>WOXC01005655.1:0-32748 GCA_011680675.1 Gymnobelideus leadbeateri | reverse complement strand
TGACTTGGTAACCAAATCTTTAATGGCCATTAATCAAACGTGCTGTATACCCTGTAGAGTCAGAATCTAACATTATAATCAGAAATTTTATAATCATATAATTTCATATTTGGGACTTCAGGAACCACCAGTTCCCATCTGTGCCTGAGAATCTCCTCTACCACATCAATCAACAAACCAGCAAGCAATTATTAAGTATTTACTTTGTGCCAAGAACTGTCCTAGGTTCTGGGGATACAAAGTGAACAATGAAAACAGCTGTTGCCCTCAAAGGACTTGCATTCTTTGTGGGGAAACACCTAGCAGGTATCTAAGTATACAAAAAAGAAATGCAACAAACACAAAGTAATTTAGCCAGGGAAGCAATGATAAGTGAAGGACCAGAAAAGGTCTCATAAAAGATGTGTTCTTGAAGCTGAGCTTTGACAGTAACTAAGAATTCTAAGAAATAGAAGTGGGAAAGGGGCCCATTCCAGGTATGGGGGACAGCCACTGAAAAGATTTAGAGAGGTGAGAGGAAAGGTTATGCATGAGGAATAGCAACAAGGCCAGTTTGGCTGGACCCAAGACTAGGTTAAGGGGGGAGGGGGGGGGAACTGTAAGGACAGCATGACTGAAACAAATATTTATACATTCTTTGCTTTAAAAATCACTAGCATACCAGGCCTGGAGTTAGAAGGACATGGATTCAAATCCAGAATCAGACTGCTGGGTAAGTCACTTAACACCAATTGCCTTCCCCCCAAAAAATCTCTAGCAGGGCACTGAATGGAATACCTTTCATAGCAGTCCATGACACTTTGGGGTAGTTCTAATTGCTAGTTTGTTTTTTTTCTTACATAGACCCAAATCTTTCAACTTGAAATGTCCACTGATTGTTCCTAGCTCTGCCTTCAGGGGCCAATCAGCAGAAGTGGATTGGTTCTTACAAATGACAGCCTTTCAATTTCTTAAACAGGGCCATTGGGCCTTTCATCAGTCTTCACTTCTCCAGGCTAAACATTCCCAATTCTTTCAACCAATCCTCATATGACAGGAAGTCCTCTCTCTCTCTCTCTCTCTCTCTCTCTCTCTCTCTCTCTCTCTCTCTCTCTCTCTCTCTCTCTCTCTTTTGCTTTCATCAGCCTCCTTTGGGCATTCGCCAACATATCAATGTCTTTTCTAAAATGTGGTAACCAGAATTATATGTAATTCTCCATATGTGGTTTAACAAACTGAGTAGAGTGGAACTATCACTTCTAATTCAAAGACAGCTGGGTGATTTCTTATTATCTCCATATTTACTTTGGGTAATAACCTCCCTTTATTCAGGCTTCCTAGTCCAAAGACTATTCTCTCATCACCTCTCTCTAAGAATATTATAATAGCCTCCAAATTTGTCCTCCTGTTTTGCCTCTTTTTAATTTTTTAAATTTTTTTCTTTTGCTTTTTGGAGGGGAAAAGGCTGGTCAATTGGGGTTAAGTGACTCGCCCACAGTCACATGGCTAGTAAGTGTTAAATGTTTGAGGCTGAATTTTAACTCAGGTCCTCCTGACCCCAGGGCTGGTGCTTTGTTCACTGCACCAGCTAGTCGCCCCTTTGCCTCTTTTTCAAAATAACTTTTATACAGCTGTCAGTATTCCCTCAGCACAGAGATAATCATGCATTCCTCTATTCAAGAAACTCCAGTGGCTTCTTCTTGCCTTTAGAATAAAATGCAAGTGTCTTTGGCTCTTAAGATCCTCCCCTGGTTTGTTCTAGCACATCTTTCGTAGAAGATAGCATATCAATTTTTTCCTGATCCTATGCACTAACCTATAGATGTTTTCTTCCCTTGTTAGAATATGAGATCTTGAGAGGAGGCACTGCCTTACTTTCCTCTTTAGGTTTACAGGTCTTAGCAGAGGGCTTCACACATAGTAAGCATTTAAAAACTTTTTCACTTCATTTAAAAACAGCCTAGAATTGCATTTGCTTTTGTTGAATGATCTCCTCCAGCTCCTTTGGCGATAAATTGCCATCCAAACAAGTTTCCATCATTTTGTGTTTGTGAAGTTGATTGTCTAGAAGAAATGCAGAGCTTTCCCATTTATTCCAGCTCTATTTCAGCTTATTAGAACCAGCAACTAGGTGGTGCAGTGCATGAAAGCACTGAGCTTGGAGTCGTGAAGACCTGAGCTCAATTTCAGCCTCAGACACTTACTAGCTATGTAACCTTGGGCAGGACACAACCTTTTCCAGACTCAGTTTCCTCATTTGTAAAAATGGGGATAATAAGAGCACCTACCTCACAGGGCTATTGTGTGAATCAAATGATAAAACACATGCATAAAACTTTGTAAATTTTAAAATGCTACATAAATGCCTATTATTATTATTTATCAGACCAATGTTCCACGATAAAATAATTCAGGATCCTGACTCTTTCAAGCACTGTTAGCTCTCCCTCCAAACATGGTATCATCTAAAAATTTTACAAGCTTGCCTTTTATTCCTTCATTCATATATTGGTAAAAATGCTAAACTGAAAACAAGCAAGCACAGATCCCTGGGGCACTATGAAAAAGACTCTTTCCAAGTTGACATGGAACCATTAGTTACTACTCTTTGTATCCTTTTATTCAATGAATTCCAAGTCCATGTAATTTTGCTCTTCTCTAGCCTAGCAATGTCAAACATGAATATAAACTGGGGCCACTAAACCCATTCATAAGTATGTCTGTGGGCAGCATATTGACTTAGTTTCCAAATGTAATGTTATATATGTTTTATTATATTCTTTTTAATTTGTTAATATATTCCAAATACATTTGAATCTAATTTGAGTAACACTTGGGAGTTTTATAAGTTACATGTCACCAAAAGCTGCATGTTTGACATCTTTGCTGTAACCCATACATCTCCATCTTGTTCACAATGATAGCAGTAGAGACTTTGTCAAATGCTGGAGTTGACACTAGCTATAGCATCAAGATGAAGAGGAAGTGGCCCAAGAGGGACTGCTTACAGATAGCAGTTTTGAGTTCTCTGCTGTAAGTTTAAAGGTTATGTTCTCTTCCACTGCATTGAGAATGCAACAATCAGGGCAGCTAGATGGCATAATGAATAGAGCATTGGACCTGGAGTAAGGAGGACCTGAGTTCAAATCTGGCCCCGGACACTTGACACACTTACTAGCTGTGTGACCTTGGGCAAGTCACTTAGCCCCAACTGCCTCACCAAAAAAAAAAAGAAAAAAGAAAAGAAAAGAAACAAGGTAGAGCAAGCTGAATATGTGACATTTTAGCTTCTACATAATTCAATTCTTTGCCTTACATTCTGCTTTAAATAGATGCATTTTGCTTTGAATTTTCATGGGTCATTTGTCTTTGTTATAATTTAGTGGAAATGGGGGCTAGGAGCTATGAATACAAATAGATAATGAAACATTAAGAACCATGATCCTGGATGAAGCTACAGGCTACATTTAAACTAAATTAGGGGATGAATTCCCTGTACATCCACACTGATATCTTTGTACAGCTCTGCTTTTTCCTTTGGATTAGGATTTCTTCTGTTTCTGTTGTCAGGATTTTATTCTTGAAACCTTACAATTCCATCTTTAAGAAACCTTGAGAAGAGCTGCTATTAATCATGAGAGAGACAGATGAAATTTGAGAGGTTTGTTATGAGTGTCACCTTTCTGTTATGTTATGGTACAATTAGACAGGCCTGTAAAACATGTGGAATGAATCACACCATCATCTTTGGCATACATAGGGAAGGATTAATCCATGACCGTTGCTAATCCAGGTGTACAGATTCAGACTCAGAAACCCAGGTGGAAATCCAAGAACCTGGCACTCAATTTAGGGTGTCTAAATTAGCACTATTTTCTGTCTGGCCCTGATGCTTACCTATTTGGAGACAGTGTGTGGCATCCCTAATAAAATTCAGGAGATATATTAGCCAATATGACTTCTTGTAGTCTCATGGGAAGGTAACCTCCTCAAACCAAACAAACCCAAATCCAAAAATGTTTATCATAATAATAGAAAAAGTAGAAATCTGAAATCCTTTTGTAAATCTAACATCCTTGGTAGGAGATGGGAAGGGGATTCCTCATCTCTCTTCTTTGACTTGCTTGACAGTTTTCTCCTGAAAGACCATAGGAAAATGAAAATTAGTCAACAGCAGCCCCTCATGGTCAGCAGTATTGGAAGCTGAAGAGGAAAAACATAATCCTTATGGAAAATGGGAAGAGCTGCCAGGGCATATATGCAGGCCTTGTCCCCAGCTGACAGATGGGGGTCATTATATGGCATGTGCCTCAGACTAATCTGGTGTTGTCCTTTTAAAAAATTAGGAAACTGAAGGCAGAGGGCTGGGCAAATCCAGGGACCAGAAGCTAATACCTCTCTAATCTAAGCTGCTTTATGTTTCTTTGCGATTTTTATTCCCTCCCAAAGAGAATGTTTTTGAAATCTCTCTGAGTTCATTATTTAAAAAGAAAAATGATAGCCTGTTTGAAAGATAGCTATTTGGGGCATGTGTGTTTGTACTGGCTTTTTTGTATATGCTACTGAAAGCCTCAACTTAGCCAACTCTGTGTCATTAACTTCATTGGATCATTCCAGATTTAGTAACTTAGGAACCAGTTGGTGCCCATATGCAATACTTCTTGATGTTATGGCACTCTGGGGAAATGAATTTATGAAGTTGTTTTAAAATTATGTTCTGTTCTGTTAGCGTATTGGAAAGAAGAAAAAAAAGCTATACATATCCTCACCTTCCTGTTCAAATGGTTTATACTAAGGAGATTATATGGAGTGTTACCTAGGGCTATTTTTAATTTCTTTTGTTTGTAGTTATGGGTTTTTGTGGGTTTTGGGTCTTCATATGTTTTCATTAAATGTAATATTATCTGTTCTGCCTGGCTCCTCCAAGCAAAAACCAGACCATAACAAAGTGAGTGTTGAGAAAGACTGTTAACAAGATCAAGATATACACACAAATATGTGCTGCCATCAGCCTTTCTTTACGTCAGTAAGTTATTTAGGGCAGAAAAGGGTAGCCCTTTTAAAAGGAACTAGAAACCCGTGGCCACAAGCAGTCATTTTTGAGATTGTTCTTTCTTCTCTTCCTAGTTTCTTCTATTCTTTCAGTCTCCTGAGTTTCCCCTCCTGCATCCAACTCTGTTGCTACTAAAACCCCTTCATTTCTTTGCCACCCATTCTAAAGGAGGAAACGCTTGTATTTCTATCCCATATTTAAATCCTTAAATCTTTTTAGAAGGAACATGGAATAGTAGATAATTGGATTGACTTGAAACCCAAAATATCTGGGTTCAGTTCCTGTGTCTGATATACACTGGCTGTGAGATCTTGTACAAGTTATTTAACCCTTCCATTTTTAAGACCAGATATGTCAAACATGGTACCATAAGTCACATAGAGTCCATAACACTCCTGAATGCCACTGGAACCAGATTAAAATAGAATTGTGAAATATTTAACAAAATTAAAAATAAATTTATTTAAAAATAAATAAAATAAAACATAATGTTAATATGTGGTTTTCTAAGTCAAAATGAAGAGGGAAGGGTGATAAGGAGGGGGGGAGGGTAAGTGGTTCTGCCAGGGATACCTCTCCTGGCATCCAGTCTGGAAGGAATTCACCAGGCTCAAGCAGACTTTGAAGCCGAAATTGTAAAGTTTATTGTTATTGTTATGCTGTAGAGAACAGCGGGCTAGATTCTTATGGAACCTGCAAACTCGCAGAGGCCACAGGCACAGTTTTAAGGCATCAACTATGCTAACTAGGTGAGTAAGGGTGGGACCAGGGAGGAGTCAAGGAGTGGTCAGTGCTCAAAGGACCACACTCTTCCAATATCAACTGCGCAGGTGTATTGCCCATGATTCACTGGGAAATAGCTCAAGAGGGGCTAACTGGAGGTGTGGTTCTAGGCCTGACACGTCACCAAAGAGTGCCCAGTCTGCCTCCCACCAAGGTCATCAGAGACAGCGTGGGTATATAATTGACTAAGGAGTTACCCTACAGATAAGGTATTGAAGAATTTCTGGTGGGGCTGGCCACTCCAACTAAGGGAGACAACATTTACATAACCTATTGCTTCAAGCAGAGACAAACAGGTCATGAGTTGTTGCTGGGCAGAGTGCTGGAAGGGGGAAGGGGCAGAGTCAATGCTCTGAGGATGGGGGGGGGTGGAAATGTGATCCCACAGACTGCTTTTACAAATTGACTTTACAGACATAGATCCCAAAGCACCCCATTCACAAACTGATGTCACAGATCGATACTACAGACATATATACATCACAAGGACCCCATCAAAAACATACCCACAGGGACCCTTACGAATGGTTTAGTGACCCCCATTTCTACTCTAATATGATACTACTGTTCTAGGCAAATGTTAAGAGTTAAAAGTTGTATAACATAATGCTGACCTGCATTGGTAGAGGCCAAAGTTTCTCAGGTAAGTTTCCTTACCTGAGACTTCCCTATATCAACAAAATCACAAGTCTAGTCTTTATCTTCTCTAGACTTTATCTTCTTTACAGCACTCTATCTACTTTCCCTTTTTCTTTATCTTTTATTATATTTCTCTTTTCTTTTCTTTTCATCTCCCTTCACTTATCCTCTCCTTCCCCTCCAGTCTTTTGAGCTTTAACTTACTCCCCATCTTGCTGCTAAGGAGAAAATATACAGAGGTACTTCATTTGGGGAACAGTAGAACCAGAGTCCTATTAAAGTGGTTAGAAGGCAGGAACTCTGGAATGTATTTAGCTTCCATTGCCTGAGCCCTAGGCATCTTGCAACCAAGAGTCCCAAAGGCACTAGGGCATCACAAGGCCATTATGCTTGAAAAGTTCCAAGTCACACTCCTAACAAATTATTACTAGCTTTTATGAACTGAGTAAGAAAAAATTATAAAATGTAGCCTCAAATAAATTTCCAAAACTGTGCTATATGTGGTTTGCTGTTCAGCCAAGAATTCCCTAGCTAAAAAGTATTTATAACAAAGAGGAAATGTTATGAATCTAAAAGGAAGTGTAAAGAAACACATGAATATATTTAACCAAATTCTTTACAATAATACTTGTCTACAAGTTAATTAAATGAATATATTGGCAATTATTAACTCTACAGACTGAGAAAGAATTCAATATACAGTAAACTATAAATCAATGATATGCATTAGATTTTTCTCATCTTTAGCTTTAAATGATCTATTAATAAAACACTGATAAGGAAAATAGTTTATCTATCACTGTTTCTTCAGCATAGCTTCAAAGAACCTGAGAGTTATTCTCCTATCTCTTAGTATTTTCCCAAAATTGTGGTGATGTTTTTCCTCTTAAAACTATTCAAGAAGAGCCAGTGAAATAGTCCACAAACTCCTTCTTTTTAAAGCTTCCTCTCAAATCTAAGGACCTTCTTTCCACTCAAAAAAGGCCTCTCCTCTCATTCTGCATGGGATCAACATAACCTTTAACTGCCTGTCTCAACCTCAACTCTGCTTCCTCTCTTAGATGTAAAGTACCTTAAGGGCCTATAGAATTGAACTCTAGTTTCCCTGGCAACTATCACATGTCACTCACAGATGTTCAGAAGTGCGTAGGTAATATTCTATCCCATCACCTCAATTTTAAACTCAGGGAAAGACAAATGAAATGGGTGTTAATAATTCCTCAAGCCTATGGAGATAAAGGAAATGTATAAATAGAAAAAGGAAGGGAAAGACACATAAACAATCCACCTCTACTATCTGATCTCCCTTTCTCTCCTTTCTGTGTTCATTTCTCTTTTTAACAGTATTGTGAAAGATTTAAAATTAGATATAAATTTTCCTGGAAGTTGAGCTCCATCTCTCAGCATTGCCTCTCTGACCCACTTGACCCCTGCATGCTAGAAGTAGTTTTATCCACCAAGACTAGACTCAACAATTTCAGTTATGTAATCTAAGCCTCATTTCCTTCCCTGCCCCCCCCCCCCATTCTATTAGAAGAAAATTCAATCTTGGTCTTAAATATTCAACAATAGACTTTAATGTAAATCATTTAAATGCTAATACTCTGACTTTCTAAACATCTCTGCAATAGGGATGAATTCTATACTAAATAATGGAAATAAAATTGAGGGATTAATTTTTGTCATTATTCCATAATGCCTTTTCAACATGTAGGATATAATAAGAAGTTCAATTCAGCATACATATGCTGGCAATTGTCTCATTTGTTCTGGGTAGTGCTGTTGAGGAAGCTTTTTTTATATCATTTATAGTATAAGTGCCTCTAGGACAAAAGGGGACCTTCTGAGGTGCCAAGGACACCTAAAATTCCTGGACAACTAAGAGAAACACCAACCTGACAGATAACTTTATTTCCAATGAAGTTGCCAAACACACACAAAGATTAAAGACAGAATCCCCTTTAAATGAATCCTTTTTGATTATCCAGGTCTATATAATGAACTTATTTCCATATCCGTTTCAACACTGCTTTATGGAAATCTTGGCCTTTGTGCAGCATCTAGCTGTTCATTGCATTTTTGAAGAGCTATCTTATTATTTGTTTAACTTGATTTTTTGAAATGGACATTACAAAGCAAACTCAGGTACACTCTAGTTTGCCTTTACTATGAACTGACTAAGGCCTTTTCCTGTTTTAGCCAAAGCAATCCTAAACCCTAATTGCTAAGAGCAGCCCTTAAGAACAATAGCTACACAAATTGTGAAAACTTAAATTATTTACACAAGGTTTTGAGAAACAAGTCCATTTTTATTAAAAAAAAACTATTATATATGTAGTCAAATACAGTCTTTACATAAAATAAAATAGTATTTACTCCTTCAGGTGCCACTGAGGTAGAACTTTTGCTTCTATAAACAACTACCTTTTCTGCTCTTCATCCCCTTCACTTCCTCTGCTTATTTCCAACAGCAATGAGCACCAATCATTTGCTTTATGTCAACAAATTTTTGAAGGAATCAATACACCGTTCAATGTACCCTTTCTGAGCATTTTAGTAATAGGCTTCTGATTTGATGGAGTTTGGCTCCAGTACAGTCATTTTGAAGTCCCTTTAAGGTCATCAAGACAATTTGGCCTTAAGCTGTATTGACCTACTTTGCTAATTCTTGCATTTCTTTTTGGGTGCATAATTCCATCCTCTATAGTACTCAAGTTAGACCTTGTGAAATAAAACCCACCCATTCATGAAATAACTCAATGAATACGAAGCTTCTGTAGAATTGTCAGGATACCTAGTGGCCACAGGCCATTTACTAGCTTCAGTGGAATGTTCTACAAAAGAGTTTCAAAGCAAGGTAAGATTGGTTCCTAGTCTCTCAGGATATAAAGCAACCTTAGAGTTTCAAATTTCAATGCCACAAAAAGCCAAGTTAGTTTCTCATATAATTAGGTTACTTTATATTTCAGCAGGGTTCCCTGGAAGGAGCAAAATAGGTTTGTGCCAGTGGTCAGGATAATAGTGCCCTCAAGCTTGGAAGGAAATGGACTGGAGCTAATAGGTTTAGTAGCATAGGTCATCTATGCTAAGGCTCATCATTTTAGGAGTCCACTGCTTATCCTCTACAGAAATGGGAATAGGAATAAAGACTGGAAAGACATGTGATTTCATGGTACAGGGAACTCTCAAGTGTGGAAAGTCCTTTTATCAATGTAGATTGGTACCTTCTCTAGAACTTAAATTCTTAGAGAGTTGCCTAGAGCATGAAGAGAGATTTAGTGACTTGTCTTTGAACCCAGGTTGTTTTGACTCAGTTCTCATATCCACTATACTACCTCTTCATACTTTACAAGTATCAACTATTTTCAAATCCAAAAGTAAAAATATCCAATTAGTCCCAGTACATAGAGCCAAAACTACAGTAAAGAAATCATTCATATTTTGCTACAATATTAATCCCACTACTTAGGAGCTGACTCATAATTAACATGGGGCCAACAGAACTTGACCCCAAGCTACCTACACTGGGAGAAATGGGGAAGAATACTTCCTATCCAGAGTGAGCAACATCCTGTGCATTGCCTTATGCATCATCTAATTCTGTCATAGAGTACAACCATTGCCCTTCTCCTTACTGAAGGCCTAGTCCTATAGTGTTCCACTCTGTACCCTGTGCTGCCATCACTTGCACCCCACAACATTTAATTGAATTTATCCTAGTAACAAGAATTTTTGGTTATGGCTCTACCCATAATGTGCAGAAAAAGTGTGAATGACAATAATATATGTATATATGTATATATCTATGTATATAAGTATATCTATCTATATCTATATCTATAAGATATATATAAAGACTGGATAGACCTGTGTTTTCATGATATAGGGAACTCTTAAGTGTGGAAAGTCCTTCTATCAATGTAGATTGAGTACCTTCTCTGCAATTTAAAGTCTTAGAGAGTTGCCTAAGAGAGTTTTATATATATATATCTATCTATCTGTATATATATATATATATATACAGATAGATAGATAGATAGATAGATATAGATAGGTAGATATAGATATATCTTATATATATATATATATTTAAACATTTGATTTTAAAACTTTGAATTCCAAATAAATTCCCTTCCTCCTTTGCCACCCACCCTTACTGGGAAGATAAGCAATTCAATATAAGTTGTACATGTGTAGCTATGCAAAACATTTCCATATTAGATATATTGTAGAAGGCTGACTATATTTTCCTCCCTCCTATCCCATCCCCCACTTGTTCTATTCTCTACTTTGATCTTGTCCCTTTTAAATAGTGGCTACTTAGGGGCGGATAGGTGGCGCAGTGAGTAGAGCGCCGGCCTTGGAGTCAGAAGGACCTGAGTTCGGATCCAGCCTCAGACACTTAACCCACACAAACAAAAACCTAGCCATGTGACCTTGGGCAAGTTACTTAACCCCAATTGCCCTAAAAGGGGTGGCTAGGTGGCGCAGTGAGTAAGAGTGCCGGCCTTGGAGTTGGGATGACCCGAGATCGAATCCGGCCTCAGAAAATGAGCACCCACACACAAATAACGACTAGCCGTGTAACCTTGAGCAAGTTAACCCCAATTGCTTAAAAAAAAAGTGGGTACTTCCAGCTTCCCTCCCCCTCAACCTGCCTTCCCTTCCATCATCCTCTCTCTCATCCCCTTTCCCCTACTCTCCTGTAGGGTGAGATATACCCTATATAGTGTGTATAGGTGAGATACACCCTATATATACCCTATATAGTGTGTATGTCATTCCCTCCCTAAGCCCAAATCAATGAGAATAAGGTTGATTCATTTCCTTTTGCCATCCTGTTCTTCCCCTCCATTGTAACCATTTCTCTTACCTCTTCTATATGAGATAATTTATCCCATTCTTTCTCTCCCTATCTCCTCAAATTATATTCCTCTCACCTCTTAATTTCACCTTTTAAGTATCATCCCTTCCCATTAAATTTGTCCTGTGCCCTCTATTTATGTCTGTACACATATATACACACATACACATATGTACTCATATGTCCATATACCCTCCTATATACACTTATATATGTATGTGTATAAATATATATACATTTCTATTCCCTTCAATTATTCTCATACTGAGAAAAGTTAAATAAGTTACAATTATTGTTTTTCCATGTAAGAATATAAATAGTTCAACTTTGATAAGTTTATTATGATTTCTTTTCCCTGTTTACCTTCTCATGCTTCTCTTGCTTCTTGTATTTGAATGTCAAATTTTCTATTCAGCTCTGGTTTTTTATCAAGAATGCTTGAAAATCCTCTTTTCCATTGGATGACCATATTTTCTCCTGAAACATAATACTCAGTTTTCCTGCATAGGTGATTCTTGGTTTTAATCCTAGCTCCTTTGACCTCCAGAATATCATATTCTAAGCCCTTCGATAACTCAGTGTAGAAGTTGTCAGATCCTGTCTTATGTTGATTGTATTCCCACCATATTCAGATAGTTTCTTCCTGGCTGCTTGGAGTATTTTCTCCTTGATCTGGGGACTCTGGAAACTGGCTATAATATTCCTAGGAGTTTTCTTTTTGGGATCTTTTTTAGTAGGTGATCAATGGATTCTTTCAGTCTCTATTTTGCTCTTTGGTTCTAAAAGATCAAGGCAAATTTCCTTGAGAACTTCTTGAAGTATGATTTCTTGATTCTTATTTTGATCATGGTTTTCAGGAAGTCCAATCATTTTTAAATTATCTCTCCTGGATCTATTTTCCAGGTCAGTGGTTTTCCCAATGAGATATTTCACACTGCCTTCTATTTTTTCATTTGTTTAGATCTTTTTAATAGTATCTTAATTTCTCATAAAGTCACTAGCTTCCATTTGCTCCATTGTAATTCTGAAGGAATGATTCTCTTCAGTGAACATTTGAAATTCATTTTTCCATCTGGCAAATTTGGCTTTTTAAGGCATGCTTCTCCTCATTTCCTTTTTTGCGCTTCTTTTACCATTTGAGTTAGTCTATTTTTAGGTGTTATTTTCTTCAGTCAGATTGTTGACTCTCATTTCATAATTTTCTTACATCATTCTCAATTCTTTTCCCAATTTTTCCTCCACTTCTCTTATTTGGTTTTTCAAAATCCTTCTTAAGGTCCTCTATGTCCTGTAACCAGCTTATATTTTTTCTTGGAAGCTTTTGGTGCATGAGTTCTGACTTCACTGTCTTCCCCCTGTTTAATGCTTTGGTCTTTTCCCCCCAAATAGGAATGTAATGTTGGATTGCTCTGCTTGGTTTGCTTCCTTTGCCTACTCATCTTGCCACTCAATTACTTGACTTTTGGGCTTTTTGCCACAGTAGGACTCTGCCACCAGGCTGGGGAGCTTTGTCTGAAATGCTGGGGTTTTCTCAGCTAGCAAAGGTATTATTTGGGTGCTTTCTCTGAAGCCTCCATATGCTCTGGCAAGCTGGTCACACACCTCAGGACCTCCATCCTAGACCACAATACAGATCCAAGTAGGTTAAAGCAATAGTGATTACCCCTCAGACTTGTTGCTTGCTCCCCCTACAATCTGCAGGCCAGGAGCTAAAGCTGCTACATATCAGTGGCTGGGTCAGGGTGCCTCAGTGGCTTCTCTCCCTGGGGGCAGAGGCCAACTGCACTCCCAACTACTGGATCCCAAAGTCCACACTGCACTGACCTCTCACTTTGTCCTTAGCTTCTATGGGTTGATAATTCTGGAAACCACCACAGCTGGTGGTGATCTGAAGTTCCTCCAGCCTGAGGCTGGTCAGGCTGTCCTGGGACTAAAACTTCTGACTCAAGGAGGTGCTGGTCTCTGCCCCCAGAGTGCTGTGCTGGCTGTTCCCTGCCAGTCTGCCAGGTTGTCCTCAGTGGGAGGTTAGCTTAACTGTGTCATTTTGTGGGTTCTGTAGCTCCAAAATTTGTTCAGAGTCTCCTTTTACATGAATTGGGGGGGGGGGTAGAAGCCAGAGCCACACAGAGGTCCTGTTTCTACTCTGCCATGTTGACTCTACCCCTCTGTTGTATATACATTCAAATGAGGACACTGAATCATTAGTTTTGCTTAACTGTCATATTTTGTTACAAGAGACCATCTACAAAGTGTTAATAATCTGTTGAAGTATGTTCTGGGACAATAAAACATCAATAACATTTTGGGAGAAAGAGAGGAAGTGGCTGTAAGAAGGTTAAGGGAGATAGTTGCCAGGTGGAGCTAATAGGTTAAGGGACTTGGACAGGATCATAGTATCAGAGACAGAAAATAAATTTAGAATTTTCTGACTATAATGCTGGTCTTCTAACCACTATGCCATGATGATACTTGCCCTATATTATATTAACCCTAAAAATGGATGTGGATGGGGAGTGAAATGGGAGGGATGGACAAAGAGAGGATTCTGACATTAAGATCCCATTGGGTAGAGCCTGAGAAATTTTAATCCAAATAATGATTCAGTGGTATGTGGATGAAGTGATAAAAAAATTACTAATATGCAAATGATTTGCCTGAAATATGTGCAGAATTCTCAAAGTCAATGATTCCCATTCTATTCATCAGTTTTTCTTCCCTTCCTCCTCACCACCAAAAGATTAGTTTGTGCAAAGGAGGGAAAAGGAGGGGCTTCTTACTCTTTTTAAAATTATTCCCCACCCCCCAGCCTGAATCCAATCTCCTCCTGTTCTATAGTTCACAAAGCTGGAAATGTTGTTCAGTTCGATATAATAATGATAACTCTAATCACACAAATTGCATATTCCACTCGGCATGGAGCCTCATACTGAATTAATTGGCTTTGTATAGCACAGTCATGTATCAAAACGGCAGGACCCAGGCAGAATTCAGGAAATGCGAATGCTCCCTTTTCACATATGCTCCTGGTAACCTTGCAGTCTCTCTCAGATGCTGTACTGGAGAGTAGGTAATCCATCAATGGAGAAACATCATAAACTACCCTCTGCCCTACAAAATACAATCTTTTTATTTTTTCACCTACTCATTTTAAAACAGAAGCTAAGTTAGTTCTGGGTAAGTTTGAAATGCTCCAAAATATCTGAACCTTATCACAGATTTCTTGGTTCCATGACTGACTAGGTAAAATGTTTGTTTGCATTTTTTTTGTCCCCTCCACTTTCCCTTAAAGGTATCCGCTGTTCTCTCAAGAAACCATTCTATTAGCCTTTCCAATATGATATGGAGTGAAGCAGGTATGTCTATTATCACCACAATTCAATATTCAACTAGAATCTACTACTTCAATAAGATACTATATCAATAAGAAATAGGCAGGAATAGGCAGGAAATTATTATTCTTTGCATGCAGTATGATGGTATACTTAGAGAATGCTATAGAATTAACTAAAAAATTAGTTGAAACAGTGAGCAGCTTTAGCAAAATCGCAAGATATAAAATAAACCCACATAAATCATCAGTATTTCTCTAGATTGTTAACAAAGTTCAGCAGGAATAGATAGATAATTCAATTTAAAATAATTGCAGATAACATAAAATACTTGTGAGTCTACTTGTCAAGAGAAACCTAGGAACTATGTGAACACAATTACAGAACACCTTTCACACAAATAAAGACAGATCTTAAACAATTGGAGAAATGTTAATTGCTTGCACTTAACCAAGTCAATATAATAAAAATGACAGTTCTACCTAAACTAATTTATTTCTTCAGTGTCCTATCAATAAAATTACCGATAGTTATTTTATAGAGCTAGAAAAAATAATTAAAAAATCATTTGGAAGAACAAAAGTTCAAGATCAAGGGAGTCAATTAAAAAAATTGGAGGTAGGTGGCTTAACAGTATCATATCTCAAAATGTATTAAAATTAGTAATCATCAAAATAATCTGGTATTGGATAAGAAATGGTGTATCATTGGAATAGATTGGGTATATAATACACAGTAGTAAATGACATAGTAATCTGATGTTTAATAAATACAAACTTCGGGGACAAGAACTCACTATTTGATCAAAATTGCTGGCAAAACTGGAAAGTAGTTTGACAGAAACTAGGTATAAACCAACATGTCACATCATATATCAAAGGTAAAATGGGTACATGACTTAGACATAAAGGATATCATTAGCAAATTAGGAGAACATACAAAAATTTACCTGTCAGAATTCATCACTAAACAAGAGAGAAAGAGAATCATGGAGAGTAAATTGAGTATTTTTTTATTACATGAAATTAAAAAATGTTTTACACAAACAAATCAATGTTGTCAAGGTTAAAAGGAAAACTGGAAATGGGAAAATTTATTTACAACTAGTTTTTTTCTGATACAGTCCTCATTTCTTAAATATATAAGAAACTGAGCCAAATTTAGAAAAAATATGAGTTGTGGGACAACTACAGTGGTACAGTGAATAGAGCACCAGCCCTGGAGTCAGAAAGACCTGAGTTCAAATCCGGCTTCAGACACTTGACACACTTACTAGCTATGTGACCTTGGGTAAGTCATTTAACCCCAATTTCCCTGCCTTCCCCCCCTCCAAAAAAAGGAAAAAAAAATGTCATTTACTAATTGATAAATGGTCAAAGGTTTTTCAGAAGCAGAAATCAAAGCTATTTATAGTCATATAATAAAAAGTTCTAAATCACTTTAGATTGGAGAAATGCAAATGCAAACAACTCTAAACTACCACCTCACATCCAAGGGATAAGCTAACATGACGGAAAAGGAAAATGACAAATATCAAAGGGTATGTGGAAAAATTGAGACACTAATACACTGTTGTACTGTGAACTCATTCAGTGGTTATATAAAGTAATTTGGAACTATGCCCAACAGACTATAAAACTACCCATACCCTTTGCCCCAGCAATAGAGTTCTATATCCCAAAGACATCTAAGAAAAAGGAAAAGGACCTATATGCACTAAAACATTTATAGCAGCTCTTCTTTGTGGTAGCAAAGAATTGGAAATTATGAGAATATCCATTGATTGCGGAATAGCTGGACAAGTTGTGGTTCATGATTCTGATTTCACAGAATTGTGTTATAAGAAATGATGAGCAGGATGGTTTCAGAAAAACCTGGGAAGACATATGAACTGATGTGAAGTGAGTGAAGTGAGGACTGGAAGATCACTGTGCACAGTATCAGCAATATTCTAATGATCAACTGTACAAGACTTAGCTTTTTTTTTTTTTTTTTGCTTTTTTGGAGGGCAGTCAGGGTTAAGTGACTTGCACAAGGTCACACAGCTAGTAAGTGTTAAGTATCTAAGGCCAGATCTGAACTAAGGTCCTCCTGACTCCAGGGCCAGTGTGGAGTGCCATTCACTGTGCCACCTAGTCGCCCAAACAGATTATCTTTGTTTAATTGTTCATTCATTCATAGTTTTTTGTTTTGTTTGTTTTTCTTTTGAGAGGGGAAGGTAGGCTAATTGGGGTTAAGTAACTTGCCCGAGGTCACACAACTAGTAAGTGTGAAGTATCTGAGGCAACTATTTGAACTCAGGTCCTCCTGACTCCAGGGCCAGTGCTCTATTCACTGTGCCATCTAGCTGCCCCAAGTCTTAGCTTTTTTGACCAATAGAATGATCCAAGATAATTTCAAAGGTTCAAGGGTCTGATGATAAAATAAAACAAAAAGTTATACATCTCCAGAGAGAGAACTGAAGGAGACTGAATGCAGATGAAAACATGGTATTTTTCACTTTATTTTTTTTTCACTTTATTTTTTGTTTGGATAGGGGAAGGTCTGTGTTTTCTATTACCACATGACCAATATGGAAATATGTGTTGCATTATTGCATATCAATAACCTATATTAAATTACTTACTATCTCAGGGAGCAGTAAGGGTGGAATTGAATTTGGAACTCAAATTTTTAAGAATTGAATTATTAAAAGTGTTTTACATGAAATTGGAAGAAAATATTTATAAAGGAAAGACATATATATATATATAATTATTTATGTATATTGTGATATTATGCTATAAGAAGTTATGAATATGATGAATACAGAGAAGAATGGAAAGAAAGAAATAATGAAGAAAAATACAAAAATAAATTTTAAAAATTTGGAAAAGAAAACATACATATGCATATTTGTGTATATGTATATTTGTATATATTTATACATATGTATATTGATATGTATACATATACATATCTATACACATAAGTATGCATGCATGCATGCATGTATATATATGTATATTCTGTATATATCTATATCATATTCTATCACCTAGAGCAATCTGAGAACAGCAGTGCAGAACATTTATCCAATTATTTTAAGAAGCCCAGTTCTGCTTTCCACCCTCAACAGAGACCTAGGTTACAACTGATCCAACAGTTTTTCCT
Organism: Gymnobelideus leadbeateri; assembly: GCA_011680675.1. NCBI lineage: Eukaryota > Metazoa > Chordata > Mammalia > Diprotodontia > Petauridae > Gymnobelideus > Gymnobelideus leadbeateri. The sequence goes on along the minus strand of WOXC01005655.1, from coordinate 14,948 downwards.
AGTAGGGTAGGGGGTAGGGGGTGGGGAGGGCATCTTACAATGACCCAGGAACACTACTACAGAACAGATTTATTAGGGAATAAAATCTAACTCCTCTTTCCCAGTAAAGTTTCCATTTCTAATTACGCCCTCGATTACTAAAGAGCTGCTATTTGTTCTCTCCCTTTTCTGTCCATGACTCCATAACATTCAGAACCCCAGGCTAGGCAAAAAGGCAGCAAAGCTTTGAATGACAGACCAAGTCTTAGGATATTGTGGTGTTTCTATGGACCCCTTTCCTGTCACCTCCTCACTTCTATTTAACTATGGGTGTTTACACTAATCTTTCTACACAATCTCTCAAACTGGTCGATCTTTGGAAGGAGACTGGACTTTAGCTTTCTTTTGGGACCAGATGATCTCTTCAGTGATTTCCAGCTCTAAATCTTCTGATTTATTATGCTTGAAGGTGGGAAAAGGCTCCCTCATATAGTATAGTGAAAAGACCAATGAATCTGGAATCAGAGGATCTGTATTCAAATCTCACTTTTGCCACTTACTTACTTGTATGACCCCATTTAATCCCTCTGGGTTTCATTTTTCTCATCTATAACATAAAGTGGTTGTTCCAGATGACATTAAGATCCCTTCCCAGTCTAAATCTGATGCTATGATTTTTTCCAGGCACCTAGGTGGTGCATTGGACTTGGAATTAGAAAAACTCATCTTCAGGAGTTCAAATCTGGCCTCAGACACATACTAGATGTGTAATCTTGGGGAAGTAACTTAACCCTGTTTGCCTCAGTTCCCTCATCTGTAAAATGAGCTGAAGAAGGAAATGGCAGACCATTCCAGTATCTTTATCAAGAAAACCCCGAATGGAGTCATGAAGAGTTGGACATGACTGAACAACAACAACATGATTCTTTCCACAGGAAATTTTCAGAAAGCTAATCCCCTATCTTCTTTAAGGAATATATCATATGATAATAGATTTAGAGGGAAAAGGGAATGCAAAAGTCACTGCATCCCACTTCCCTCATCTTACACATAACGAAACTGAGTCTCAGGGGTATGCAATTGTCAATTGTCTGAGGGAGGAATAAAATCTAGATTTTTCTGGTCTGTAAACTAAGCCTCCCTTCATCAAACATTTATTAAGTGGGTACTACATGCAAGATATTATATTGGGTACTGAGGATACAAAGACAAAAATGAAACAATCTCAACCCTTAAAAATATAGAAGCAGGGGGCGGCTAGGTGGTGCAGTGAGTAGAGCGTCGGCCCTGGAGTCAGAAGGACCTGAGTTCGGATCGGCCTCAGATATTTAACACACAAACAAAAACCTAGCTGTGTGACCTTGGGCAAGTTATTCAACCCCAATTGCCCTTCAAAAAGAAAAAAAAACTAAAAATATAGAAGCAATATATACAATATATACACATGCAAAGTATATGTGATTTTGAAGATTGAGATTTGAGAGTCCCTCTTCCCCTTCTCCCCCCAAATGATGATCTCACAAATCTAAAACCTATTAAAGACTAGGAAGTTGTCTGAGTCATGTAGAGATTAAGTGATTTGCTGAGGGACACTAACTAGGAAGGTTAGAAGGAGAGATTTGAATGCAGATCTTCCTGAAACCGAGCTCCTAGAAGCAGGTTGCATCTTTCTTATATAAAAATCATCTAACAAAATTGTATTTCATGAAAAAAAATATGGCAATGAAACTATAGAATAGATAAGTAATATTTTATATTTGACACACTTTGAATCATACTAGGATGCTTTCTGCCATTATTTCCTCCTTCAGTCCTGTTTCACGTGAAGAAGCAACCCTTCTACTTGTCAAGGTAAACTCCTCTACATATATTATTCCATTCTATCCCCTCTTCTAGAGTAGAATATTCCCCCCCCCATACCCATAATCTCTACTCTCTCACTAATCTTCAATCACTTTCTTTCTACTGAATATAAACATGTACCCATCTCCCCCATTCTACAAAACAAACAAAAAGTCACTTGATCTTTCCATCCCTGCTAATTATTATCCTAATTCCTCTTTTTTTTGCCTTATTAACATCTCAAGAAGGCCTTCTACAATAGGTTCCTCTATTTCCTTTCTTCTCATTCTCTCCTTAACTCTTTGCAGTTTTCTGACTTCATTATTCCACCCAAATTGCCCTCTCCAAAGTTACAAATGATATTTATTTTTAAATTTAATGGCAATAAATGTCAATCTTAATCCTTCTTGACCCCTCTCTACAGCCTTTAAAATTGTTATCACCTTCTTCTCCTTGACATTCTGTTTTTTCCAAGTTTTCATGGCATTGAACCTTACTAGCTCTCCTCCTGAATGTCTGTTTGCTCCTTGAAATTCTTTGCTTTATCTTCATCCAGGTCATGTACACTAACTATGGGGATGTTCTAAAGCTGAATCCTGGGCTCTTTTCTCTCTTTTGTTTCACTTGGTTATCTCATCAGCTATCATCATTTCAATTACAATCAATATGCAGACAATTCTTAGGTCTCAGTCCAGCCCCAAATTCTCTCCCAATTTATGGTTTCACATCTCCAAGTACTTATCAGACATCTCAAATCTTAAATTCAACATGTGTCACTCTGATTTTATTATCCTTCCCTCCACCTCAAACCTTCTATCTCCCTAAGTTACCTATTTCTATTGAGGGTACAACCCAACTCCCACATACCTTGGGACAAAACTTAGATACCATCATCCACTCCTATGTGTCTCTTGCCTGTTATATTCAATAAGTTGCTGGGTCCTGTTGAATCTATCTTTGCAATACCTCTCTGTCTCTGTCTCTCTGTCTCTCTGTCTCCCTGTCTCTCTGTCTCTCTCTCTCTCTTTCTTTCTCCCTCTCCCTCTCCCCCCCTCTCTCCTTCTCCCTCTCTGTCTCTGTCTGTCTGTCTGTCTCTCTCTGTCTCTGTCTCTGTCTCTCTGTCTCTGTCTCTCTCTCACTCCACTCTGGTACACACCACCCTCCTATCACACATGGACTATTGAAATAGTTTGTTGGTTGCTCTCTCCATCTCAAGTCTCTCCCCACTCCAATTTGTCTTTCACTCAGCTATTAAACTGATCTTCATAAAATGCAGGTCTGACTATATGATTCCCCTATTCAATAAATTGAAGTGACTCCCTATTAACTCCAAGATCAAATATAAGAACCTCTGTTTGCCTCTTAAGTCTCTCCATAACCTGACTTTTTCCTCCCTTTCAAGTCTTCTTATACCTTGGTCTCGTCCATCTACCCTATAGTTCAGTGACACTGGACTCCTCATAAATGATAATTCATCTCAGGCATTTTAATGGACTATTACTCCTTGCCTGGAATTCTCTCCCTTCTTATTTTTACCTCCTGGCTCCCCTGCCTTCCTTCAAAACCCAGCTAAAGTTTTGTCTTTTGCAAGAAGATCTTCCCAGGCCTCCATAATCTTTGTGTCTTGCCTCAGAGATTACCATGATTTGTTCTGTATCCATGTTGTTGGTATAGTTGTTTGCATTTTGTATTCTTCATTAGACTGTGTGCACACCTATTTTGCAATTGTTAATGGTCAAAGAAAGAAACCCAAGCTATCCATAGTCATATGAAAACAAAATTCTTTAAACCACTAATGATTAGAGAAATACAAATTAAAATAACTTTGAGGTTACACCTTACACCCATTAGATAGGTAAAGTTGACAAAAGAATAAAAATGATAAATGCTGGATAGTCTGTGAGAAAATAGGTACATTAATGTGCTGTTGATGAAACTGTGAACTGGTCAAGGTGGTCTAGAAAAGAATTTGAAACTATGTTCCAAAAGCTACTATACTTTACATATCATTTGACCCAGTGATGCTGCCACAAAGTCTATATACCAAAGAAATAAAAGAAAGAGGAAAATGACACACATATACAAAAATATTTATAGCATCTCTTTTTGTGGTGACAAATAAGGGGAGACTGAAAGGGTGTCCATCAACTAGGGAATAGCTAAGCAAGTTATGATATATGAATGTGATGGAATATTATTGTGCTATAGGAAATGGTGACAGGGATGATTTCAGAGAAAAGTGGGAAGACTTATGAACTCCTGTAAAGTGAAATGAGCAGAAAATAGAACAATACTGTAAAGACAGACAGCTTGGACTTTTGAAATCTGATCAGCACAATGACCAATGGGAATTCGAGATTAATGATGAAGCATACAATCCACCTCCATATAGATAGGTGACAGATTTAAAGTCCAGATTAAGGCTTATCAGTTTATTTGTTTTTTGTTTCTGTATTTGTTTTGGACGGGCCCGGTGTGGGACTTTGTTTTGCTTGACTATAAATGTTTGTAATAGTTTTTGGTTTTCTTTATTTCTCAATGGAGGGAAGGTAGGGGAGGGGGGAAATAAGGTTCAGAGAGGGAGAATTCAGACCTGAAAATAAAATCTAATTGAATATAAAGTTAAAAAGACTGTGAGCTCCTTGAGAGCAAGGGACTGCTTTTGTTTGTTTGTTTTGCTTTTCTTTATATCACTAGTTGTTAGCATAGTGACTGGCATATAGTAGGCACTTAATAAATGCTGCTTGATTGAATATACCCAAGATAATAATTTTCAGGTAGGAGTCCTTTTATGCTCCCATCTTCCATAAAATTTATGATTTATTTCTACTTGTCAAAAATATTTTTGTCAAGAATATTGTCAAGAATATTTTAGAAATACAAAACTATGCATTACATACTTCTATAACAACCAAAGAAGTGGATATTTATTCCTTTAAATCTAATCCTTGTACTTTCACTGTGCCATTTGTCCTACCCCCCTTTCCCGCCCCAAATGCATACAAAGGGTGTCATCCAAATGAGTGCCTACATCTCTGGAGAGGGAATACTTGGGAATAAGGCAGAAGCTTCAGTGATTAAGTCTTTGCCAAACCATTTTCTTCAAGATTTTGCTTCTCCTTCTGCTGCCCTAAATCACACAGAGGGCTGTGGAGTACATATCGATGCATCAGCCAAGAGTTGAGAAGCATCATATGTTGTCTGATTGCACTGAATTATCCTTCATCTGTTGCAGACACTTCCCTTTATCTCTTCAAGTGCTATATAGGTAGTGGTCTTTAGTTCACGCTGCCTTGAAGTTTAAATATCATCAAGAAGAATTTATTAAGTGCTTATTATACATCACACACTGTGCTAGGATATAAGGATAAAAATACACAAAGATACAGTCCTGCCCTCAAGACATTTCCATTCTTCTAGTGGACACATCTATTAGGGGACAATATCTGTGGAGCTTTGGTTTAGAGAGTATTTGTTGCTGAAATCTGTTCTGAGGAACATCTCAGGCTTCTTTTCAATGAGAAAATAGTAAAAGTCACACATTTTTTTTTTTGCCTTTTTTGGAGGGCAATTGGAGTTAGGTAACTTGCCCAAGGTCACATGGCTAGGTTTTTGTTTATGTGTGCGTTGTGTCTGAGGCCGGATCCGAACTCAGGTCCTTCTGACTCCAGGGCCAATGCTCTACTCACTGTGCCACCCAACCGCCCCAAGTCACACATTTCTAGATTTGTTTTCCCTTTAGCTTTGATAGTCTTGTAATTAGTCCAAACATTGTCCAGAGATCTCCAGGTCCTTTCAGAACCTTTTATAGAGTACCAGGAGAAAGTGGGGAGGAGATCAGCTCATGCTCCAGGAGAACTCAATAGCATTCATTTTGGAAGACTGTCAAGGTTCAATTCAAATGCCACCTTCTACAAATGATCTTTCATGATTCCCAGAGTTGTTCATACTTCCTCAATATCATAGTATCATATATGGTTGTGTGTATGTATGAGAGAGAGAGAGAGAGACAGAGAGACAGAGAGACAGAGAGACAGAGAGACAGAGAGATAGAGAGAGACAGAGAGAGAAAGAGATAGAGATAGACAGAGAGAGAGAGAGAGAGAGAGAGAGAGAGAGAGAGAGAGAGAGAGAGAGGAAAAGAGAGAAAGAGCACTTAATAGACCATTCACATTTGTATATGTTGTTCCATGCCAATAGAATGCAAGCTTCTTGAGGACAGAGGATTTTTTGTTTGTTTTCTTAGTAAACCCAGAACCTAGCAGGGCACCTTACCTAGAGTGCACTGCTAACAAATGTTTGTTTAGGATAGGCTGATAGGATAGGGTCATATAAAAGGATGGGATGAGATGGGGTGAGATAGGACCAGATAGAATTAAGTATACCTGCTAAACAAATTGCCTTTTCTCATGCATACCCCATTTTCTCATCTACCTTCCCACCCATAATATCATCTTTTTGAGCCACCAAATCTTTATTTCTTTCATGGAATGGAAACGTGCTTTACCATTGTAAAAGGGGAAAAAACTATTCACTCTATAAACTCTGCAGCCACCTGGCTTCCTCCTTAATATTTCATGAGGAATACGATAAGAGCATAACAGTAACAGAGCTTATATCTGGCTTTACAATATTCATGAATTCCACCGTGGGACAGCTATTTTTAAACCTTTTGTCCTCTCAACAGTTTCTCCTTACCATATGTCCAGCTCTGACTTATTTAGCCCTTGTTCCTCTCTTGGATGCCTTCACCGTCTGCAACTCCACAAGGCTCTTCCACATCTTTTCCCTCGGCCCCTGAGCTTTACGGACCGTTTCGGGCTTTTTATTACCACAGCAAGGATGGAACATATTGCTTTATCAGTCAGCCACTCACTCAGACAATGCTATTACTGGTCTAGTCCCTGCCCCACTGAGTCTCACAGATGGTTCATTCTACTGCAGCTGCATTTTATGCAAGAGAAGTGGGATGAGGGACCCAACACTGTCACAACAGCTTTAGTCATTCTATATACTGTAGTGCTATTTTGTACACATGGAAGAAGACTAGTGGGTACTGTACTACTCAACTGAAGGCCTAAAATTATGCAAAGTTCTGGCACTAAAACTGAGGTAATGTCCTCTATCCTCCTTCCTCTCTGAGATTCAGAAAGAATTTTCCAGGAGCCGAGATAACAAATGGTTCAGTTCCAAGAAGGCTCTAAATGCAATTTCATATTTTAGCATCAGGAAAATAGAGACATTACCACCACATGGCAGCCATACATTATTTTTTCCCTCATCACCCTCAAGGCTGACCTTTGCTTAGAATTCTGGAGTCTGCTTCTGTTGTAATGAGGCATCTTATGAGGGGAATTGCTCCAAAATGCTAAAGAACAATCAACATTCGAAGTCTAAGAGCTGTACAGAGACAACTTTATGTCACTGCTAGATACAGAGAATGAACAATTTTGTCATTGCACACACATACACACAAAACTCCACAATAGCCAAATGCTTTTAGTCTGCCCGCCTTCAAATAGCTCCTAAATAACCTACCTTATTTGGATGATTGATTATAGGTGTCCTGTTCATACATTCGAAATATGGCATTATAAATCACATCTTTCATTTGAAAAGCATAAATTATATTCATATTGTGATATGATTTATTATTTTGAGGTTGAATCCAATGTGATTTCAATCTATATGCTCTGAGAAGTGACAGTCTAGATCTTATTAGATTCATGAAGAGTTGGTTCTAACCCTTATTTGGGATATCTGAAGAAAAGTAAAGGTAGAGGAGCAATAATCCCCAATTGGATTAGTTCTCTACTAATTGGCCATTACGATCTAAAAAAGTTAGTATTTAAAAGTTAAATAAGAGCTCTTAGCACAGTGCTTGGCACATATTAGGCATTTTGTAAATACTTATGGACTGGCTGATAAAATGAAACTTGGACCATCAGAAGCTGCCATGTGTTCATTCATGAACCTAACCTAACTGAAGGCAGTGTGGGACAATATGGGAAGAAATCTGGAATAGGTGTCAGGGAGTTGGGCTTAATTTTTGGCTCCTTTACTTACAAGGTCAAGTGTAACCTTGAGAGATTTCCTTAGCCCCTCTGGGCAATAGTATCTTTGGCAATACAATGAGTGACTCAGACTAGGTCAAGGTTTACCTATTTATGATTCAAAGCTGATTTGTTTAATTTTCCTTCTTGCCCTTCTCTACAATGCCCAGAAGAGTGCCTGGAAAATGCTACTGCAAGCACTTAATACATCTTTGTGGATATGAATTGAGGCTTCAGTGTCTCCCCAATCACAATGCTAGAATCTTCTTAGTGAGAATTAGGCTGGGAATTACTCAGAATTCTATACAGGACGTTCCAAAAATCTTAGTGCATTTCTTTTTCTTTTTGGAGGGGCAATTGGGGTTAAGTGACCTGCCCAAGGTCACACAGCTAGTTTTGTGTTTAAGTGTCTGAGGCCAGATTTGAACTCAGGTCCCCTTTACTCCAGGGCTGATACTTTATTCACTGCACCACCTAGCCTCCCCCCCCCTTAGTGCAGTTTTAAGTTAAGATTTAAGCTATTCAGTATATTACTTAAGCTATTAATGATTAAAACTATGCTTTGACTTTTCAGACACCTTATAGCTATATCAGATACTTTACATTTTTCTTTTTTTTTTTTTTTTTTTTTTTTTTAAAGCAATTGGGGTTAAGTAACTTGCTCAAGGTTACACGGCTAGTCATTATTTATGCGTGGGTGCTCATTTTCTGAGGCCGGATCTGATCTCGGGTCATCCCAACTCCGAGGCCGGCACTCTTACTCACTGCGCCACCTAGCCGCCCCTTTGGGGCAATTGGGGTTAAGTAACTTGCCCAAGGTCACACGGCTAGGTTTTTGTTTGTGCGGATTAAGTGTCGGAGGCCGGCTCCGAACTCAGGTCCTTCTGATTCCAGGGCCGGCGCTCTATTCACTGCGCCACCTAGCCGCCCCTACTTTACATTTTTCAATTGGATAATTTCCCCTCTTTTAAAGATGGTGAAGTCAAGGATTAAAGGGTACTTTAAAACATTCTTATGTACAAAAAAATTATTGGCAATCTCTCCTACCACTCTCCAGGTGAAAAATTAATTCTTTAAAACAAACATGCAGGGGCAGAGCCAAGATGGTGGAGTAGAAACAGCTCATCCAAGCCACTCTGCCCCCAGATTCCCCCCAAACTATGTAATAGGGGACTCTGAACAACTTCTGGAGACCCAGCACCCACAGAACAACACAGAGAAGATAACCTCCTGCTGAGGACAGCCCAGCAGCCCTGCAGGAAGGACCAGCCCAGTGCTCTGGGAGCCCGCAGCGCACAGAGCTCTGGAAGCCAAGCCGAGCCCAGGTCCGAGTGAGCTGCGGTTTTAGCCCCATGGCGGCAGGGCCAGCAGCCGGCTGGAGAGACCCCAGAATACCAGCAGCAGGGGCGATTCCAGAATTATCAACATAGACATGTCTAGGACAAAGTAAGAGGTTAGTGTCCTATGGACTTTGGGACCAATATTTGGGGAATGCGTCTGCTCCCTCCCCTGGGGGCTAGAAGCTGCTGAGGAGACACGCCATTTTGTAGTTTTCAGAGGCAGCTCCAGCTCCTGGCCTGTGAATTGTAGGGGGATGCAGCGATCAGTCTTGGGGGGTAATCGCTCTGGCCTTAACCTCCCTGGATCTGGATTGTGATCTAGGGTGGAAGTCGTGGGTGGGTTTACAACTTGCCAGAAATGGAAGTTGCCCCCCACATGTTCCGGATGAAAATTCCTCTATCTGCTTTAAAGCCATAGTGTGGCAACAAGCCCAAAAGTCAAGTAATTAAGTGGCAACATGCCAAGGCAAAGGAAACAGAAAAATGCAACCCTAGACTCCTATTTTGGGGGCATAGAGCGGGAAAAGGACTGTGAGGTCAGAAGTCCTGTTCCAAAAGCCCCAGGGGAAAACATGAGCGGGTTGGAGGCCATAGAGGACCTTAAGAAGGACTTTAAAAATCAAATAAGAGAAGTGGAGGAAAAATTGGAAAGAGAAATGAGAAGGATGCAGGAAAAGTATGAAATGAGGGTCAACAGCCTGACTGAGGAAAACAACACCTTAAAAAATAGACTAACTCAAATGGCAAAGGAGGCCCAAAAGGGCAATAAGGAGAAGAATGCCTTAAAAAGTCAAATTTGCCAGATGGAAAAAGAATCTCAAAAGTTCACTGAGGAGATTCATTCCTTCAGAGTTAGACTGGAGCAAATGGAAGCTAATGACTTTATGAGAAATCAAGATGCTGTTAAGCAGATCCAAACAAATGAAAGATTAGAAGGCAATGTGAAATATCTCATGGGAAAAACCACTGACCTGGAAAATAGATCCAGGAGAGACAATTTAAAAATTATTGGACTACCAGAAAGCCATGATCAAAGAAAGAACCTAGAAATGACCCTTCAAGAAATTCTCAAGGAAAATTGCCCTGATGTTTTAGATCCAGAGGGCAAAATAGAGGTTGAAAGAATCCACCAATCACCTCCTGAAAAAGATCCCAAAAAGAAAACTCCCAGGAATATTATAGCCAGGTTCCAGAATCCCCAGATCAAGGAGAAAATACTACAAGCAGCCAGGAAGAAACAATTTCAATATTGTGGAAACACAATCAGAATAGCCCAGGACCTGGCAGCTTCTACACTGAGGGACTGAAGGGCATGGAATATGATATTCCAGAGGGCAAAAGAACTGGGAATGAACCCAAGGGTCACCTACCCAGCAAAACTGAGTATTTTGTTTCAGGGGAAAATATGGTCATTCAGTGGAATAGAGGACTTTCAAGCATTCTTGAGGAAAAAACCAGAATTGAATAGAAAATTTGACATCCAGACACAAGAAGCAAGAGATGCCTGAGAAGGTAATCAGGGAAAAGAAATCAAAAGGAACTTATCAAAGTTGAACTATTTACATTTCTTCATGGAAAAGCAATAACTGTGAGTGATGATATCTTTCTCACTATGAAAATAATGGAAGAAGGGTGTGTGGTCCTATGAGTACATATGTGAATGTGTGTGTATATGCTTACAGTTATATATGGATAGAGAGAATAGGATGAATCTGTTGGGAAGGGAGAATACTCAAGGGATGAAATCATGAGGTGAGAGAGGAAAGTGGCAAGAGGAGATGGGGAGAGACAGGGTAGGGTAAACTATCTCATGTAGAAGAAGCAAGGGGAAGTGGTTGCAAGGGAGGGGGAGATTAGGAAGGCAAAAAAGGCAAAACCACATTCTCATTGAATTAGGTTCAGGGAGAGAATGCCATACACACTAAATGGGATATCTCAACCTGCAGCAGAATAGGGGGAAGGGGGCTGAGAGGAGGGATGATGGATGGGAGGCCATCCTTGGGGGGAGGGGAGGTTGGAAGTACCCAGTATAGAAGAGGGACAGGATCAAAGTAGGGAATGGACCAGATGGGGGGTGGGATGAGTGGGAGGGAATTATAAGCAGCCGTGTACAATATATCTACTATGATAATGTTTTGCATAGCTAGACATGTACAACATATACTGAATTACTTATCTCCCCTGAGGGAATGGGTGACAAGGGAGGAAGGGAATGGATCTGAAATTCGAGGTCTTAACATTAAATGTTTCAAATATATATAAATACTATTATTAATACTCTTTTGCTTATAATTGGGAGATGAGATGTGCAGGCATTGGGACACAAAGATTCACCTTCCTCTAATGGAAAAGTCGAAGGGGGTATGGGAGAAGGTATGGGAGAAAACAGATTGGAGGAAGCGATATCTTGTGGGACTTCTATTCTGGGAAGTTGGGTAGGGGAATAATGGGGGGAAAATGATTGTAACTCAAAATCTGGTGGAAATGAATGATGTAAAACAGAAGTTAATAAAGCATTTGTTTAAAAAAAAACAAAAAAAACCAAACTTGCAGGGTTCAGTAAAATAAATCATTAATTTGTCCATGTATGAAACTTATATTTCTCCTTCTGCATTTTAAGACCACCACCTCTCTGGCAGGAAGGGGGTATCTTCATTCCTCTGGGCTATGATTTTTCATTTCACTAATGAGAGTTTAGAGAACACTCTCCTCATTTCCCAGTTATAGCTACACTTACCTTGGAATTCTTTGCCTTCTCCAAGGTATCTTCAGTAAACTCATTGTTAGGAAATCTCATCATCTTCCAAGATTCAATATCTTGTTACTCACATATCATCAGGACTGCCCCTCTGTTTGGCGGGTAGAGTCATAAAATTCTCTCTTCACCATGCCCCCCAAGTCTGATACTCTTTCACTATAGTCACTTCCAAGCTCATTATCCCTTTGAGCTTTTTTTTTTTTTCGTATTATCTTTCCTTGTTAAAGTATAAGCTCCTTGAGTGCAGGGGCTATGTTTTTTTATGTATCCCTAGTACTTAGCAGATTGCCTGGTACATACTATATGCCTAATAAACATCTATTGGCTATTAGGTGCCTAATAAATGTCTATTGACTATTAGCCCACTCCATGAACTATTAAATGCTGAAAGAAAAATTTAAGACTGGTTCTCTTCTAGTTCAATGTCTAAGTCCGCTTAAGTGTTTGGAGATTGACATGACATGATTTTATTTTTCTTGCCCACCTTTGTGAGAAGAATGGGGACCAGCCATTTCATCTCAAACTTAGATACATGTACATTTTATGAATTGTTATTTTCATGCATAATATATTTCTGTATATGCATCATTTATTCACTTAAAAATGCATTCAGTTCCCAGATATCCATTGTTCAGTAACTTTTCTTATTTACTTCCCCCAAACTTAGCCTTTCTAACTCCTGTTTACTCTAAGGCCTCATTTACCAAGCCTTAGTTATTATATTCTTTCTTGTGGTTTTCCTGGCCTTGGTTACCTATTGGGTACAATACCCAAGTTGTTTTTTTTTTTTGTTGTTGTTGTTGTTTTGTTTTGTTTTGTTTTGTTTACTTTTTGGAGGGCAATTGGGGTTAAGTAACTTGCCCAAGGTCATATGGCTAGGTTTTTGTTTGTGTATGTGTGTCAAGTGTCTGAGGCCGGATCCAAACTCAGGTCTTTCTGACTCCAGGGCTGATGACTACTCACTGGGCCACCTAGCCACCCCCAAGCTTTCTTTACTAGCTTCTAGTTATATTCATGTTTGTCAAGGTTTGCCATGCTCATTGCCAAATAAGAATGAGTGAGAATGTCTATAATTACTACACAGTAATGCCAGTTCTATCTGTTATTATCTTATAGGATTTTCTATTTTATACATTTATTTGAAATTATTGTAACTTAACATGGCTTAATAGAGACCACATAGGATTTTCAAACGTTAAAACCTACGTTTAAATATTGCCTGTGATGTTTTAATCTATTCAACACATATCTTATGTATCTCTAGTTATTTATAATTGAGATGTAAACTACTTAAGGGTAGGAAATATTTTTGCCTTTCTATCCTCAATGTGTTGCGTGGTGCTTGGCATGTAGTAAAGGCTTAATAAATGCTTATTTAATGACTGAGTGACAATGGGTAAGGTATTTAACTTCTCTGAGCCTCAATTTCTTCATATATGAAATAGGGATAATAATTGTATAGTTCACAGGATTGTTGTGTGGATCTAGTGAGATAATAAACATAAAATAATTGCAAATTTTAAAGTACTATCTAGATGTGATTTATTGTTATTTTTGTTGTCCTTAAGGGCTTGGAAATTATTTTTATATTAAGCTAATCCTTTATCTTTACCTTGAGTTCAAATCTACATTGTATGTTGTTTTCTTTGCCCATATTGTGAGTCTTCCTGAAATCCAAGATGTTGTTATATCTTTGGATATGACAATTAATTAGTCAGGCTTACTTAGAACTAAGAATTGTAATGACTACCTTATTGACCTTATTGAGAAGTTGCCAATCAAAAAGTGACCAGCGCAAACACACATAATTATATGTAGTGTCCCAAAAGTCTTAACACAATTTTAAATGAAGTAGTAGTAGAGATCCTCATTCCTTCTGGGAGCTGTCTATTACCAACACAACCAGCATGGGAGCTGCCTAATGGCATACATAGCCCCAGCTGCCAGCCAGCTCTGTGGAACCATGCTGGTAATGCTTTATTCCTGGGGAGAGAGCCAATGACTATCAGACATTGCAGGTGTCGTTCTACATATGGGATGTGCAGCTGAGCTTAACAAGGTCATGGGAGGTGTCACTCACTGCAGTGGTGCTGGGCCTCACAATTTCATCCCTATTCAGGAAGGTGATCAGATCATTATACATCATTTCTTCTGCTCTGAGAGACATGATGATTGTCAGGAGAATGTGCTGGAGTGGCATAGCTTGCTCTCACAACCTGCGGCATAATTTTCAATGTCCTTTATCATTCAGGAAGGCATTAGAGAGACTACTGTAAGTCCAATATACTGCCTGAAAAATGCCTTTCCTGCTTCGTATTCTGCACTTTGAAAATTAATGCTAAAGTGGAAGAAAATAAGGACATATACAAATGAAGTGTATTCAAGTTAAATTGCTATTAGAAGGAGGAAAGGAAGTAGAGATGGAGAAAGAAAGGGAGGGAGTGAGGAAAGGATGAAAACGGAATGAGGGAGAGAAAGAAGAATGGGAGGGAGGAGGGAAGGTAGGAATGGAGGGAGGGAGTAAAGGATAAAAATGGAATGAGGGAGAGAAAGAAGAATGAGAGATTTGACAGAAGAAAGGAAAGAAGGAAGGAAGGAAAGAAGGAAGGAAGGAAGAAAGGAAGGAAGGAAGGAAAGAAGAGAGGGAGGAAAGAAGGAGAATGGATTTTAAAACTAACAAATGCTTTGCCCTAAGAGTAATAATGTTAAACAGAATTTAATTTGCTGATTGCTCTTCTCAGTTTCAGATATTTATTAGTCTTTAAATGTATGTTTGCACAGTGTGCCTGCATAAATAATGGAAATGGAGTACCTTGGGGGCATTTCCCAACTTTTAGGGTAAATCCCTCTGAGATAGTTACTCCAGATTAAAGATACTGTAATGGGTCCTCATCCACTCAAAAACATAAGGCATTAGCTCTCTTGATATATCTAACTTCAACAGCCAGAGGAAACACTTAGTTCAAAGAAAAAGCT
>WOXC01005654.1:0-27279 GCA_011680675.1 Gymnobelideus leadbeateri | reverse complement strand
CTGAAAGGTAAGCTAAGAGGGGGAAACCATTGGGTAGTCACTTAATTGCTTGTTTATTGGCTGATGTGGATTGTTTATGTAAAAATGGAGAGATAGACGGTGGATGTAAGTGGGCTATATTATGCTATTAATGATGAGGAAATAGGGACAAAGAGAGGATGCATAGGGAGAAAATGGACTTTTGGATGGCAGTTCTCTGAGGCAAAGTACAGGAGTTCTTGCCTTGGTTATGCCTCTGGTTGGTTAGGGAGAAACCAAGGAAAGGCATTGAGCAAGATCATTGTGAAGTGGGGAGCAGGAAAGAAGGAAGGGAAAGCAAAGTTTCCTTTTTGAAAGTACCAGCTTGCTGATTTATCTCACTGGGCTATATTTCATGGAATGTGAGCCAGAACACTCATAGCATATGTAATGTTTTTATATGATGACAAAGCATCCCTGTTTTGGACCAAAAGCTATCCAGACAGCAATATTTTAGATTGCATTTATGCATTCGAATTTAAATAATTTTAAAGATGGATGGCATAGTGGTGAAGGGAGAAGACTGAATTTGGAAAAGTGAAATAACCACAAAGAGAGTAGCCACCCATTTTAGCTGGCCTTTGATATTGGGGGTCTCCTAGTAAGTAAATAGGAAGACAATATGAGATCATATGATGGTGTCTCTAGAGGTGGAATGGACCTCAGAGACCACCTAATCCAACCTCCTAATTTAAAAGATGGTGAAACTGAGGCCCAACAGACTTGCCCCAAGGTCACACAAGTAAAAGTGAAATTTGGATGCAAATCCCCTTATTCTAGATACAGTGTGTTTTCCACTCTATTTTCCCAGATCATAAAGTAAATACTGACTAAGGATAAACTAGGAAAAGAGCTCTTGCCTAAAAGTTTTGGTCTAGATTCTAACTCCAGTTTGGCCCAAATTAGTTGGAAAGCCTGCTCTCCAATTTACTTTTTAGAGGGTCATAGATCTAGAGCCCTCTGGTCTACCAGCTAGTTGTCTGCCCCATTTTACAGATAGGGAGCTGAAAATCAGGGAAGTACTATGACTTTTCTAAGACTACATTGGTGGTGGACATTAGAGATGGGATTCCTCTGACTGCAAGACTTACACGTTTGCCAATGCACCATGCTGTAACTTCTTTTCCAGCGCAAATGTTCTGTGACTCTGAGGTGCTCTGGGTTGATTGGCTGGCTCAGAACTTGTACCATATTTTGGCATCTTCTGTCACCATTCTTCCCATTCTGTAGCATTCATTTCTGCCAAGATGCATGTCCTGGAAAGTGGGACATTAGCACTCACATGGGGCTGTCCAGTCCATATCTATAGGGGTTTGTACTGATCTGAAACATTTAGGGAACAGCTTCAGGGTCCTAGGTAGATTATAGGTCCCCCCAGAGTATCACAGATTCTTTTAAGTTTGGGTCAATGGCCTTTTCCTGTTAGGATTTGGATTTTCTGAGGACTTTGAGCCTGAGGGTGTCCATGTGGGGCAAGGGGCTTCTAAGTCCATATCTTTTGAAGCCAGATTATACCCCTAGGACAATGGTTCAAGGATTTCTGAGGATCCCCTCAGATATTTTCTAAGGGAGGGTCCATGAGATCAAAGCTGTTTTCTTAATAAAACCTAGATACTATAATTATAATATGTTAAATATCAATAGACATAACCACATAAACAAAAACTTCTTGGGGGGGTTTCAGTAATTTTTAAGGAAGGAAGGAAGGAAGGAAAGAAGGAAGGATGAATGGAAACAAGAATTCATTAAACGTCTCCCATGTGCTAGACACAGTACTAATCCAATTTACACATATCTAATTTTATCCTCTCCATAACATGGCAAAGTAGGTGCTATTTTTGCTTCCATCTTACAGATGAAGAAGCTGAGGTAGACAAAATTTAAGTGACTTGCCTAAGGTCACACAGATAGTAAATATTTGAGGTGGGATTTGATGTCTGGTCTTCCTGACTCCAGGCCCAGCACTCTATCCCCTGTATTATAGTTCTTGACCAGACAGGGTCCATAGACCTACCTGTCCCAAATCCAAACTTCTCTACTAACTTAGATCTCAGGAATACAGGAGATTAGGATGGTGGAAGATTTGACTTTTACTAGAGGGATCCCACACTCTTCAGTATGCCTTAGCTGGTTGGCATTAGTTTTTCACTTAGTACTGTCAAACATGAATAATGGATTGGTCTCCAAGTAGAACCAGGGACTATAGATTGAGTTTAGGGAACCTTGGTTTTTGGGCTTACCAACAGGGCACACCTGGGGTCTCTTCTCAGTCCAGTTGGACTGAGGCCACAATAGAGTCCACAAATCCCTGCCCTAGTGCCTAGGTCTGCAAAGGATCCTCATCTGCTTCTGTATCACGTCAGCCTTGTTTGCATTAATTGGAGTGGTTTCCATTTCCTGTGCATTCAGTGAGGCCATTTCTCTCTGCTAAATCATTCTCCTAAATCTGTTGCTTTCATAAGCCATCCTGAGTTCATCTTTTTTCTCTTTTGCTGTATCTAGATGCTCTGGAACTTCTGGTTTTCTCCACCTCATTTTTTCTGAGTTAGGCTCTGTGTGATTTGGGGCAGAGTGCTATTGCCTGTTCTTTGCTGGGGATAGTGGTCCATACATTTTAATGAGCCTTATGTAAATGAATAACATTTACAAGTGGATGGGTCTCTGGCAAAGTAGGTAATTAAAAAAAAAAAGGAAGGACTTCTGCCACACATCTCGAGTTGTTTCACCAAATAGCATACATCACTGGGTTTATCCCTTTCCAGATTTCTTTCAATTTACCATGAAGCTTAAGGTAGAAATTTTTAGAAAAACAGATTTCACAAGGTTTAGAGGAAGAGTAGGTAGGTTATCATGGACCAAAAATCTTCAGGGGAAGTCAACCCAGGAAGGATGGGAAATTCATGAATGAAACTCTAAAGACACAGAACAAAATCAATTTCACTCAGGAGGAAGAATAGGCATTGTCTGAAGAAATCTATGTGAATGCACAGTGAACTTGTACTTCTTGGAACTAAAAAAGATAGGAATTGATGTAAGGAAAGCAAGGGCAGGTACCAGAGAATACATGTTTGGATATTAGAAGTGCCTTAATTCAAAATGATCTGAAATTGGCAAAGGAAATTAAGGCCAAAGAAGATCTTTGTCTCTTGTGCCTCTGTTTCTTTCTCTCTCCCCCTCTCCCTCCTTTTTCTCTCTGATTCTCTATCTCTTTCCTTCTCTCTCACTCACACATCTATGTATATACACATCAGAGAGGAAGCAGCAATGCTCAGTTCTTCAAGTGCTTCTGTTTTCTTTGCCATGAAGAAGGGCATTTGTACTGGAAATATGGAACAG
The DNA here is from genome assembly GCA_011680675.1 of Gymnobelideus leadbeateri. NCBI lineage: Eukaryota > Metazoa > Chordata > Mammalia > Diprotodontia > Petauridae > Gymnobelideus > Gymnobelideus leadbeateri. The sequence continues at coordinate 23,925 of WOXC01005654.1, read as the reverse complement.
AAAACTAATTGTGAGAATGTTGATTTACAAGGTAAGGAGACAGTAAGCATTGCCCTTGATAAATTCAAGTCATATGTCCAATATAACTTTGTCTACTAAAAGAATGAATGAATGAAAAAGCATTTTCTATGTAAAAAATGCTGTTCCAACCTATGAGGGATGCACATAGAAGAAGAGAATCCCTGAGATGGGGTTCTAGAGCTGAAATGGTAAATCCTCCAGGGTATAGTCTCAGGTCTGGTGAATGAAGTTTTCAGGCAGATGGTAGCACCGGATGTGTCAGACTGCTGAGTCACTAACAGTGAAATTTGAAAGACTGTGGTAAATGGGAGGTAACCCTTGTTCGGATTTTTTAAAAAAGTAATAGAATATGAGTCTGCAAAGTCTAGGCCAATGAACTTGACTTTGATTCCTGGGAAATTCTAGAGCCTACCTAGAGCAAAGAACTGCCCACAGTAATAGGAAATGATAGAAGAGATTTAATAGTTGTAAGATTACTTCTATTCTATTCATGGGAACAAGGAAGGCAATGTTTGGTGTTCACAATGAAAAAAATATAGATTAAAATCTTTGTATGAGCAACAGATACTCAGTCTAGATGGCCTGAATGCCCAGTGGGCATGTTTTCTGTTTATGTTTCCTGCTGATCATGGTTTCTGGAGACCCACTGATTTTGTTTCTCTGTGGCTACAGGAGCAGGTGGTGACAAGAGTAGGACTCTGTGATCAGTCACTCAGGAGAACAGAGAATGAACAGGAAAGTTGTTTTCAGGTTCAGATACCTGCAGCTCACCTGATGCTGCTAACTGAACTCATCCTTTATTTCTAAGAATTTCACTTCTATTGATTTCTTCCCCTCTGGAAATGATTGAGAGCAAGGTTACAAGTTAAAGGTATTTTAAAAAGGAATTGGAAAACTTTTAAAATGTTATTTTAATTATGTTTTCCTCAAGTAGGATGTTCAAACTGAACAAAATTTCTTGAATATTATCAAAGATTTCTAATAATAATAGCAATAGCTAGAACTTATAGAGCCCTTGAAGATTTACCAAGCACTTTACATATATTATCTCATTTTATCTTTGCAATAACTTTGAGAATTAGATACTATGTCTATTTTACAGATTAGGAAACTGAGCCTGAGAGATGAAGTGATTTGCTTAGGGTCCCACAGCTAGTCAGTGTCTGAGGTTAGGATTCAAACTTAAGGCTTCCTGACTCGTAGTCATTAGATAATACAGTAAATAGACTGCTAGACTTAAGAGTCAGGAAGAACTGAATTCAAATGATGCCTCAGTCATTTATTACTTTGTGTAACCCCTGGATGAGTCACTTAACCTTTGTCTGCGTCAGCCTCGTAATTTGTAATATGTATATAATAGCACCTACCTTTCAGACTTGTTACAAAGATCAAATGATACAAGATTTGTAAAATGTTTAGTATAATGCCTACTACTTACTACATACTCCCTTCCTTCCTTCCTTCCTTCCTTCCTTCCTTTCTTCCTTCCTTCCTTCCCTCCCTCCTTCCTTCCTTCCTTTCCTCCCTCTTTCCCTCAGAGATGGGACTTCCTATCATATTTGCCTGATTAATGCCAGTCCTCTATCATCTACAGGTAGTATCTTCTACAACTAGTTGGTGCCATAGTGCATAGAGTGCCAGGCCTGGATTTAGGAAGACTTATCTTTTTGATTTCAAATCTTGCCTCAGACCCTTATTATTTGTGTGACCCTGGGCAAATCACCTAACCCTGAGTGCTTCAGTTTCTTCATCTGTAAAATGACCTGGGAGAAGGAAATGGCAAACCTCTCTAGTATCTTTGCCAAGAAAACCTCAAATAAGGTCAGAACTGAAATGACTGAACAACTGTTTTCTATCCCACTGACATTCAATTCTTCTGTACTAATTCTATAATCAATGTAAAAAGTAGTTGTTTTGTTTAAATTTAATTTTTTTAATTCAATGATTTTTTTTTTTTTTTGCTTTTTGGAGGGCAATTGGGGTTAAGTGACTTGCCCAAGGTCACATGGCTAGTTTTTGCTTTAAGTGTCTGAGGCTGGATTTGAACTCAGTTCCTCCTATTCAATGACTTTTTTTTTGGAGGGCAGTTGGGGTTAAGTAACTTGCCCAAGGTTACACGGCTAGGTTTTTGTTTATGTGTGTTACGTGTCTGAGGCTGGATCTGAACTCAGGTCCTTCTGACTCCAGGGCCAGCACTCTACTCACTGCTCCACCTAGCTGCCCTATTCAATGGGTTTTTAACACATCTATTATCAAAGTTGTTAGCTGAGAGCAATGTTGTTGGTTTGAGTCTGAATGCCCTATAGAGACCCTCCTCCCCCCACCAAACTCCCACATCTAGTGCTACATAGTTGGAGAAAACCAGTGTCATTAGTAATGGGTTATGGAAGGAACACACAGTCATTGTGCATTTCAGCTAGACACTGAGAAATGAGGAGCTTTTAAGGACTCAGGACAAGCTGTGGCATAGAGAAATCAATACAGATAACCTTCAAAAGAGTAAATCTTGGCACCAGCATAGAGATGATGAAGGAAGCCAAACCACTGGGCAAAGGGACAATTGGAGATGAGGGCAGACAGGAGGCTGTTAAGGTAGCAGAGGGAATTAACATTTGCATGTCATTTACAGTAAACTGGAAGTTGGAAGGCAGCGTCCAATCAAGATTGGGAAAGCCATGATGTTGTGATGCTTTCTTTGTGTTCTAATTCCCATTAGAAAAAAAAAAGTGGTTATTTTTATGTAGGCTGGATAAGTTTTTTGTAGTGTTCTCAGCCTAGTCAGCAGGAAATAAATGTTGGAATTGTCCTAATTTAGGTGTTGGGAATGAATAATATGCAGTGGAACCACTGGAAAGACAGCCTGAGTGTGTCCAAATTCTGATGCTTCCTAGTTGTGTGACCCTGAACCAGGCCTTATGCTACTCAAGCCTCAGTTTTCCTTGTGGTATTTTAAAGTGTGAAAATGCTTTCCTTATCACAACCCTGTGAATTCAGCTGAATATGCATGTTCCACAATCCAATATGCAGCATTCCACAATCCAGAAAGGACAGCGTCCTCCCTGTCCCTCAAGCATCACTTCATCTCCTGACTGCACATCTGTACTGGCTGTTCCCCAGGCCTGGAATGCTCTTCTTCTTTTCCTGCCTCCCCTGGCTTCCCTCCCCTGGCTTCCTTTAACACTTGGCTCTGATCCCTCCTTCTGCAGGATACCTTGCCGGCTCCTCTCAGCTGCTAATCCCTTCCTTCTAGGATTAACTTTCATTTACACTGTATATATCTTGTATGCAAATTAGTATTTGCTTCTTGTCTCTGATCAGGAGAAAAAGGACCATTTTTTTTAATCTCCCCCACCTTTTAATTTCTTAGAATAATGTCTGGCTTCTAGGGAGGGCTTAATAAATACTTGTTGACTATTATCCCTGTTTTTCAGAAGAGGGAAACTGAGTCTCAAAGGAGTGACATCACTTGCTCAGGATCACACAGCTTGTAAGGGTCAGAACCAGAATGTGGGTACACTTTTCTTGATTTGAATTTTAGTGCTCTGTCCTGTGATGGTTGAGAGAATAGTGTTTTTTTAAATAAACTTCTTTTTACTCTACTTAAGAGCCAAAGATATTTTCTAATGACTGTTATTTAGCCCTGGAGCTTGAGATATTCTTGCCAAGCTTGCGACTGAAAAATAATGAGAAGAAGGTAGTAAGAACTCATCCATATGTTGCTATACAATACACAACCGACTTTCCCTTTCAGGACTCTGGAAAGAGGTGTCAAATATTCAGGCCTGCCACAGCACCCTTGAGTGCGCCAGAAGCAGATTAAAATATAATTGGCAGTGCAGCTAGGTGGCTCAGTGAGTAAGAGCGCCTGCCCTGGAGTCAGAAGGACCTGAGTTCGGATCTGGCCTCAGACACTTAACACACACAAACAAAAAACCTAGCTGTGTGACCTTGGGCGAGTTACTTAACCCCAATTGCCCTCCAAAAAGCAAAAGATGAAAAAACATAATGGACAAATATTTAACAAAATAAATAAGAATACAGTAGGACATAAAGAATGTTAATATGTGGTTTTCTAAGTCAACACTTCACTGGTGAATAGCACAAACTTGTGGCATAGTGGTTTTAGATTCTATCTGAATTTGATACCATTGACCTAGAGTGCACAAGCCTCCAAGATGGTATTAACTTTTTGTGTGTCATAGACCCCTTGGCAGAGTCTGCTGAAGTCTATGGACTTAGAATGTTTTTAAGTGCCTAAAATGAAATCGATTACTATTTTTACTATTAGATTACTATTTTTAGAAGCCACATTTATGGGTCCCAAGTTAATAAAATGAAAAAATTTTAAATTAAAAAAATGATTACTTATTTATTTTTAACATTCTATTTAAAAACATTTTGAGTACCAGATTCTTTCCCTCCAGTCCCTTCCCCACCCATTGAGAAGTCAACAATATAGCATGGTGCCTGACACATAAGTGTTATGCAAGTGCCATTATTCTTACTACTACGGCTTGTTATTATTAATTTATTCTAACTATTATTCCCTGATTTGAGATTATGAGCTGGTGCCAGCCTGCCTTGGTAGAGGGAGTTTCTTCACTTGGGAGTTCCATATCCAAATGAAATTACACATCTAGTCCCTATTTCCATGGATAACATAGATGAGGATAAGAAGGTTACTGATTGCATGTATATGTATGTACACACATATACAAATATGAATATCTATCTACATATATATATATGTATATATATATATATATATATATATATATATATATATGAGGGTATACACACCCTATAGGCATGTACAAGAGTATATATGCCCCTACAGAAATATAATATATATACCCCTATAGCTATATATGAGGGTATCTATAAACCTATGAGTATATATACATATATAAATATACATGTATACATGTGTATATATGTAAATATACATATGTATATATGTATATGTGTATGTGTGCTTGTATTTTAAGTCACTTTCAAAGTGATTTTTCTCCCCAAATGCTTAGCTTCTCTGAAGGTCTTCCTCAGGATCATGTAGCTAGTTGAGTGCTGGAGATAAGTTCAGAACTCAGGTCTTCTTGACCCCTATCTAAAACTGCCTCTGTTCTCCTCAGCTGCCTTTGGGTCCTGATTTATTCTTATCTGGGATTAGCATCTTCGAACTTGGGTTTGATCCTGAGTAGTTGGGGTGTGTGTTTGCATAAATATCTCCGATAAAAGAAATAAAGCAGAAAGCAGCTTAGATAAATTGGGATGCTGATGAGCTTGGGCAAACAACTAGGAAAGGGGAGGGGAGGCCCTGACTTCATTAGCTGGGAATGGAGGAACGAATGATGGATGCAGGCCAAGCTCTGTTAGAATGACTGATGAAGCCCCCATTTGCCTGTCAGGCATTGATGTAGAGGGTTCCTGAGCTGTGCAGACTCCACTGAGTGGTTGGGTGAAGTTGCCCGAGGCTTCAGAATGGGTAGTGCCAGTTTGGTGCCTGACCAGGCTTGCCTCCCTATCTTTCATGCTGACAGCTGGGGCTGGGGAGAGAGGCCCCTCTGCCATCTTGTCCCCTCCATCTGGCCTCAGTGTGGTGCTATCCCTGAGGGTTTTAGTTAGGGACTGAAAAGTAAATCCCCCTGGGATGTTGCCAGGCCATGCCCCCTCCCCTCCCCTTTTTCTCTTCCCATGTCAGCTCTCCAACCATTGTACCATCGATCTCTTTTGTTCTGGTTCCATCCCTGCACCCCAGTTCCTTTCTCTGCTCTCCCTACTTATGGATTGGAATAGAGATTTCTGATAAGTGCTAATTTAGTACAGAAATCAGAGAAAATAGACTCAGTGGTTGGAGTTGAATGGTTGAGATGGAAACTGATTTTTCTGTAGCCAAGATCTCAATCATTCTACTTACTAATCATGTGATCTCATTTAATCCCCTCAGTGGCACTGGGCATCAGTTTCTTCCTTTGTAAAATGGGGAATTTGGACTAGATGACCTCTAGTGTCCCTTTAAGCTCCCCTAATTTTAACAAAGAAACATTTATTGAGCCCATAATATCTATCTATCTATCTATCTATCTATCTATCTATCTATCTATCTATCTATCTATATCTATCTATATCTATATCTATCTATATCTATATCTATCTATATATACTAGGCACAGGGGGATAAAAAAGGCAAAAACCATAATAATTCCTTCTTTCTGGGGTTTGTTTTGTGTTTTTGGAGTGAATGTGTCAAAGAAACAACTTGTACATAGGAAAGTATATGTAAGATATATAAAGAGTAAATAAAATCAATTTGGAATTGGATAAAATATTAATAGGGGTGGACTGGAGGTGGCAGGGAGAGATGGGTCAGGAAGGTCATATTGTAAGAGGTCACCAACTGAAATATGCTTTTTAGGAAGTTTGGATTTTATGACAAACAGGTGAGGAAGGAGAACAGTGTGGGCCTCTTTGATGGTGTGGATGTGGAAATAAATGAATGGCATTCATGTTGTGTAGCTGCATTTGGGTGGACTGGAGAAGACTGTGGAGTATACTGGATTCAGCATGAGAGAACTTGGATTCAAATCTTGATTCTTTCATTTGCTAGTTAGGTGACCTTAAGTAATTCTCTCCTTTCTGGGCCTCAGTTTTCTTTTCTCTGTGATATAAGGGGATCGGACTAGATTATCTCTGAGATCTCTCCCAGCTCTGGTTCTGTGATTGTATGACTACTAAGACTCCTTTCTTTGTGTCCAAGGTGTTTGTTGGAAGGAATTAGGGACCTCTGAAGTACTTGGTTGTGAGCCACACTGTGCAAGATTACCTCAGAGGTCCCTCCCATGGTCTCTATCTATGTCAACCATGGTGACATAAAAGGATCCCTTCCCTGGGCTCTGTCAGAGCATGGCTGGCCTTCCACATCTCTTCCAGCTCAAGAGCAGCAAAGCTGTTGCTATGACTTAAGCATAGTGATTTTGTTCCTTACTTCTGATATTTATAGGAGTTTCACAAATTGTCCACTCAAAGTCTGTCTCTAACTGATTACATTGCCATTCACTTATTTTAAAAAGTAGAACCAAGAATTTTAAAATGGATAAGTGTCCTTTCCCCCTACCTAGAAGCTTACTTCTCTTTTCCAGAAATCCTTAGATACTGAAAAATAAATAGCATCCTCGATACTCTTGTCTTCTGGGCAGAAGTGCACGTTGGTATAAGCTAAATGGAGACTGGCCTGTCCAAGGGCAGGACACAGTCAATCTTTTTTACCTTTTTTTTCCCCTTGTTGCTATGGGGGTGTGAATAAATTTTAGAAATTCCACCTCTTAAAAATCCAATGTTAATGAAAGTGAAGCATGGAAAAGGAAAGGGGGGAGAGGAAATCAGCCATTTTTGAAATGCATAATCCATTTTACTTTAATCCTGGACTTTTCCCTCTTTTGGTCAAAATAGATGCTTTGAAATTCCTACCCCCCCCCTCCCCCAATACTCCTCCTCTCCCCTCTAAGCATTAAGATTTTTTCTGGAGCTGTTCCAGTGGTATGTCAAATGCAGCTTTGAAAACACATTCACTAGTCTTAGAGTGAAACAGCCTGGGCAGACACCAAGGGCTGGATCAGCTTGCTTTTAAAAGGCTTCCACCCTGATGGATCAGTTGGGATACAAAAGCAGGGTATGAACTGGCTTATTATTGTTCCTGATTAGAGCAAAGGAGTGTTTGCATATGAACAGATTTCATTGTTAACAAAATCTGCATAATATTATAAATACAATACAGCTGGGGTGGGGTGGGAGATGGATAGAGACACGATGGCTTTTAGCATGGTAAAGGACAGATTATGATTCAGAAATGTTCATCTAATGGGGGAGCTTTTCCTTGATTTAATCTGAAAAGAAAGTGACAATGGGAAAGATGAGCCCCTCTTAGGAGCTAATGCAAAAAAAAATCAGGGTTTTTAAACTCATAATATAATTTGACTTGTATCAAAAAGCAGTAATAACAGTTGCTAATATGTCTTTTTGTTTATTTTTGAAGGGCAATTGGGGTAGAGTGACTTGCCCAAGGTCACACGGCTAGTTTTTGGGTTAAGTCTCTGAGGCCAGATTTGAACTCAGGTTCTCCTGACTCCAGGGCCAGTGCTCTATTCACTGTGTGACCTAGCCATCCCAGTTGCTAATATTTCTATAGCACATTAAATTCTGTGAAATGTTTTATATGCTAGAGTAGTGAGGGCTCTACATTTAGAGTTCAAAAATCTGCTGTACTACCTGTGTAACCTTGGACAAGTCACTTAACCTCTGTTTCCTATGTCAGTAAAAGGAAGATCTTGGGATAAGTGATTTAGAGCCAGAACGTACTTCAGGTGTTATCCAATTCAGATTCTTCACTTTACAGATGAAGATGCTGAAGCTCAGACACTGACTTTTCTAGGCTTCCATAGTTAGTAAGTGCCAGACTAGGATTTTTGGGGGACATACTTTTGAACTCTTAAGGTAGAAAAGAGGAGGAAATACACAATCTTTTCTTTTACTTTTCCTTCATATGAACGCAGAGCCATAAAGAACGTTTGTACCCCTTAAGTAGCACAAAAAAGGTTTTCCAATCCACTTTTTTAAAAAGCAATTGGGGTTAAGTAACTTGCTCAAGGTTACATGGCTAGTTATTTATGTGTGGGTGCTAAGTACTGAAGCCCGAACTGATCCTGGGTCATCCCAACTCCGGGGGCCAGTGCTCTTACTCACTGTGCCACCTAACTGCCCCCCAGTCCACTTTTAAAGACAAATTAAGTGTGTGTGTGTGTGTGTGTGTGTGTACGACCCCTGGGATAAAGTTCTCTGAGGATAGAGACAGACTGACCATGTGACCCTGGTCCAGTCACTTCCTGTCTAAGTGTACCCAGACAATTCTTTAACATTATAAATTGCAGAGTGGTTGCCAGTATGCATTGATAGAGGGAGCTTGCTCCTCTGAAAGTTGTCCATAGCAATAAAAATTATAGGTCCAGATCAAGCCAAACATGTTTTTGCTTACTGGGTGCTAAGCTTAGTTATTTCTAGCTCCTGAAGGACTGAAAGTGTGGTTAGTATCCCTTGAATTGGTGAATCTTAAACTAGGGTTTATGGACCCCCTAAATTTCAGAAGGTTGATTAACTTAGATTGAAAAAAATGACAATTTTTAAACTTCAGTATCATAGATTTCCTCCCTAAGCCAGTGTACTTGATTTTATTGTTTTAAAAACATCATTCTGAGGTGTCCCTAAGCTTTACAAAAGGAGTCCTTGGCACAAAAAGATTAAGAATCCCAACTCTAAATGCTGGCACCCTTGGATAAGGCCCCAGTTGCTCCAGCCTCACTCATGCTCTCAGTACAGTATGACAGGAGCTAATGAGGGTAAGAACCGGACTTTATGAGGCAGTACAAGCTTTGGACATTTTATTCTTTGTAGTAAGATGGGGAAGGGCTGCCTTAAGGCAGAAGTGAACATACCATTAGGTCTGGGACTTCCAATACTGTATTGGTCTGAAGTATTCAAATAATTCAAACACGGCATGCCAGAAAGAGGTCAGGGAAGGCTGACACAAAACAGAGTCAGACAGGAATTAACTTTAGGTTGTTGAAACAATGCCATTTATTTCCCAAGGCCTTTCCTGACCTCAGATCATTGCTTGTCAGAATATCTGTTCAACCTCCATCCCTCACCCCACATTCCCAGCTGGGGCCCAGATTTTCTCATACAATGGATCAGTCTCTGTCTGGGGAGAAAGCTTCTAAAGGACCCTGGCTGATCCCATAGTTGATCCCATAGTTGAATCAGATCGCTTGCACAAATGAACTCAAGATTGAAACCTTGGCAAGGATGTTACAGTGGCTGGTACCCAAGAATTAATACTCACAGAGCTCCTTCCTCCTACCCTCCCTCCACCAGAGGCTGTGTATTTGTTGAAGGCACAAAATTGAAATGTAAATTGATTGCTTTGGGGAAGTTTTGGCTCAAAAGAAAGAGATGCAATTTTTTTCTTTTTACTCTCAAAAGCTTCAATATTAGTAAGATTGCTTTTGGGGTTGGGGGTGGGGAAGTAGAGCATTCACTTGCAACTCCCCCTTAAGATCTTATCCCTTAAAAACCTCCAGGACCTTTGACATTTGTGGATGCCCTTTTTCATAACCCACATTCCAATAATTCTCATATACCCACAGCTCCTTACAGAATATGAGTTTTTGATAAATCACACAGGACTAAAATGCAGACTTTTTGGATAGCAATTTTAACTTTAAGTGAAAAGACAAACATAATGAAAAATAGCTTTTAGAAATGGAGAGTGTGCTTTTTTAAACAATCATCCTAACACACACATGCTCACCGTAAAACACACAGTTAATGTTGAGTCACAGCAGAATCCCAACACTGGATTACAGACACAAGTTCTGGATCACACAGTTGGCAGAGAAAGAGAACATGTGTATAAGCCCTAGGCTACTTAGTGTCCCTGATGAAGGGTAAAGAGGCCTATGGCCAGAGAGAAAAAGAACTGAAGTGTCTGTGAGCTTACTGTACAGTTCATCTGTCTGTTGGCAAGGAAGGAACATGGAATCTGGAGTCAGTGAAGCTGGATTCAGAATATGGTTTTGGGACTCTGGTCCTGGAATGGGGCAGGTGTGGGGAAAGCAGTCCTTGGATGGTAATAAGCATTTAATAACTGATTACTCTGTTGGCAGGCATTCTCTTGGGGTCTGGGAATGAGGAGTCAGAAGTTAAACACATCTTGCCCAATGGAATTTCCATCAGGAAAGCCGAGAGACATGTACACATATAGGTCACCTTTGTTGTCATGGACCCCATTGTCAGTCTGGGGAAGCCTGATGACCCCTTGTCAGGAGAATGTTTTAAAATGCATACTATAAAATCTACAGGATTACAAGGGAAACAAATTCTTTTAAAATACCCACACATGTACACATGAATGTACAAAAATAGGTGTGTACACATGTGCACACAACACACGTATACAGACGATACATGATCACAACCACACAATATATACACGTCTATATGTATGTATGTAAACATTCATGTATATATATAAGTATGCATATATATGCATATACTTATACACATATACATACACAGACACAGAAATTTATGGTCCTTAGGTCAAGAACCTCTGCTCTAGAGAATGACCAAGAGACAGAGGGAGAGATGGAGACAGAGAGAGAAGGAAGAGCAAACCCCACCTTCTCCAGTTTCACAGTCTCTTCCAAACTGTCATTTACCTTGGTGTTCTTAGCATCTCTGTAGTCCCATGGCAGAGAATTTTAAAGTGTTGACGTTCATCATGGTTGTTTTTGCTTAGCTTCTTTGCTTGACCTTGCAAAGTTGGCCCCATATCTGCCTGATTACAGGTATCTGCTCTTGTCTGCAATTCTCTTGGCTATTAGAATTCACTTTAAATGCCTCTCATGTATGTTTTTTTTTTTCTGTCTAAACAAGGTAACTGGTTGCATAAAAGACACGACAAATAGGTAATGGCCAAGGCTTTTCGTGGAAGGGAGAGAAGGACATATAACCTGCTAATAAAACTGGGCTTTCTGATAGAGTGACCTTGATATGACTATTCCTGCTTCTCCTCTGCATTGTTCCTTCCATCTTCAGAACTAACAGATAGGTGTTGGTGTAGTGGATAGAACTGTTTGTTGTTCATTTGTTTTTCAGTCATGTCCCACTCTTCATGACCCTATCTGGGGTTTTCTTGGCAGAGATACTAGAGTGGTTTGCCATTTCCTTCTACCACTCTTTACAAGTGAGAAAACTGAGGCAAATGGGGTTAAGTGACTTGCTCAGGGTCACGCAGCTAGTGAATGTCTGAAGCCATATTTGAACTCAGGAAGATGACTGTCCTTGACTCTAGACCTGTGCTGTGTGCACTATGGCACCACGTAGTGGCTCTTTAGTCCTTTAATATCTTATAAACAAAAAGAGCTTTGTACTTGCTGACTAAGGCAGTTAAAATGGGAAATACCCTGTGGTAGGCTTAGGGGAAGCTCCTTTTTTACCCCACCTTGCCTTGTCTTCCCCTCTCATAGAACAGTATGCTGCAGTGAAAAGAACACTAGATTTGGAGTTAAGTCAAATACTGCCACTCACACTTACTACTTGGGTGATGGTGGGCTAGTCATTTCACTCCTATTTCATCATCTGTAAAATGTGGGGATTGCACTAGATGTTATCTAAACATATGATGCTATAATGTGCAGTTACCTCCTCAGGAGTTGCCTAGAGCAAGTATCTCTGGTCTCTTTCCCCTCCATCGGGTGTGGATGCATTTTCTATCCATTAGCAGAGTCATGTGGACTCCTGCACCCACACACTTGAAAGACATGAAAGTATAGCCTTCAAGGACTTGAACCAGTGGGGTATTTTTATTGCTAATTCAGATGTTATTGAATTAGCAAGGGAGAAATTTGGGCTCCATATGTCTTTGTCAGAAGCAAATAAAGCTATCTGTTGTAAGCTTGACATTAACTTAGTCTTCACTGGAAAAGAACAATCAAGCAAATTTAATCTATTTATACAAAACTAACTCTGTCCCTAGAGTAAGTAAACAGAATTGGGGGAGCTCTGCTTAAGATTGTAAAGTGCTTCCAACTCTTTTGTAAGAACAAAAAAAGGGGAAGTAGAAAAATGGGTCTCATATTTGTGAAAACCCAGAAGGAACAGCTTCATTTTGTGTGTTCATACAATCTGCTAACTCTTCTAGATGTTGGGAAGGGGGGATGATTTCCAAATGATAGGTACATGGTGCAAATATCTCTTGGGGGCAGGGGGAGGTATTTAAGATGCTGGGAAGCTGAAAGGGAATCCAAGGGAAATTTTATCCCTATGTTTGTATTTTTGAAGTCTAAAGATGTGTATAAATTTTTGGGGACATCTTGTCTCCTGCCCTTACAGTCCTGAATCTGAGAAGGGCTCTGGGAAATATGGTTGCCCATTTTACAATGTTTCAGTTCTCAGAGGCATCAGATTGAAGAACCCACAATATTATCCAAGCTCTTCACCGAGAGCCATGAGGAGTCTGTAGAGCAGGGGAGGAATGGAGTTTCTGTACACTTAGTTCAGATTTTGACTCAGATGTTTACCATGTGTGTGACTACTTGCAATTCACTTAGGCTTCCTAGAAAACCAGTTTCCTCCTTGGAAAAGTGTAGTGGTTGGATTAGGTGCTCTTGGGGGTCTCTTACAGGTCTAGATGTATGGTTTTCTAACTCTGATCTCTGGTAAAAAAAAAGCACATCTTTCTGTTGCTTGCTTTGAACAAATCATTATTCTAGGATTAAACAAAAAAGAATGTCTTGCTTCCTTCTAATTTCTAAAGTCATTAATACCAACAGTTAACATTTATATAGCAACCATTGTGTATCAGGCACTATACTAAGCACTCCACAAATATTCCTTTGATCTTTTCAACAACCCTGGGTAATACGTTCTATTATTATCCCCATTATAAAGATGAGAAAACTGAGGCAGAGGTTAAATGACTTGCCCAGGTTCACACAGATTGTATATATCTGAGGCTGAATTTGAGCTCAGTTCTTCCTGACTCTGATTCCAGATATCCTTTGTACCACTTGAATATCTCTAACCTCAACACATGCATGAAAGCACTCATGTATGGGGAGTTATGAATACAAAGAAAAGAAAATGAAAAACTATGCCTTCTAGGGGCTTGTATTCTGTTGGGAAGGGGATTTAGGGTACACATCAAAGGTGTCAAATACAAGGTCTTTAGGCAGCATTGCAGCCAGCAGTACTCCCAGTGCAGTCCAGAACTAGATTAAAATTAAATTGGAAGGTATTCAACAGGCTAAATAAAAATAGAGTAGAACACAGATAATGTTAATATGTGGTTTTCTAGGTCAATATGTGGCCAGGAGGGATCTTTCTGCTTGGTTTAGTGGTCTTTATTTCTATTTGAGTATGACATCACTGATATATGAAGATAAGAAAATCTGTGATAATTTGAGGTCAGGGAGAGCACCAGGAAGGGTACTTTCTGTGAGAAGTGTCACTTGAGTTGAATCCTTAAGTAAGTTAAGGATTCAAAGAGCTGGCTCACCATGTTGGGCAATAACAAATAGGCCAATTTGACTGGAAAGAACGTAAGAGGGATTATTGTGAAAATAGCTAAAAAGAAAGTCTAGAGCTAGACTGAGAAGGTTTTTTTTTTTTGAGAAGGTTTTTTTTTTTTACCACTAAACTATGGAGTCTGTATTTTATCCTTGAGACAATCAGTGAGTAATTAAGGGATGTAATGAGCATTGGGAAGTTCATGTTGGAAGCGGTATGGAGGATGGATTAGAAGGAGTGACTAGAAGGAGGGAGACCACTGAGGAAGCTGTTATAGTCCTAGTCTAGGTGAGAGGTATTGAGGGACTGAATTAGAGAAGGTGACATGTGAATGAAAATAAGAAGAGGCATCTGAGAAGTATTGAGGGAGATTTGGGAAGACTTGGCTATCAATTGGATATTGGGGATGAAAGAGCAGGACAAATTGAGGCTGGCTCTGATTGTGATCTAGTTGACTAGAAAGATAATATTTAATATTGCCCTCAATGAGGGATCCCTAATTGGGTTTTGTGTGTTGTGGCCAGCTCTAAAGTCTATGGGCTCCTCAGAATAATGTTTATAAAGGCTTAAAATGATATGTATATGATTATAAAGACCAATGATATTAAAATATACTTATCACAATATTTTAAAAATTCATGAACCCCAGGTTAAGAACCCATCTGTTCCATACAAAATTGAGAAATTTGGAGGACGGGAAGGTTTAGGGAGAAAGATTATGTTTTAGATATGCTGAGATTGGGATACTTGTAGGATAACCAGGTGGTAATGTCGAGGAAGCAGACAGTAATGTTCCCTTGGCATTCAGGAGACTGGAGCTAGATAGAGAGGCAACCCAAAGTCTTAGTGCATTTGGAAGCCATGAAAGCTCCAAAATGCACTAAAACATTTGGGAAATGCTGTACAGATTTGGAAATTGTCTGCTTAGAGATGAGAAATGAACCCATGGAAGCTGATAAGACGACCAACTGAGTGTAGAGAGAAAAGAGAGCCTTGGTGAATACTCACAGTTAGGTGATGAGATTTGGCTCATGGTTCAGTAAAGGAGACTGAGGAGAGGTCAGATAATTTGCTGATATTATTTGTTTGGTTCCAGCCATGTTAGATTATAGACATTATGAGGATACTTTGAATAGATTAATTACAATGAAGTGTTCTGTGCCATATTGGCACCTAGCTAGGTGGCATAGTGGATGGACCCCTGGGCCTCGAGTCAGGAAGACCTGAGTTCAAATACATGTAACTTTGGGCAAGTTGCTTAAGATCTTTTTGCCTCAGTTTCCTCATCTGTAAAATGGGGATAATAATAGTACCTACTCCCCAGGGTTGTTGTGAGGATTGAAGGAAATCATAATTGTGAAATATATCACACAGTGCTTGACTCAAAGTCAGCACTATATAAATTGGTTATTAATATTTATTATTATATTTAGTTACAGTATATCTGTATCCTAGGTTACTGGGGTTACAATGATAGTACTTTTCTAGATTCTGCCTATAAATCCTGGACTTTGCATTTGGGAAAAGACCTTGACAAACTGGTGAACATCTAGTCAGCTGTGAAAAAAAATTCTGAATTTGGAATTGGAATTTGGGTTGGAATCCTTACTGGAATACTCACTAGTTATGTGACCCTGGGAAAGCCAGTTTTCTGAGACCCTAAGCTTCAGTTTTCTCATCTGTAAAATGAGACAATTGGACTAGATATTTCAGATCCTTTTCAACTCTATATCCTAAGAACGGTGAATGTTTTGTCTAGAGAAGGACTCAATTAATGGGCATTAATATGTGAAGCAGTAATTGATTTGAAGACACTGATGAAACTACCTTATGATATTTGGAGAGAAGTCCTGGAAGAAGAATTAGGCTTATTCTTCTTAGCTCCAGAGTCAAAGACTGAGACTAGTGGGATGGAAGTTATAAGGAGTCAGGTTTCAGCTGAGTAAAAGGAGTAACTTCCTAATAATAAGGGCTGTCTAAAAATGGAATGAGCTGTCTCATTAGGTCTAGTGAGTCTCCTGTCATTGCACATATTCAAGGGGAGGCTGGCTGTCTAGTTGAGGATTTTGGAAAAAAAGTTTCATACTTCAAGTAGAGGTCAGAAGACAGGCACACTAAAGCCAATCAATCAAGCAAGAATTAATTGAATGAATGAAAAAGATATGAGGTATTTACTATGTATATGATGACAGTGTGCTAAGAGCTTGGGGTACCAAGACAAAAAGCAATAGTTTTTCTGTCTTTAAAGAGTTTTCATTCTAATAGGAAAGAGCACAGAAAGGTAGTGGATGTCAGAAGGGAGAGGAACAGCATTTATTTAGCACCTATGTGCCAGACTCTCTGCTAGGGGCTGGGAATACAAAGATTAATGTGAAATAATGTAATCCTTTGGTGCTAATGGCATCAGAGGGATTAGACCAGTAGACTCTGTGTCAGGACAACCCGAGTTCAAATATTGCCTCAGACATTTACTTGACAAGTAACCCTAACTTACCTCTCTCAGTCTCAGTATCCTCATCTGTAGAATGAGGATTATAACTGCACCTACCTCCCAGGTAGGTTACAAAGGTCAAATGAGAGAATACATGTAAAGTAAATCTTGAGGTGTTATGTACATGCTAACTATGATTCTTTTTTTTTTTGCTTTTTTTTTGGAGGGCAATTGGGGTTAAGTAACTTGCCCAAGGTCACACAGCTAGGTTTTTGTTTGTGTGTGTTAAGTGTCTAAGGCCGGATCGAAACACAGGTCCTTCTGACTCCAGGGCCAGTGCTCTACTCACTGCGCCACCTAGCCACCCCGCCTAACTATGATTCTTATAGTGGCCCCTGGTTTGATTCTATAGCAGAAAGTTGTGTTTGTTTTCTTTAAAAATATCTGACTGCAAATATTCTTGTAGGACTATCTAATCATGATGAGAGACAGTTTGTAAAGCTAGGGTGACCTAGCATTTAGGCATGCTTTACATATTTGTGGGTTTTATAGCCTTGACAATGGTCCCGGGGCATGCTGGGTCTTCTTACCCCAATGCAGTTAGCAGACTTACCACACAATACAAAGGACTGTCAAGCTTTTGGGGAGGTTTATTTTACTGGCTGTGGTTTTTGACTTAATAGATAATAATGGGTCACAAGTCAGTCTGTCTCCATATTATTGAGCTCCTGCTAGTGGGTCTGAGCTGTCATAGGGGAGGTTGCAAAAGGAGGAGTTTTTGACCTTGAGCATTTTTATGTTTTTAGAGAGACACTGTGGCTCAGGACTTAAAATCAGGAATTGATTTGTTTGAATTCTGCCTCAGGTTCTTACTAACTGTGTGACCTTTGGTAAGTCACTTACCTACTCCAGGGTTTAGTTTTCTCATTTATAAAATGAGGATAGTAGCACTCCCTTTCAGAGGATCAAATGAAAGAATGTAAATCTTTATGTTCTTATACATGTCAGCTATTAACATTTTTTATAATCCATCTTTGATGGATATTGCATGAAAAAGAGGAAACTTCTCCTTAGGGCTGGCCTTAAGCAGAACTGTGAAATAGGTGACTTGTCAACGGTAATCTAAGCTTCTTCATTCTGTATAGTTTTGCTTCTGTGGAAGTGTGCCCTCATCCCTTTAGGGTATCCTTTGCTCATAAGCATTTTCTTCCTCCCCTTCTCTTTTATTCTTTCTGTCAGAAACTCTTATGAGCTGGTTAGATGTATCTTTGCTCCAAAGCCAATGGGTTAAAAGCATGAGGAGATTTTTAGCATGTATTTGTAAGTTCACAGATTAAGAGCTGGAAGGAGCTTCTAAGGTCTCCTAGGCTAATCCCCTTATTTTGTTGTTTAGTCGTTTCAGTCGTGTCCAACTCTTTATGACCCCATCTGGGGTTTTCTTGGCAGAGATATTGGAGTGATTTGCCATTTCCTTCTCCAGTTCATTTTTCAGATGAGTAAACTGAGGCAAACAAGGTGAAGTGACTTGCCCAGGGTCACATAGTTAGTTTGTGTCTGAGGCTGGATTTGAACTCAGGAAGATGAGTCTTCCTGACTCAAGCTCAGCACTCTGTGCACTACATTGCCACCTAGCTGCCCAGAACTCTCATTTTCCCGATGAAAAAAGTAGAGACTCAACTAAGTTGAAGGAATCTTGTCCAAGGTCATGCTGTAAGTAGCAAACCTTGGATTGAAACTGGGACACTCTGGCTCCAAGTTCATTGTACTTTCAGCTGTACCACAGCACCTTTTGTTATTTGACTGTTTTAGGTAATTTGTATTTTCCTGTGGTAGATGCAGAATATTAGAGTGACTCTAAAATATTTCAGAAATCCAAACTTGCAATGCAAAGAACCATAGATCTGGAGTCAGGAAACCTGGAGTCAAACCCAGCCATTGTTACTGTACCTATGTGACTTTAGTCAAGGCATTTGATTCCTCTGGACCGGTTTCCCTCTCTGTAAAATGACAAGGTTGGATTTCTGAATTTCTTTTCTGATAAAAATATGTGTGGTGCAGTGAATGGAGTGCTGCACCTGATGTCAGGAAGAACTAAGTTCAAAGTCAGCATCAGATACTTACTGGTTGTGTGACCCTGGTCAAGTTACTTAACCTCTGTCTGCCTCAGTTTCCTTATCTGTAAAATGGGGATGACAATAATAGCATCTACCTCCTGGGGTTGTGAGGATAGAGATACTATTTGTAAAGAACTTAGCAAACTTTAAAGTGGCTATATAAATGTAAGCTAATAACAGTACTACCTGACTCACTTTGGACAAGCCTCTTGGGCCTCAATTTCCCCATCTTTAGAATGATGAAGTTGAACAAGATCACTCCTGGGGTGTCTTCTAACCATAAATCTATATTGCTTTATGTCAGTATTGGTATTGTCTCTACTAATGTAAATCATGACTGCAGTGTGACTTAGTAGGTGGTCTTCGAGAGAGGCTGTGGGTCCTAAATTCATAACTCTAGTTAACTTGGTCAACATGTGTCTCGCTTAGAAGATTTTTAAGCTCCTAGATCATAGGAACCATGTCATTTTAATTTCCATTAGTCAACAAGAGCCTCAAGGCTAACCTGAATTTGGCAAAATTAATTTTCCGATAAGAGATGCAGAGTCCTTCCATTGGCTGCTACTCCAAGCCTTCCCAACTTGGGAACAGCTCCCAGAGCTGACCTTCTTTTGGCAGAACATTTCAGAACCTAGAACCTTGTCCCTATTGTGTTGTCACATCAGAGGAGAACTTTACTGGGGTCTCTGGCTTAGCCTTCTTTTATAGTTAGCCAGCATCTCTAAATTCCTTCATTTCTCCACCTATGCTTCTCTGTTTTAGTAAGAGGCAGCCCAATGTAGTGAATGGAATACTGGACCTGGAGAGAAGAAGACCTGGGATTAAACCCAACCCCTCAGACTGTGGGAACCTTTCCATGCCTTAGCTTCCTCCCCTTGTTGTTGTTGTTCATCCTTCATTCTCAGGGAGGACCAATGACAGAGTAAGTGATGTTTTGACTTGCAACTGAATTATATCTAAGTGAGACAGAGCTGAGCAAAGACATCAACCTCTCTCCCTTAGACTGCTAATTTTTCAGTCTGTGTCAAGCCTCTTCCCACTTCAATCAATGCTCTGACACAGTCGCCAAAGTCACTGAAAGAGAAGACCTGGATTCATCAATTTCCTTCCCCACATGGTATGTTTCTATAGCTCCCTACTGCTTTTAGAATCTTGGAAAGCACTGCTTATGTTGGAGAAGGGGAGGGAAAATTCTTCTTCTTTTTTAATAGAATTGAACATATAGAAGGAAATCATGATGGTGTAGTAGTCATGAATTTTTCTATTTAGGAATCAATCTAGATCCTTTCAACTGGGGTGGACCTGGGCCATATAGACTTCTCAATGCTAACATGAAGGAAGGTGTGCCACTTAGGTCACCCAGTCCAAACTTTCAGTCTTTGGGCTGAGTCTTGTAAGGCAGAATGACATAATGGTAATGGTGAACCTGACATCAGGAATAATTCCTATTGGACTAGATGGATTGGGTGCCCACAAGGTGACTAACTACTTCCCTCCGATTTCTAGGGTAACCCTGAAGGAACAGGTTTTTTGTTGATAACTATCCAGACAGACTTCAATTAACTTTTAGGAAGTGGTATTTACTAAATTGGAGGCAGTTAGATGACTCAGTGGATAAAGTGCTGAACCTGGAGTCAGGAAGACCTGAGTTTACATATGACCTTAGATACTTCTTAGCTGTGTGACCCTGGGCAAGGCACCCAACCTGTTTGCCTTAATGCACTGAAGAATGAAACAGCAAATCACTTCAGTATATTTGACAAGAAAACCTCATGGACAGTATTGCATGCCATGGTCCGTGAGATCACAAAAAGTTGGATATGACTAAACAACTGGAAAACCAACAAGGTTTACTAAATTGGTATAGTAAAAATAGTTGTGTAAGATGTTTAGGGGTTTACTGTCCTGCAAGGACACAAAGACATGCAGGAGAGAGGGCTTTAATTCTAGAGCAGTGGTATCAAACTCAAATAGAAAAGGAGCCACTCAACCATATATGAGTATCTCTGTAGGCCCTGCATTGACTTAGAAACCAACATATAAACTTTATCTATATCTGATTGTTCTTATTTATTTTGTTAAGTATTTTCAATTCACATTTTAGTCTGGTTTGGGCTGTACTTGGGAGTGCTGTAGGCCTTGTACACCTGTATGTTTGACACCTTTCTTGTAGAGTTGTGAAGTGCTCATATAGGCTATGCTGGATGGCATTTCTTGAGTGCACAGATAGCATTCTTTTCTGGTGCTTCCCTGGGGCTCCTCGAAGCTGCTTCTTCTATCAGGTAGCTTTCTTTATGAATCTGTCTGTATTTGTCCTTGATGTGTTCTTTTGATTTGGCGTCTGTTACTGGTTCACTCTTTGTGATGATATAATTAATGAGGGAAGAGTGGAACACTCCTTTGGGGTCCCCCTCCCACCTTCTGGTAAAAGCACAAGGATCTACCTCTTCAAGACATTCCTGCACTTCAAATCCTGCCTCAGATACTTGCTAGCTGAATGACCCTTTGTAAGTAACTTAATCCTACTTTTCTTCATTTTACAAATATGTAAAATGAAGAAGACTGGATTTGATGGTCTCTAAAGTCCTTCCAACTCTAAATAAATGGTTCTATGACACCAGGATATCCATGTTATAGAAAGTAAAAATGATGCTTTTTTTCTTATTCAATTTAATTGCTGTCTTTATTCATGTTCCTTTCTTTCTCTTCAATTCTGATTGACAAATGTGCAGAGACTGGGAAGAGGGTCCAACCCATCCTCCATACCATTGCTAGCCCAATATTTCTTTTCGGGATCTTTTTCAGGAGGTGATTGGTGGATTCTTTCAACCTCTATTTTGCCCTCTAGTCCTTAAACATCAGGGCAGTTTTCCTTGAGAATTTCTTGGAGGATGATTTCTAGGTTCTTTCTTTGATCATGGCTTTCAGTAGTCCAATCATTTTAAAATTATCTCTCCTGGATCTATTTTCCAGGTCAGTGGTTTTTCCCATGAGATATTTCTCATTGCCTTCTATTCTTTCATTTGTTTGGATCTGTTTAACAGCATCTTGATTTCTCATAAAGTCACTAGCTTCCATTTGCTCCAGTCTAATTCTGAAGGAATGATCTCCTCAGTGAGCTTTTGAGATTCTTTTTCCATCTGGCAAATTTGGCTTTTTAAGGCATTCTTCTCCTCATTGCCTTTTTGAGCCTCTTTTGCCATTTGAGTTAGTCTATTTTTAAGGTGTTATTTTCCTCAGTCAGGAAACCCTAAGGGAACAGCATTCTCATTTCATAATTTTTTTGTATTGTTCTCATTTCTCTCCCCAATTTTTCCTCTACTTCTCTTATCTGCTTCTTAAGGTCCTCTATGGCCTGTAACCAGCTCGTATTTTCCTTTGAAGCTTTTGGTGCAGAAATTCTGACTTCACTGTCTTCCTCCTGTTCCATGCTTTGATCCTTTTTGTCCCCAGAATAGGAATCTAATGTTGGATTCTTCTGTTTGTTTTGCTTCCTTTACCTGGTCACGTTGCCACTCAATTACTTGACTTTTGGGCTTTTTGCTACAGTAGGACTCTGCCACCAGACAGGGGAGCTTCATTCCAAACACTGGGGTTTTCTCAACTGCTAAAGGTATTAGTTGGGTGCCCTCTCTGAAGCCTCCACATGCTCTGGAAAGTTGGTCAACACCCCAGGACCTCCACCCTAGATAGCAATCCAGATCTAAACAGATTAAAGCAAGAGCAATTATCCCTCAGACTGGTCTCTTGGTCCCCCTACAGTCTGCAGGTCAGGAGCTGAAATAGCCACATATGGCTGCAGCTGGAGGGCCATGTTGTCTCAGGTGCTTTGTGCCCTGAGGGCAAAAGCTGACACAATCCCAACTGCTGGATCCCAAAGTCTGCACTGCATTGACCTCTCAATTTGTACTTGGCATCTATGTGTTGATAATTCTGTTGATAGTTCTTCTACATTCTTGCTGATCTGAAGTCCCTGTAGCTGGTGGTTGGTCAGGCCTGCCCTGGGGCTAAAACCTCTGGCATGTGGGCCTGGGCTTAGCTCCCAAAGCACTGTGCTGGCCTCTCCCTACTTGGCTGCCAGGCTGCCCTCAGCGGGAGGTTAGCTTCTCTGTGTCATTTTGTGGGTTCTGTAGCTCCAAAGTTTGTTCCAAGTCCCCTTTTACATGATTTGGGGAAGGTGGAAGTCAGAGCCCCACAGAAGTCCTGTTTCTACTCCACCATCTTGACTTCACCCCTAGCCCAATATTTCTTAAGCCTTACTGCTTTTTATATACTAGCTTTCTCATCCCTATAAGACTGTAAGCTCCTTGAGGGTACACACAATATCTTATATTTGAGTATTCTCCACAGTCAGTAGCATATCTGAAAAGTTCTGTGACACGTTGGAAAGAGCAATGGATGTTCAGTCATAAATAGTTGGTTCAAATTTCTGTCCTTCCACTTACTAATTCTGTGACTCTTGGCATGTCACTTCATGTGCCTGAGACCCAGCCTGTTTATTTCTAAAACAGAGATAATAGTACTTGGACTGTGTTTCTCCCACTGCTATAAGGAAATTTTAACCAGCCAAGCATTAACTAATTTAACAGATTAGATTTTAAGCTCCTCGAGGGTAAAGACTTGCCTTATTTATCTTATATCAGCTCCCCTGTCTAGCACCTAAAAATTCAGATTTCCAATAAACACTTGTGGATTAATTTGGGGTAGCAATATTTTGGACTGGCCATGAATTGAACCAACAATTGGTTTTGTTACATCCCCAGAATTATTTTTTACCCTGTAGTTTCTAACATTCTTAGAGGGAAACTAATAGCTTTTCAGCATCATATCTTACCAAAAGGGGGGCATTTGAAGGTGGCATGTTTATGGCAATTTTCTTCCAGAGCCTCAGTTCCATTTACCTCTCTCAATCCTTTGTCTATAAAACTAGCCCAGGGAGAGTGCCACTGGAAGTTATACAAGCTTCTCTGTTCCTCAGAAACTCCTTGTTTTCTGTCCATAAACATGCTGCCCAAGGCCATTAAAAACACTGTCTTTTCTAGCAGTCCGTCGTGCTTGTCTTAAGCTGCTGTACCCTGTGTTTGTCATACCTTGTGTCAGCCACCATTCTTTTTCTCATTACTTTCTAGAATTTATTCTTGCTACATCAATATCTCTGCTTTCTTCCTCTGTACTCTGGGCCTCCACAAATATCGGTTATACCACCCTTCCTCCTCCAACTGCCACAGGTGTGTGATG
>WOXC01005653.1:600000-852574 GCA_011680675.1 Gymnobelideus leadbeateri | reverse complement strand
ATACATCTGGAGCTATTATCTTTCATAGACTATTAAATCTCCGTACTACAAATACCTCAAAATAGGGAGAACTCAGCCAGTAAATTAGACTGGAACTGGAACATTGTCACAAACCAAACTGCTATTCTTTATCACCTAGATATAATTATCATAAATGTATAAAACATTAAGAACGATGTTCTAATAACTGTCACCAAGCCAAATATTGATAATCTGTAAACTACATGGAATGAAAGGCTTTCAAAATACCAAGAGAAAACAGAGTATATGTGTGGGAATGTGAGTTAATATGCCATGCCTCTAGTCTTCTTTGCTTTTAGGGTTGTACCAAGGCTGCTTTCACTGAGCCTATAGATGCTAAGTTTACATTTGGATACTTTCATTTAACTACAAAGAATAGTTATTTTAATTACCTGTTCAATAATACATAGAACATTAAATATAAAAGAATAATAATGATTTATCTGTCTCAAACCTGTTGAAAAAGATGAGAATGAAATGTCAGTAATGATAGCTTATGTTTGTGTACAATTTTAATTTTTGCAAAGTCATTTATAGATACTTCATTTAAGCCTCATTAACCTACATGAGGATACTGAAACCCAAGAGAGATTAAGTGACTGTCCATAGTCACACACTTAAGTGTCAGATGACAATCCAGGTTTTTATGAATCTAAAAGTAGCGCTCTTAAACACTACAACACAATGCTATTGCACACACCATTCTTTACCTTGGAGATTCATTTGCCCACCTACTTATTCTCTTATCTCATGTGCTTATCCATTTTAAAAACTTTTTTCAAAACTTTAAGCACTTTATGAAATTCTTCTAGACTCAATTCTGTTTATTTTCAATCACTAACTAGTATCCTTAGTACTGTACATGTGTACAGATTAAGTGGTTTTCATTTATATTTTTATGTAGTTCTATTTGAACTTTCTTTCCTCCTTGAGTATAGTACTGGAATGCTTCATAAGCCTTTGTTCCTGCTATAACACTTTTTACACAGTTGTTATCAAAATATTGTTAGCCTGATGCCCCTTTGAAGAAAGATAATATTTGACTACAAGTGTATGGAGAAGTGCCAAGAAATGCATCCTTAAGTAGCACAAGGGATAAGAATATTCCATACTTTTTTAAAGTTTATTTTCATAGACTAGATTTCAGAATATTTGAATAAATCCTAGATGAAAAATCAGTGTAGAATATCAAATCAGATACTTCTGTCATATGTGTAATAACTTCAATACAGAAATTGTCTCAAGCTCATTATACTTAAAATGAATTTATTTTTCAAAAATGAAGTTCTCCATGTAGCAAGTAGTCTTTATGAAGACAGATGTACCAGAAAAAAGTGAATGGAATAACTGACAAATTAGAAGAACAGATTACACCAAAAAGAACATAAAATTTGTTCTCTTCCTCTTTCCATCTTCAGAGATAGGCATCTATTTCATACTTCAATATTTCATTGAATTTATGACTTCCTCAGCATGTAATACTCTTATCCACAGTGCAGATTGCATCTCAGGCATACCTTATCCAGTGCAATTCTTTTTCTATGTCTTATTGTCTTACCTTAAATATTGATCAAAGAACTAATAGCCAATGTGCTAGAAGACTTTCTCTGCTTCATTCAATAATTTGTATTTCCCAATGTGCTGTCTATCCAGTATTCCTTGCTCTTACTTTATAATTGACCCACTTTTCTGGTCATACATGTTCTTAGTGATGTTTTAATGCCACATCTGAAGCTGAAATATTTTCCACTGATGTAGTGGAGCCTATTGATAGGCAGTATACATTTTTCCATTGCCCTATGGGTTGCTGTCAATTATCATTCTTCAGAGATTTGGTGTTCTGTAATTTGCAGCCTTATGTTATCACTGAGAGAATATTAACTTTAAAAATATGGGATTTTGAAAAAGTAAGGAGCTTGGGATCATTGTGAAAGTGCTATGAAGTTTCACAGGTGTGATCCAGTCCACTCTACAGATTTAGAAGTGGAGCACCTGGTTTTAATTTCGGGTCTTTCGTTTTTATTTGGTTCTTAATATTCTCATCTATAAAACAAAGGAGTCTACTAGACAATCTCTATGGTGCTTTGTAGGCTCACAATCCTGCAGAACTAATAATTGACTTTTTCATAGCATACAGGTATACATTTTCATTTGTACTTTACAACAACTCTGAAATCTAGTACTGCAAAAACTATTTATCCGTGTATCACAGATAAGGAAATAGCTTTGTAAATGTTGAATGAATTGAATGTTATAGTCATACAACTAGTAAGTTGCTGGAGGTAGAATTTGGATCCAAACCTTTCCTGACTCCCAGACACAGAGCTCTTTCCATTCCTCTTCAGTTTTAGACACAAATCATTGTTCAGGGAACTGAGGAATTTACTTAATTGGGTGCCTATCCAACTGTGGGTATTTTTCCATTGACCAAGAAGAATGGAATAATGTAGGATGGTCTGGGCCACACATTTTATTCCTCTACCTTTTTTTCCCTAGTGTGCTTAGTTAAACTAATTTCTGTTGATTAACTCTAATCTCATTAAGGAGACCTTGCTGGTTGTCATCTGCAAGCAAAAACATCTGAAGAATCTCTCCATCAATAGGGAATTCTTTTTCTTTTATGGACTTTATGCAGGGTATCTTCCATGACACTGGCAGACATCTTTGGTGAGCATTATGTCTCCCCCTTTTTTAATGCTTTGCCAATCATTCCGATGAATAAAATGATCATGATTTAATTTTTATGATCTTATTTGTGGGAGACATATTATGGTAGGCAAACCTTTAAGGCTGCATTTTGTTCTCCGGAGTCAAACACCCTTTTTGTAATCAATAAATAACATACAGATTTTAGTGTCAGCATTTCTTAGTTGTGTGGCTGGGCTCTGCTGTAGAAAAGAATTTACAAATATTCCTTTTCATTAGTACTTAAATCATTTCATATTGCATTAGATATAAACTCAATAAATAGACCATTCTCAAAAAGATTTTACAGATATGAGAAATTAAGCATCGTAGTCAGGAGTTGCTCGTGTCTTTTGATTGTCTTTTCACAGGGAAATAATACTGCCTATGATTTTTCCCATTTTTTTTAATGTTTCCTCTTTGAGATCTTGAGCTATATCATTCATCTCTGAGTACTTTTGAAATTGTGTTGCCTCCATGTAAATTTCTTCTGTATATTGAGTGAGGTTGAGGTACTCTTCTTGACATCCTAATTATTGATGCTACTTCCTTGATTAATGTATTGGATTCTGGGGTAGAGGAGTCCAATTCCAGTTTTTTATTTCTAATGAAAATAGCTTGCTGTAAAAATATTAGCAGATACTGTCTGGTTTTTTTCTCCTTCCAGTTTAATCTATGGGAGCATTTCCATATACATAGAATGGATTTTAAACAAAGCCACAATCTATTATATAAAACTTACATTTAAAAAAGAATATAATAAATTCAATGTATTCATTTTATATCTGTTATCTGTCTTATTCTGAGTCTCCTGTTCTCTTCTGTGCACTTAAAAAATGCTACAATGACCTTTTCTTCATTCCTTTTTCCCTCACAAGCTAAAAACAAAAAATCCCACTTTATAACAAATAACCATGGTCAAACAAAGCAAATCCACACATTAGCCATGTCCAGAAATTAGTATCTTAGTTTTCCCCTGAGTTGTCTTATCTCTCCCTCAGGTTGTAGGCAGTTTACTTCATCACTGAACCTCCCCAACAGTTATTGGTCATTGCATTGATCAGATTTCTTAAGTCTTCTTAAAAGTGTTTTTCTTTAAAATATTGTAGTTATTGTGTAAATTGTTCTGGTTCTGTTCATTTCAGTCTACATCTTCGATTTGTTTTCCTCAGTGATTATCCATTAGGGAAGAAGCCTTCTACCCATGAATTATCAAATGAGACATTCTTTTCAAATTGTCTTTGATTCAAAACTATTTGATTGGTTGGTTTGTAAACAAGCTCTAATTTTTTTTTTTAAGTCTTCATGTTTCCATTTTATTTCTGTGTTAGACAAGCTACTCAGGATGCTCCTGAAGAGGTTCGCAACCGTGATTTCAGGCGAGAACTAGAAGAGAGAGAGAGAGTTGCTGCAAGAGAAAAAAACAGAGATCGTCCAACCAGAGGTACCTGAATTATTTTTGATGCTTATAAACTATTATAAGACATTTATAAAAAAAACAAAACCATATGACATGAAGCATTTTTAATCAGGTCACTTCAACAGCCTTGACATATCTAAACATGTCAGATAATTTAGCAAACATTCATTCAGAACCTACTATATATAAGGCACATTGCTAGGTAATTACGATAGGAAACAATGACAAAATGTCCCTCCCCTCAAGGAATATCTATTCTGCTGGGGAATGAAATCTGTACTGGAATACATTCAAGGTAATTTGAAGAAGCAGAGAAAACACTAATGACTGGAAAGACCTTCCCTGTTGATCTGGCACCCGAGCTGAACCTTGAAGGATTTGAAAGGTGGCAGTGTAGAGAGCATATTAGCATGGGTCTTGCAGCTGAGCAAATTCAGAAGCAGGAGATGGAACAATGAATTTGGGAATAGAAGCAGCTAGGTGGCACAATGAATACTAGAGTGTAGGTGGCACAGTGAATACCAGAGTGTTGGACCTGAAGTCAGGAAGACCTACGTGCATATATGACCTCAAACACTTAGTCATGTCTGGCCTTGTTGAGGTCGCTTAACTTTGTCATTCTCAGTTTCTTCAGCTGTAAAATGGGGATATATCTTGTCTCTTTTTTGTATCCTCAGGGCTTAACACAGTACACAAAATAGGTGCTTAATAAATGTTTTTGGCTGACTGACTGAATAGCTAGGAATACCCTATGGTGAAGACATAGAGCATATGATTGGGAATAATGTGAAATAACACTAGAAAAGGAGGTTGGAGCCAGACTTTGGAGGCCTGTAAATGCCAGGCTAAGGCAAGAGGAGGCCAGTGAAGGTTTTGGAACATAACAATAACATGTTCAGATTTGTGCCCTAGCATGATTACTGAAGCAACTGCGTTGAGGATAGACTGGAGAGAAACTAGAAGTAGAGAAATAATTTTGGAGGCTTGAAAAAATAGTTGAGAGGAAATAATGGCATGACTTAAATTGGTGGTTGTGTGCACAGAGACGAGAGGTTGAATAATAGAAGTGGTTTTGGAGGTAGAATTGAAAGGACATGGGCCTTCAGGAGTGGGATGGGAAATGCTAAGGATGGTTACAAACTTAGGAGGATAGTAGTACCCTCAACAAAAAAGGGAAAAGTTTTAGGGGAGGAGTAGGTTGGGGTTAGCAGGAATTGATGAGTTCAATTTTGAACATGTTAAATTTTAGTTTTGAAAAAATGTGCAAGTAGAGCTCTATATCCAGCAGGCAGTTGGTAATGTGAGACTCAAGTTTGGGAAGAGAATTAGGGCTAGGCAAATAGATTTAGGAGTCATGTACAACAAAATGATTATTGAATCCATGGGAGCAGATAAGCTGGATGAGAGTATAAAGAGAAAGGGCCCAAAATAAAGTTTTGTGGGATATCCATGTTTAAGAAGTGGAAGATGGATAATGAACCAGCAGAGGAGATGAAGGGTGGTTCAGCAGGTAGGTGGAGAAAGAGTAATACCACTGAAGCCAACAGAGGAGGGTGTATCCAGAAAGGAGTGTTTAAATGTCAAAAACTACAGAGGGAGGATGAGGACTGTAAAAAACCTATTAGAGGACTTGGAGATCGCAGCCGGGGGGGCGGGGGAGCTGTGATGGTGCTGCTGGAGAGCGAGCAGTTCCTGACGGAGCTGACCAGGCTGTTCCAGAAGTGCCGGTCGTCGGGGAGCGTGTTCATCACCCTGAAGAAATATGATGGTCGGACTAAACCCATTCCACGGAAAGGGTCTGTGGAAGGCTTTGAGCCTTCAGACAATAAGTGTTTGCTAAGAGCTACTGATGGGAAGAAGAAGATCAGCACTGTGGTGAGCTCTAAAGAAGTGAATAAATTCCAGATGGCCTATTCTAACCTGCTGAGAGCCAACATGGATGGGTTAAAGAAGAGAGACAAGAAGAGCAAAAACAAGAAAAGCAAAGCGACACAGTGAGGGACACTTGGATCCCTGTTTTATTTCACCATCTAAACAGAAGACGCTTGGCTGGTGGTACTGGCTTCTTTTAGAGCTGAGTGGCTTCCTGTGAGGGGGAAGGGTGTTACTTTAATGGCAGATCATCCTTCGATTAATTGCAGGTTTAATGTTTACAGGGGCAGCTGTGATTAAAAAAGTTATATATATACATATATATGTTGTATGTGGCAT
The DNA here is from genome assembly GCA_011680675.1 of Gymnobelideus leadbeateri. Taxonomy (NCBI): domain Eukaryota; kingdom Metazoa; phylum Chordata; class Mammalia; order Diprotodontia; family Petauridae; genus Gymnobelideus; species Gymnobelideus leadbeateri. The sequence goes on along the minus strand of WOXC01005653.1, from coordinate 846,237 downwards.
CCTCCCAGCCTCACCCCTTCTACACCTTGTAGCATACCTGATCTATGGTTTGTGGAAGTCACTTTAGAGATCTGTGTGAACAGAGCAATGTATTATTAAATCTATTGATATACCTTTCTTGAAAAAAAAAAAACCTATTAGAGAAATGCAAATTAAAACAACTCTGAGGTACCATCTCACACCTATCAGATTGACTAAAAATGGTAGAAGAGGAAATGACAAATGCTAGAAGAGATGTGGAAAAATTGGGATACTGATACACTGTTGGTGGAATTGTAAACTGACCCATCTGTTTTAGAGAGCAATTTGAAATTATGCCCCCAAAATTATAAATTATATAAATATATAATTATAAATTGTAATATACGTGTTCTAAAACTTTTATAGCAGCTCTCTTTGTGGTGGCAAAGAATTGGAAATTGAGGGGATACCCCATCAGTTGGGGAATAGCTGAATAAGTTGTGACACATGATTATTATGGAATACTTCTGTGATGTAAGAAAAGATGAGTAGGTTGGTTTTAGAAAAATATGGAAAGAATTGCATGAGATAATGCAGAGTGAAACCAGCAAAACCAAGAGGATATTGTATACAGTGATAGCAATATGGTTTGAATGACTAAGCTACTCTGAGTAATATGACCGTTCAAATCAGCAGTGAAGGACTTATGAAGAAAATGCTATCCATTTCCAGAGAAAGAACTGCTATATGGAAGTATGTATCATGGGGTTCTGCATATATATTTGTATCAAATATTGGCCTTCTCTAATGCAAAGTTGGGAGGAGAGAGGGAGACAACTTGGAACTCAAAAAACGTAATATAATTTTTTAAAGGAGTGGCTAAGTGTCAAAAACTGTAGAGAAAGAGAGGATGAGGACTGTGAAAAAGCTATTAGATTTAGCAGTTAAATTGTCTTAGATAAGGTAGTCAGGAATTGTTATAGTTCGTTAACACTAAGTATTATCTTAATTTTCTAAAGCCTTATAAGTTAAATTTCATTTTTATTTTGACTATGTTTATTGTAACTTACCTTGAGACTTCCATGTGGGGTATAGTGGGAGAATAGAAAGTGAACCCCACTTTTTAATCTTCACTGTAAGGACAAATTTCTTTTAGTAAAGAACATTGAAGTAGATGACTTATACAGGTATCTCCTAGCCCTTTGATCCTAATGGAATATAAGAATTCCTTGAAACTGTCATTTTAGTAGTTAATGAGCAAGGGACAAGGGAGGTGGGGGGCAGGGCTGGCGGGGCTGTTACTATGTTGGATGTTGAAAGTTCTTCAGAAGTAATAGCCATGACAGTATTTATTCACTTTATCTCATGCTTCCAGTGACTTTGTTGCCAAGATTATTTTACTGTATTAGAGGTAAGGTACTTTAAGCCTAAAGGTACCTAGTCATCTTCCTGACATCCTGCCTTCCTCTCTCCTTCCCTATCCCCCGACCCAAAAAAAAAAAAATCAGGTAGTGGTCTCTGTCTTCATAGAATATTGATCTGTATTTTGTACTTATGTATTTATATTTTAGCATCCCTCCTAAATTGTGAACTCTTGATAGGCAAGACTGTCTTATTTTGATCTCACCCTCAGTGTATAGTATCATTCATTGAAGATTAGTTAAGGACTTAATAAATATTTGTTGAAAGAATGACTTGTGTAGGCAGGCAGCTTGTATCCAGAGCATAGGATCTCTGGAAGTCATCAGTTTGACTAACTTGTTTTAGCTTTAGGTTAGAACAGAATGAGCTGGTTCTTTCCATTCTTGTTTCAGTAATCTTTGTGATTTTCTTCCCCCAGAGCACACAACCTCATCTTCTGTGTCTAAGAAACCTCGGTTAGATCAGATTCCTGCAGCCAACCTTGATGCAGATGATCCCCTAACAGATGTGTGTATTCTCTTTGACTTCTTTTTGGTATTCAGAAGCATTTCTAGTCCTACATTTTCCAGGAATACTTATTTCTGTTCATTTGCCTGAAAAGAATATGTACATATTTTTATATCTCGCTTTTTAAACATTTAGCCCTTAAATCATTACCACCTGTTTAAGACATTTTGAAATGAAAACCGTCCTTTGAGTCTTGGAACTAAAAGACCCTTCCTTCCTAAGAGGCACAGGAGAAAAATTCAGTTTCAAATAACCTTTCTTCAGGTTAGTTTATACATAAACAAAATTTAAAGGTTAGCAGTTATGATCCCTGATGAAACAAAAAATAAGGTTCCATGACCTAGCATGCTTCACTGAAAACCTCACTCTTTAAAACTTCTGAAGTTAAACCTGGCATCTGTGGAATATTCTGTCTAGTGTCTTGAATTCTGATTATAGAAGTACCTGATAGTTTTCCGGGAAGCCAGGGTTAAGGTTTTTTGTTTGTTTGTTTTTTAAAATTTGCCCTTGAATTACATTAAAAAATAAATTGGAATCTAATACTACACATGCATACACAGTATTATAATTAGTTTGCTTTACAGTTTAAATAGTTGTCCACAGGACATGGGAGAAAAAAGTCTTTTGGGTGGCCTGTCAAGGATAGTCTGGCACAGAGAGTATATTTCAGCATTCACTCAAGTTAGCTAAGATTGAGTTACCAACAATGATTAAAAGCATATGGAACAATTTTACTGAAGTGTTTAAAGATTGTTTGTTTGAAATCATAAACTCTCTTGCCTTGCTTCTGAGAATTCAGCAGCCCTTTTTTGACTTTTGATTGTACTTGGCCTGTATAATTCCTAGCTTAGGGCTATTTGAGCTACTTAAAATTACTTTGGCTTTTCTTGGTCTTATTCATTCTCATTTTGCCTTTCTGTTTTTCTAACTTTTAGTTTTATAAACAGTTATAGTTGGGCTAAGAATGTTTTTAATTGTTTGGTGCCTTTTGCCATATAGAGAAATACTATTTTTTTCCTAATGTTAGAATTGCTGTCTTTATAATCATTAATATTTTGAGAATTTCCTCAGTAATTCTGAGGGTGTGTCTTATTGCTCAAGTATTGAATCTGTATATCTTCTCTATCTAATAAAATTAATACTGTTCTCATTAATGTGGTGAATAGCAGATCAGTTATATGGGGGGAGCAAATCTTTGTTCTATTTTTCATTCCTATTTTCTTAAATTATATCTTCTTTTTAGGAAGATGATGAAGATGAGGATTTTGAGGAAGAAAGTGATGATGATGACACTGCAGCTTTACTGGCAGAACTAGAAAAAATAAAAAAAGAAAGAGCTGAAGAACAAGCCCGAAAGGTACAGATTTCTTTAGGATTTTTTTCTCCCTCTGGTCACAAAGAATCAAAAAAATTACTGATTTAAGTACTACCACACCTTCCTATTTTTTAGGAACTCTATCCTCTGCTATGATTGTGGATCAGAGCAGCTATTAAACTATAAATCTGGTTAGTTTCCCTGTGGCAATATTAAAAAAGTTCTTGCTATCTAGTGCTGAGCTTATTAAAAGGATCATCTCACTATAGAGTTCCTATGATTCTAGGCAGTTGTTGGGAAACGTATTCAATTAAACAGTTCATACTTTTATTAAAGTGCTTACTCTATGTAAGGGATTATGTTTTGTATGTGGGATTCAAAGTCAAATGTAGTCCTTGTCCAATAGGAATTTACAGTCTATTGGGTACAACATGTAAACAAACAAGTAAATACAAGGTAACTTAACAATGAAGAGATTTTCCAAAGTCTTTTAAAATGTTTTATTTTTAAAATTAATTCTTTACATCACTTTCATTTCCTAATATATCTATTCCTCCTTATCCTGAGAGTCATTTCTTATATAAAACTTGAAAAGTGAATATGTTATCTGACTTGATCTTTGCTGGGTTTTCTTTTTAAAAAAAAAATAAGTATTTAAGATCTCTTTTGTTTTTTATATCATCATAGTTTTCGCCATTTCACTTATTCTCTCTGTCCTCTAGGAGAGCCATTCATTCCATATAACAAATAGTAATTTTTTGAAGATCAGAAGAAAGGGGAAAAGTCAGTATGACTGATACAGGGCAAAACTCTGAAAGTATGTGCAGTGTGCAACTCTGGTGGACCTCCCACTTCCGTAAAGGTGTGAACTGGGAGTGTCTTCTTGTATCTCTTCAGCCATACTTGTTCTTTATAATTTCACAATGTTTACTTTTTTGTGCATAATTCTTTCCATTTGCATTGTTGTAGCCGTTGTATATATTGTTTTCTTGGCTCTGTTTACTTCAATTCGCTTTCAGTTCATGTCAGTCCTTCTGTGCTTTTCTGTATTCATCACATTCATGATTTCTTACATCACTGTAATATTCCCATTACATACATTTACCACAGTTTGTTTATCGTCCACTTTTTGCTAATTCTTTGGTAGCACAAAAAGTGCTTCTAAAAATAGTGTATTTGAAGACTTTTTTCTTATCAGTGGCCTCTATAATCCTAGTAATGTAATCTCCAGGTTAAAGGCTATGGATGTTTTAGATTTTATTAGCATAGTTCCAGACTACTTTCTGGATTGGTGGTTCTGATTCACAGCTTCAACAGCAGTGCACTAGTGTGCCTATCTTCCCACAACCCCTCCAGAATTGATTATTATTCTCTTTGTCATCTTTGCTAATTTGCAGTGTGAAGTGAAACCTTAGGGTCATTTTGATTTGCATTTCTATTATTTGTGATTTGGAGCAATGTCAGATTCATAGCCCATAACACTCCTGAATGCACCCAAACTAGATTAAGATGTAATTGGGAAATACTTTAACAAACTAAATAGAAACACAAGAAAACATAGATAATATTCTATTGTCTTTTTAAAAGTCAATATGTAGTTTGCAGATATTTGTGTGTATGGCTTAGTGGTCCTCATTTCTATTTGAGTTTGACACCACTGATTTAGAGGATTCTTTCATGTGGTTAACAGTGCATTTTTTTCATTTGAGAGCTCTTTGTTCATATGCTTTGACTACTTAGCTATTAGAGAATGGCTTTTGGTTTTACATATACATGTATTTATCATCTTAGATACCATACCCTTATCAGAGAAATTTGATAAAAAGATTCCCTCCCCCCCAACTTGACTGCTTCTCTTCTTAATCCTAGGTGCATTAATTTGTCTATGCAGAAGCTATACAGTTTCAGTCAAAGTTATCTCTTTTATCTTTTGTAATTGTAACCCTTATTTGCTTAACAATAGCTGTGATATGCTTCTTCCTCATTTCCCTTATAGTATGATCCTCAATACCAAGGTCATGTATTAATTTCACACATATGTAGAAAATGGTATAAGGTGTTGGTATAAGTCCGGTTTCTGTCAGTTTGTTTTCCAGTTTTCCCAGCAGTCGTCATCAGAGTTCCCTTCTAAGCCCTCTACTTTATTGAACGTTAGGTTCTTGAGCTCCATTGCTCTTGATCAGGCCTTTACAACCTCCACCCTGTGAGCCGCTTACAGCACACCAAAGGATTTCGGGCAGCCTGTGAAAAAGGTAGAGGAAAACATCTTCTGCATTTTTTGCAGCCACAGTTTTTGCAGGCTTGCTCCTGATTCATCTTTGTCTGGTCTGCTCCATTGGTTCACCTCTCTACTTGTCAACCAATATCAGATGGTTTTGTTAACTCCTGTTCTACAGTAGAGCTTCAAGTATGGAAATGCTCTTTTCCCGTCCTCCTTACCTCCCTTCATCATTGCCTTTGATATTCCAAATAAACTTTGTCATCATTTCATCAGGTTCTTGAAACTATCACTTTGACAGTTTGGTATAGAATTAAAAGCACAAACTAACTTTGGTAATGCTGTCATTTTTATTATAATGGTATGACCCAGCTATGAGCACTGAAAATTCTTTCAGCTGTTGAAGTTAGTATTCTTTAAGGTGCACTTTATAATTGAGTCTATACAAGTTTTTTTGTGTGCTTTGGTAGGCTGATCTTGAGATACTTTATGCATTTTGTAGTTATTTGGAATAGGAAGTTCCTTTCTACTATTTCCTCTTAGATTTTGTTGTTATTATTATATAGAAATATAATTGATTCTTTTAAGCATTTATTTTGTAGCCTGAAACTTTGCTGGAGCTATTCATTTTCCCTAAGTGTAGTATCTTTTATGATTCCTATCATCATATCAGTAAATCTCCTCTTTACCTTTTTTTATTTATACCTTTAATTTCTTTTGTATTATTGTTATTGCTAGCATTTCATAAGATAACATTAACAAGTAGAGATGAGTAGAGATTAGGACCAGCACTTCAAAGATTAGGTGGCTTCTGAGATGAGATGAGATGATCCTTGAAAGAAGATAATTCTGAGATTTTTAATAAATGAAGAGGGAGAACACTCTAGGCATGATGGGGGATGGATGGATTCTACAAATTAATGAAGACAAAATATGAAATGTCAAGTTTTGGAAATAGCTTGAAGTCCACCTTCAATAGAAATAGATTTCATAAAGGGCAATAATATGAAATCAGGTTGGGGACACACTTTACAGGGTCTTAAAAGCTGTACTGAGGATATTGTGTTTATTTAAGAGGCAACAGGGAACCACTAAAGGTTTTTTTTCCAATAAGTAATGGATATATCCTCAGGAAGATGATTCTGTCAATGTGTGGGTTAAAAGTTGGAGAAGGGAAAGAATAGAAGTGGGGAGACTACATAAGAGGCTATCCTGTTGATGAGATATGGGCTCTGGGAGCCCCTTGAGCTCTCTTTGAGTCCTTGAGGTATAGGCTCTGGGAACCTCCCTTGGACTCTTGATTTGTCTGAGAAATTTCTCTGACTTTCTGATAATTCACTTGCTTTTGAAATGCAGTTCTTAGCCCTTCTAACAGGCAAAGTGCCATATGGTCTCTCTTCTCTCTGTCCTCCTGGATTTGATAATCCCATCCTGGGTCACTAATGGGAACAGCCGCTCTTCCTGGGGGGTATTTTCTGGGGTCATTGCTAGCCAAATGATCCCCAAATTTTGGGGCTTGTTCCCAGATTCTCCTCCTCTGTTGAACAGCAGGTAGAGAAGAGGATATGAAACTCACCCCAAGGAAGCTCAAAATGCAGGGATAAGTCTCGAAAGCCTTCATAAACTTTATTAGGTTTTCAGAGAATTTCTCTACCTGTTGTTCTCTACCTTGGGACTGTTGGGGTTACGTGATTAACCCAAATTAAACAGTGGGTCAGCCTAGACTGTGTGCCAGCTTTTATAGAGATTCAGTATCCAGGTTACATAAGCCGAAACTACAATCAGTGATTGCTCAGTGTACATTTGAATTTCCCAGTGTGAGGTTCACCCTAGACTGAGAGATAGGAAGCCTAGGATGGGGTGATTAGGAGGGGCTGAGGACATCCGGATCAGGTGATTAGAAGGGGACAGGGGACGAGGGGTAATGGAGATTTTACCCTAGCCTGAAATTCCTGCTCACTGATCAGTTGGGGGAGGGAAGGGTGGAATTGTCTGCTTACAGATCAGTTACTGGAAGGGGAGGTAGAGTTGTGTACAACATTCCCTACTTTTCCTTGTAGGTATGTCAAACCTTTGACATGGCTGGGGTCACATCATCTAGGTTACCTAATTCTGTTCCTAAAAGATGGTAGCAGGGGTCCCTGATAATTACCATGATTCTGTTAACTTTAAGTTTATAACTTGATACATGTTATCAGAATCATATTTTGTAAATGAAATAAACACTAGGTTTTAATTGACTGGCACATTACATTACATTTTATTAGAGAACTTTAAATGTCACAAGCATATTTATAACAAACTCATAACAATAGTCATGCTGTAAATGTCACTACAAAAAATGTTTTGACTAATGGAGATTGGTTTCCTTTGATCTTAGTATAAAGGCAGAATCAGTCTCTTAATGATGCAATTCTATTGTTTTCCCAATTTGAAATGAGAAAATTTTGTAAGTCAGGAAGAGCATGGGAAAGATTCAGTGACGTTTCCCTTACTGAGTTGTTCACAGAACGATTGGAATTTTTTTTTTATACCACAGCAGTTTGACAAAGGAATTGGCCATAAGAGCTAAGAATTTTTCTGCTAGCAAGTAGGCAGAGAATTTTGTGCTGACCTGAACCAAGTGTTTAGTATTTATGTTCCTGCCAGGCAGTTGTTACTAAAAGAAAACATAAAGGGGGTTCAAGGAACAACTCTTCACTTCCCATGTTATCAGAGAGAATTAAGTAAGTCCTTGAAAAAAAAATGAAAGAAGGGCATCAGTGTTTAAACAAAGAAGGAAAAGGACTTGAAGAAATAAAATTTTATCTTTGCCAGTATCAAGAGGTTGTAGGATGGAATGTGCCATAGGGGAGAAAAGGAAGGACAACCATACTTGGAACTAAGAAATAGATGTGAGGCTCTTTTCATTGAGAGGATAACTAATCCCTTTAGGAAAAAAATCAAGTGCTTGAGTCCAAAGGGACAATAATGTATATTCATTAATAGGTAAGTACCTTTAATAGAGAGATCACCCACTAAGGGTCACAGGAATACAAGATAAGTAATGTAATTGCTGACTCTGCTTAGTAGTACTGAGGCAGAGATTGTGGAAGCAGCTTTGTCAACAGAGAGGTCTGCTTTCTTTCTTTCTTTCTTTGCTTTTTGGAGGGCAGTTGGGGTTAAGTAACTTGCCCAAGGTCCCACAGCTAGGTTTTTGTTTGTGTGTTAAGTATCTGAGGCCGGATCTGAACTGAGATCCTTCTGACTCCAGGGCAGGCGCTCTCCTTACTGTGAGAGGTCTGCTTTCTTGCCATGGTCGTGCATGGGTGTGGGGGTGTGGGTGGACATGACAGAACCTCACAAAACTTTTCAAATCTTATGACTAAATCCAGTTATTCACATGAGGACAAATAATACTAGGAGAAAGAATCTAGAAAACATTATAAGAATTTTGAAATTCTTGGTACAAAAATAAAGCCTTCAAGGAGCGCACACAGGTGGTATGTACTTTCATTAGTAGTGCCAGATAAAGAGAAGGATTGTGGAAGAGAGAGGCAGATTTGGAAAGTGAAGGCTGATTAAGAAGTTGGCATCTGAGAATGGGATTTGGCTTTCTGGGACATAAAATCAAGGAATATCATTGACTATGCCTGTCAGACTATCAAAGGAACACTTTACAGAGCTAGATAAAATAATAATAAAATTCATTTGAAGGAATAAAAGACCTACAACATCAAGGAAAATAATGAAAAAGGGTAGCAGTCAAGGGGGAATAGAATTTCCACACTACACCATAATAAAACAGCAGTCATCAGACCATTTGTTAACTAGTTAAAAAATAGAAAAGTAGATCAGTGGAACAGAGTAGACAGGGAAAAATGAGTAATAATAAATTTAGTAACTCAGTGTTCAACAAACCTAGACACACAAATTACCCAACAAAGAATGCTCTATTTGATAATTACTACTGGGAGAACTAGATTTAGTATGGTATACCATACTCCACAATGCATTTAAATTGGATATACTACCTGAATATTAAAGATCGTGCCATTAGAAGAAAAATATACATCATGTACTTTTTACCACTATGGATAGGAAGTAAATTCTTAACTAAACAAGGGATAGAGGAAACATGAAGTAGATAATTTTGATTACATGAAATTGGGAATTTTTACACAAAGTTAGTGAATCTCAAATAAGGGAAGCGATCGACAGATATCTCTTGGATACAGGTTTGGTATCCAAAATAAGTAAACAGCTAACAAATACATAAGACCTCAAGCCATTCCCCAGTAGATGAAGTGGCCATGGTCAATGGAAATGAATAAATAATTCTCAGAAGAATTTTAAACTATTAAAAAATCTTAGGAAAGAATACTCTAAATCACTGATAGTAAGAATGCAAATCAGAACAATCCTAAGGTTTCACTTCACAGCCAGTAATTTGGCAGAGATAACCAAAGATGGGAATAATTATTGTAGGAGAAGTTGTGGAAAGACAGATACACTAATGCATTGTTGGTGGAGTTGTGAATTAGTGTAATGATTCTGGAGAGAAATTTGAAATTATGCAAATCAAATGGATAAAATGTCCATAACTAGCCTAGAGAATTCTGCTGCCGGACATACACTCCAAGGAGGACATTGATTAAAAGGTGGTGCAGTGAATAGAGCACCAGCCCTGGAGTGAGGAGGACCTAAGTTCAAATCCAGCCTCAGACACTTAATACAAAAACTAGCTATGTGACCTTGGGCAAGTCACTTAATCCCAATTGTCCTCCAAAAAGCAAAAAAACAAAAAAGGATCCATATATATGAAAATATTTATAGCAGAATTTTTTATTTTTTGGTAGCAGAGAACCAAAAACAAAGTAGATGCTCATTGATTGGGGAATGGCTAAACAAACTTGGGTATGTGATTGCAATGGAAATATATTTGTGGTCTAAGAAATTACAAAAACAAAAGACATGAACTGATGTTAAATGAATAGAGCCAGGAAACATACCCTTTTGACCACAGAAATAAAAATTTAAAAAAACCCAGTAAACATAAACCAATTTTTAAAATGAGTGTTGTGAAATTATAAAGCACAGATTTGTCCCTAAATCAGAAATATGAGAAGACATCTCACCTTACTCCGTTGCAAGAGGTAGGGATGCATGTGCAAGAGTGTGCAACATTGCATATGCCAGTTGTCTTCAGTGTATTAATCTGTTTTGCTGATTTTTTTCTCAACTTCCTCTTTAAAAATAAATTGTTAAAAGGGATCTCTTGGGGGTGAGACAAAATCTAGGCAATGTAAAAGCAAAATATAACAAAAACCTATTTTAAAAAAAGATCTGTTCTTCTTAATATGCACATTAATATAATCTAGGCATCAAGTGGGTGGTGGTGGTAGGGATTTGGCTCTGTTCTTTATTGGTCTTCTTTGACCACCTTGACAGAAAGAGGAAATTGATGAACTTTTGAAAGTGATCGTAAACATAACATTGAGCCAAGATGGTGGACAATTTTATCTAAGTATCTGTTGGAGCTCTCTCCCAGAGACAAAGAAGCTAATGATTTCTTGACTTCCTGTAATTATATAATTTTATCCTTGTAAAAGTGGAGGAAATAATGAGTGGAACTGTTATCTTCGATCTAATTCTTAGCAACAAGGAAGAATTGGTTAGTTTATTGAAAATAAGAGAAACCTGAGGGGACATTGACAATCTTATCATACAGTTTGTAATAGAGAAAGAAAGAAAAGTCAGGCACAGGGTTAGGAGCACAATTGGAGCTATGGAGGATACATAAAAAGATGAAAAAACAGAAGACGTTCAGCTGTTACTTTACTTCTAGTTTCTTTGCAAGAAAGATGAATTTAACCTGGAAAAGATAGAACCTGAATGGACAATAGGGAGTTAAAACCCAAGATAAGTAAGAAGATAGTAAGAGACTACCTTGCTATTGTAAGAGTTTGTCAACAGGTTATTGAAAGAACTGGCACATGTGGTTACTCAGCTGCTGTCAGTTCTTTCTGAAACATGCTGGGGAAAGGCAAAGTTACAGAAGGGTAAATGTCCTGACTTTTTTTTTTTTTTCAAATAAAGAAGAGAATGTGCACTGCACAAAACCACAATCTTGAATTGCTAACAATTCTAAAATGTATTTTTTTTTTTTAAAAGCAATTGGGGTTAAGTAACTTGCTCAAGGTTACACGGCTAGTCATTTGATTTATGCGTGGGTGCTCATTTTCTGAGGCCGGATCTGATCTTGGGTCATCCAAACTCGGAGGCCGGCGCTCTTACTCACTGCGCCACCTCGCCGCCCCTTTAGGGCAATTGGGGTTAAGTAACTTGCCCCAGGTTACACGGCTAGGTTTTTGTTTGTAGGGATTAAGTGTCGGAGGCCGGCTCCGAACTCAGGTCCTTCTGATTCCAGGGCCGGCGCTCTATTCACTGCGCCACCTAGCCGCCCCTTAAAATGTATTTTTTAAATGGATTGTTATTAGACAGCTAGAAAAGGAAGTCTTGATCCCAAAATATATCTTCTTCAAGCTCAGGTTCATACCAAATTCACCACATTTCCTTTTCTTTTTTAATAGTTATTACACTATTATACTGGTAGAACTGGAGAATGCTATAGTTATTGTTATTGGGTTTCTACAAAGCATTTGACAAAAGTCTCTTACATTGTCCTTGTGGAAGAGATGCAGAGATGTGGTCAACCCATAGTTTTGGTTCAGTGGAAGGAGAGTTTACAGACAGTTGTCCAGAAGAGGAATGAGCTGCCTTAGGAGAAAACTGGGGAGACCACTCACTTGTGGTCTTCATGTGAAGATTGAGTTACTTGTATGATCTGCTGAAGATGCTATTCTTGTTCATATCTAGTCAGTTAATAAACATTTAATATATATATATACAATTTGCATATGAATATGCTTTATTAACATTATGATATATAGATTGAACTGAATGGCCCAGTTTCTTCTAACTTTGATATTCTGTTATTCTTTTATTACTTTAAAAATTGCATTATTTAAATTCTTTCTCATTGAGATCACTATTCTTAAAAATATCATAGCAGGAAAGTATGAGTTTATGTTTATGAGGTTAGATGGCTTTTTTGAAATCTTATGTAGTATTAGGGATATTTTTTAATGTTAAAAATGCTTGTTGAGTAAGCACTGTGTGTAAGGTAGCATGCTTAGGTCCTCTGGGAAATACAAAAAAAATGAAATGTATACTCTGTTTTCAAGAACTCTTGAGCAAAAGTTAAAAAATTAAAGATTAAAAAGGTAACTATGGTACACTATAAGTAAATATGGTATTAGCAAATACTGTAGGCATTCAAAGAAACAAGTATTCACCTTGGTCTCTAATGATCAAGAAAAGTTTCCCAGAGGCAGTGGGACTTCAGTTTTTTTCAGTCTTTGAATGATAGTATTCAGATCTCATAGTAGAGAGCCTAGAAGGTATGGTAGGGGATGGCTGAGAAGAGTATTCCCAAACACACACTGAATTCAAGTCTTGCCTCTGACACCTACTTAGCTATGTCACTGTGGGCCAGTTATTTGACTTCTTTTTGCCTCAGGTAGCTCATCTAGAAAATGGGGATTATAATAGCAACTAATTCCCCAAGTTTGTTTTGAGGATAAAATGAGATATTTGTGAAGTGCTTTGTAAACCTTAAAGCACTACTTCATGCTACTACTGTCATCATCATTACATGTATGATGGTGGGAAAGTATAGACTCAGTCACTGTATAAACCTAAAATATAAACTTTGTTTAATGAATATTGAGTAGACCAGACTGGCAAGAATGGAAAGTTCAGGGTGGGAATGATAGAAGAAGAGAATGGAAGGAAGACTGTTTCTGTTCTTATAAACTTATAGCTTCACAAACTTTTCATTTCATTTCATTTCACACTAACTTTTCATTTCAATCATGTTTATTTAAGATAATTTTTTAAATTATTCTCCTAGAGACGGTTATGAGTAATTTTAAAAGTAGAGCATTCACAGTACTGTGTTTACATTAAACTACTAAGCTTTGCTATTTCACTATTAAACTTTGCCATTTAAAAAATTCTAATTAATTTTAAGTCTTGGATCAAATGAAAAAGTACTTTAGAAATTTTTAGTTTTTAAAAATAATGACAAATCTGAATTTTCTTATTTATCCATACATCCAGCAGAGGGCAGTTGAAGTTGCCAACTAATCATGGGAAGATTGTTATCTGGCTTTTTTGGCAGAGATACTGGAGTGGTTTGCTATTTCTTTCTCCAGCTCATTTTAAAGATGAGGAACTGAGGCAAAAAAAGTTAAGCAACTTGCCCAACGTCACACAACTATTAAATGTTTGAGGCCAGATTTGAACTCAGGAAAATGAGTCTTCCTGACTTCAGGCCCAAGACTTTATCCACTGGCTGGTTATTTATTCTCTCTAGACCTTAGAGTCTTCGTTAATAAAACATGGGAATTGGATGAGATGTTCTTTCAATCTTTTAACCGTAAAACCCATGACCCTATATCTCTTGGTCTACAATTAAAATCATTTTAGTCAGGGAACATATTCCCTTCTGCTATCCCATTTGCTTCATTTTTATCACTTTTTCTTCTCCCTTCTTTGATAATCTTCCTTTTTTTGAAAATGTTATCAAACTTGATAGGTTTGCAGATTTGAAGCATACATTTTCAAGTCAGATTGATTTGCATTGCTCTCTAGTAAAATAGTAGATGTAAAAAATTTGTCAAGTCCTGGGTGATCTTATTCCACTAAATTGAGTTAGATTATGAAAAAAAAAAATAATTGGTGAGTAGCTCGGCACCAAAGTAAGAAGGAACAAAAGAATATCTGAAACGAAAAAGAAAGTGAAGGAATTTAGGTTCTTTCTATCATTTCAGACTAGTGATCGCCCTGTCATAGATATTCAGTGCTGGCTCTCCTTCTCTGACTCTTCCTCCTTTTTCTCTGTCATTGATTCCTCATATTTTCCCTAACTCCTTAGAGGAGATTTTCTCCAGAAGTATCTTTAGTTCTTTCTTCTTCTTTCTCTTCATTCCTAACTTCAGATGTTCTATTTCAGTTATCTTATTTCAAATTTTCATATATGCACAGTATCTTAAAGTTTAAAAAGTGCTTCCCATAGAACTATTTCGTGTAAAATTATTATTGTCCCCATTTTATAGATCAGGAAACTGAGGTTAAATTGTTTTGTGCACAGAGCTAATAAATATTTGTTAGTGGATGAGAACCCAGGCTTCTCTCAGTTCTTGATCCAGTGCTCATTCTCCTATACCACACTACCTTTCAAGCTCCGCAAATCTGTTACCTTTAACCTGTTGTCTCAGACCTGTCTCTTGAACACCATACCTATGTCTCCAGGTAACTACAGGACATTTCTCCCTAAATATCTCCCAACCCCTCAAACTCAGCATATGTAAAACCAAGCTTACTTAATTAAAACTTCTTGTTCTGCCTTTGCTGTCTACCTAGTTACCCACGTTTGAAACTTTAATGTTAATTTTTAATTCTTCTCTTAGAGAATATCTTTTCCTGCCAGTTACCAAGCCTCTGTCCTATTTCCATGCTTTCTGTCTATTTCTGCTGCCTTCACTCTGGTTCAGGCCACCTGAAGACAATAGCCTGACTTCCCAATAAAGTAATCTATTATCTCCTCTTTCTGAATTGTTCTTCATGCTTCTACTGTACCTAACTCCTTTTGCATAAGACAGATCACATCTCCCTCCCACAGCCAGGTGACTTGTTGAATTCCTATGCTGATTTGGAATCTGAAGATATGGGTTCAAGCAGTCATTAAGCTTTTATTAAGTACTTACTATGTGACATAGCTCTGACAGCCTCTACTACCTGAGTTTCTGTGGAAAAGTCACTTTAACTTCTCTGGGCCCCTTGTTTCCTCATCTGAAAAATGAAGGATTGTAGGGTCATGGATTTAGGGTTAGAAGTGTTAGCAGTCACAGTGCAGTCTGCTTATTTTACAGATGAGGAAATAGAGGCCTAGAAAAGTCAAATGACTTCTTGTCCTGTGACAGGTAAGTAGAAGGACTGGGATTTGGGTGCAATTCTTATGACTACTAATCAACATTTTTGCCCCACTCTGCCACATTACTACCTCAGGGTTAAATTAATGATCTCTTAGGTCCCTTCAATTTCTAAATCTGTGATCCTACCCATCCTTAAAAACCTCACGTGCTACCTCCAAAGGAAGCTTTCCTCAGGTTCCCTTTTCCAAACTTGAAATAGCATTTCCTGTCTATCTTAGACCTCACGTCCCATTATGTTTCCAACTCTGTTACATGCACTTAGTATATATTATTTTGTATTACAGTCACTTGTATATTTGCCTTACCCGATCTATACCAAGTTGTCTTATCCCTTTATCACACAGTTCATGAAAGCAGAGGCTGTCTTATCCTAACTTCTATAGTACCCAGTACAGATATGACTTACTAAATGTTTATTGGAATGACTAAATCTAATTAAATATATGTTTGCTGGTACCCTGATGAGGGAAGAGAAAACAACAGGTAATTAAGGAAGGAAAACTGAATCACTTTTTATAGAAAGTATTTAGCCTTGTGAAAGACACTGAAATTTGAACACTTCTAGGTATTGTACTTCAAGAAAAGCGGAAGTGCTCATATCTTAGAAGATACTTTATGCGGTTTATTTTGTACCTCCACTCTGGGGTCCATTCTGGGTTCACTTGGTCAGAGAATTGTGTTGATCAGGTCAAGGTTTCAGCCTAGTCGACTCTAAGTGAAAGAAATCTATGCTTAATTAACTCTAACCAGCAGTTGCACAAATCTGTGCCCTTTGTTTTAAGGAGACTGAACAAAGAGGCACAGTGCAACACTTCTTGTGGCTCCTGATAAAGTCACTTCCAAGTGGCTGTGCTGCTCATAAAGTCAGGATTACAGGATACTTTCAGGCTTATTATTAATTCCTAGTTAATTCTTTCAGCCACCTAAACCTGTGTGCTTTAACACATCGCTTCTCTATGCTTAAGCACAAGATTTGGCACGTCAGTTTTCTATGCTTCTAGAACTCTCTTCTTAAGTAATGACACGGAGAATACTGACTAGCACGCTTCTTTATGTAGGGTAGCAAAAGAATTGTGACCAGATATGAATATAAATGTCCTCATTAAAGCACAGACCATTATTTCCATTTGATGTTGAGACTGCACATAAGAATGAAGTCAAAGTACCTTTTGGATTATGTGTGGTTAGCAGTTTTCCACACCAGTATCTTTCCCACTCTTATTTCATCTCCTCTATCCTTCTACCATATGTACTTTCTAAAATAACCCCCATTTCAATGTGACTAAGCCTTATAGGCTTCAGCTACATGCTTTTTTTTTTTTTGGAGGGGAAAGGGGAGGGCAGTTGGGGTTTAGTGACTTGCCCAAGGTCACATGGTTAGCAAGTGTCTGAGGTCGGATTTGAGCTCAGATCCTCCTGACTCCAGGGCCAGTGCTCTATTCACTGCACCATCTAGTGGCCCCAGAGCTCCATGCTTTTAATTGTGGTGTGGAATTATTTAAATGTAGTATTGCTTGCTTTTCTACAAATGGAAAAGTAAGACATGAAACATTTGCACTACTCAGATATATAAAATATAGTAACATCATAAAGCAAAAAAACAACTTACACTTCAGAAAATAAGTGTGAAGCCCTTAAACTTTTACCATCATTTAGAGCATAATTTGTAATAATAGATTGGAAAATGTTAGAGTAAATTCATATAACAATGACTTCAGGGGCATTCAAGTGGCACAGTGAATAGAGCACTGACCCTGGAGTCAAGAGGACCTGATTTCAAAATTGGCCTCAGACACTTTTAACACTTACTAGCTGTGTGACTTTGGGCAAGTCACTTAATCCCAGTTGTCCTGCCTTCCCTCCTCCAAAAGGAAAAAAAAAGACTTAAGTGCTCAAAAGAGAACTAAGGCTCCATGCTCATTATTCTTTGGACAGCTAAAGAATAGAATAGTTTAGGGACTTGGGGATTGACTGTTGGGTTCTTAACCCACCATATTTGGGCATTGTGCATGCCATGAAGTTCTCTTCAGTTTTGAGGGGGAAAGTAAAGGATCTTCATCATCCATCTTTTCTGATGTTTTGGGTAAAAAGTCCTGGAATTATCAAAGCTTTTTTGCCCTAATTATCCTTTTGCCTCTGATGTTGTTTCATAAAATGTAATGATATAGTAATTCTTTTCCATTTACTGTAGTATCAGCTTATAAAGCAAACAGGAGTGTTGATGACTAACTTGAATATGTAGTAGACTTCATACTTACTCTGGAGATTCATTAAAATTTCATCTTAATGATCCAAGGAGAGCTTTATAATGATGTAGTTTTGGTACTACAGTAACTAAACTCTCTTGGATGGAGACACAATACAGATGGGCTTACAGAATTCAGTACTTGGTGTTTTGGTGAGGTTCCATCACATTTATGACTTTACCCCCAGAGAATCTAAAAGTAGTTTACAGATTTCTGACTGTCAGCATCACTAGTGCTGCAGATGGAAGTTGTGAGACCCAAGAAAGGTTAGCCAAAGCCAGAGGGCAACGTTAGAATGTGATATAGGTCTCCTCCTACTGCCACCACAGCCAAAACTGCCCCCATCTAAACTTGAGTGCAGTCACCGCCCACCACTCAAAATGTATTAATTCCAGGTAGATCCATATATCAGTTGTTAGACTCCCCTTACTTTGGGCAGCCTCATATTTAACTCCACTTGCCTTACCTTGTAACCTGGTTCAAGGCCCCAGCCCCAATCAACAAACATAATAGCCCACTCCTTTTCATGATCCTGCTGCTTTTTACCCAAGAAGTCATTTTGAAAAAGCAAACTTTTTAAATATTATTTAAAATAAAAATTTTTGTAAGAACAAAAATATTTTATACTATTAATAAAATAGTATACTTCATCATTACCACATGTTTTTAAAATTTATGTTTTGTTTTATAAGGCATACAATATGCTAGTACAGTAGGAGATTTTGTAACTTATGAATAAATATACACATATTAGGGGTGCATGGCCACACATTTTTTATTGACAGGTTACTTGGTCAAAAAAGTTTTGAGAAGGGCGGGTAGGTGGCGCAGTGAGTAGAGCGCCGGCCCTGGAGTCAGAAGGACCTCAGTTCGGATCCGACCTCAGACACTTAACACACACACAAACAAAAACCTAGCCATGTGACCTTGGGCAAGTTACTTAACCCCAATTGCCCTCCAAAAAAAAAGCAAAAAAAAAAGTTTTGAGAGGGGGCGACTAGGTGGCGCAGTGAATAGACCACCGGCCCTGGAGTCAGGAGGACCTGAGTTCAAATCCAACCTCAGACACTTCACATTTACTAGCCACGTGACCTTGGGCTAGTCACAACCCCAGTTGCCCTCCAGAAAGGTTTTGAGAGCCCTGCTGCACACCACAGTGCCTTTCTATAGTAGTCATTTGCTGACTGCCCTTATTTTCATTAAAGTCATTGAATCTTAAAACACAGAATCTACTTTCCCCGTACTTGGACATGTACATGCCATACACTTTCCTTCCAAACCCAGATACAGATCCCGTAGTTTGACTTTTACTTATGTCTTTTGTATACTTGTCCAGTCTAGATAAAAAGCTGATTCAGGAGCCCTTCCCTATTTTCCTATCTTCCTGGTTGATCCTTTAAAGCCATTGTGACCAAGGAGAAAGATGCTGTACTGAGAGTGAGGCCTGGATTTGAATCCTGACATTCTTATTCTGTTACCATGGATAAGTATTTCTCAGAACCTCAGCATTCTCAAGTAAAATGGGAGATGGAAGACTTAAACAACCTCCCTTACAGGCTTATTGTGAGGAAAACAATTTGTCATCCTTGATGTATTAAATACATTTTACTATTGATCTGAAGAGAGGAGTTCTCTTAAGTAGTAGCTGTCAGAAGCTTTTAGGCCCCAGGTGACTTTGGCAAGGTAAAAGACCTTACAGCTCACCCATCATCATACCCATACTTGCCATCAAAAAACTTGTCTTTGAAATTAATGGGACAAATATACTTTGGGTGAACAGCAAGTTGGTTAGGTTTTTGTCCATTTTAGATGTTATTCACATCAGAAACGAATTATCTCTATTTTTATATTACAAAAATTAATTTTATTTTTCTTTTTAAAATTAATTTATTTTTAGTTTTCAACATTCACTTCCATGAGATTTTGAGTTCTTAATTTTCTCCCCCTCCCATCGGGCCCCCCTCCCCCAGACGGCATGCAATCTAAAACAGGCTTGACATATTTATTCATATTAAACATATTTTCACATTAGTCTTGTTGTAAAGAAGAATTAGAAACAATGGGAGGAACCACAAGAAAGAAGAAACAAAAAAGAGCAAATAGTGTGCTTCAATCTGCGTTTAGACACCATAGTTCTTTTTCTAGATGTGGATGACCTTTTCCATCATGAGCCTTTTGGAATTGTCTTAGATCCCTGTATTGCTGAGAAAAATTAGGTCTATCAAAGTCAGTCATCTCACAGTGTGACTGTTACTGTGTACAATGCTCTCCTGGTTCTGCTGACTTCACTCAGCATCAGTTCATGCAAGTCTTTGCAGGTTTTCTTAATTCTACCTGCTCATCATTTCTTATGGAACAATTATATTCCCTTACATTCATATACCACAACTCATTCAACCATTTCCAAATTGATGGGTGTTCCCTCAATTTCTAATTCATAACCACCACCACAAAAAAAAGTTGCTATAAATATTTTTGCACATGTGGGGCCTTTTCCCATTTTTATGATCTCTTTGGGATACAGACTTAGAAGTAGTATTGCTGGGTTGAAAGGTATGTGTAGTTTTATAGTCCTTTAGGCATAGTGCAAATTGCTCTCTAAAATGGTTGGATTCACAGCTTCACCAACAATGCATTATTTTTTCCATTTTTCCCACATCTTCTCCAACAAAAAATAATATTAAGAGAATAGTCTACAAATTATCTTAGGGATTCTTAGTTACCACTAGTGGTCCCTGGACTATACTCAGAACCATTACTTTAAAGATGTTTTATTGGAAAACATTTCCCTTATGTTCCAAGGGAAAAAAAATAAAGTTTGAGACTGTTAGCTGGGGAAGTCTGCCTGTGGTATTTACTGTTACTGCTCTTGGAAACTGTTTAGACTTACAAATCAGAAAAACTGTTAAATTTTATTTTTAAATTGAGCTAAAGGAGTTTTTGTAATTACAGTATGTAAGGAGACAGACAAAAATTGCCAGGGGTATGGGCAGAATGGATATCAAAAACATAAAAAAACCAACTGAGAACAAATGTATTATTTAAAAAATTCTTTCTCTTATGAATTCGCATTAATAGGAAAATACTTATGGCCTTTAGAGATTTCTGATTTAATTTGGTGGATCAAAAGATGATTAGATTATCTTATACATTCTTAGAAGCTTCATACTAGATTTATGTACTTTAGATTGTTCCCATTTGGCACCTAATGCTAATAAAATCATCTAGTTATATTCTGCTTTAGAACAGAACAGCACAGCTCATTTAAAAGAATTTGTCAAGAGCTCTTTCTCAGCTGATAGTTGACATAACCATAAATCTTTAAAATTATTCATTATGCCCACAGAACTCAGCTAATCAACAACATTCAGATACATTGTTACTTTGCTTAAAACTGTCAGTCTTCTATAATGGTTTTAGACAGTCTAAATTGTATAAGAAGTCGTTATAAAACTTTGCAGTCATTTTACAAACTTCAGGAGCTGGGGAAAAAGGAGCTTTTACTTTTCAGTAATTTCAGTGAAGAAATGAAGTAAACTAAAATAGTTGGTATTACTGGTTTCAAATTATTGAAATAATTTGGAAAAATGAGTTCTTAATGATGGTGACAGATCCATTCTCTTTTCTGAAACCGAAGTATCTTTCCTAAAAAGAGCAAGAAATTATGTCTTTAGGTCAACTGGCATTTCTTCATCATCACCGATACAAGTAAAGGTAATAGAAATTATTTTTCTTGACTGTTGAAAAAGAGTCTTCTCAACCTGTGAGATGAAGAGGTCCTAGAATTACAGTTCTTCGTACTCTTTACCAGTGCCCTCCTCACTTAAAAACTAATCTTGGCCAAACAGACTTGTTTGCTGTTGCCCATATACAGCTGCCTACCTCCTAGTTCCATGCTTTTGCATGGGCTCTCTCTCTAACCTGAAATGTTCTCCCTCCTTACCTTATACCTCTTTAGAGGCCCCCATCTCCCTTCAAGGGTCAGCTCAAGTGCTATCTGCTGTTCTTGATTCCCACCATTGTTAGCTCTTGCCAGCCCTCCCTTCCTCAAAGAAATCAACATGTATTTTGTATATATCCATTTATTTCTCTTTGAACATGTCTCTCTCCAGCAGAATAGGACCTCTTTGAAGACAGGTGTTGTTTCACTTTTGGATTTATATCCCCAGCACCTAGCACACTGTCCAGCAGGTTATAGGCTCTTATAATACCTTTGTATATAACAACTGATAACTTACATAGCACTCCATGGTTACAAAACACCATCACACACGTTATCTTCTCTCAGTCTCACAGCAACCCTGAAAGGTAGGCAATGCAAGTTTTATCCTTTACAGATAAAGAAATTGAGGCTCAGTTTAAGTGATCTAGGCCAAGGGTTATGGAGCAGATAAGTGGTAAAGACAGTATTCTGACTTGTGCCAGTGATCCCTGTTTTAAATTTCCAGTCTTGGAATATAAAAACCTGAGTATGCTGGGTAAAATTACATTTTCTGTACAGCACATGTGAATTCCCAAGGTCACCTTCATGGTTGGTTTATTCTTTTTACTTTGTGGTACAAGTTAATTTAGCATTTACACATTTGAGTGTACCCTTCTGGTAAGCATTTGTTCTAGTACTTGAGGCCAACAGTCTGTTTGTTGACCTGTTAAGACACTGTCTCTGCCAATAGTTCCCATTGCTTTTTAAGGATATATATATATATATATATTAGTGGCATGCATTTGGAAGCTGGTAGGCACTAATAGAATTTATTTTTCTTTTTGAAAAAAACAAACAAACACTTGCATAATAGAGCCTGAAAACACATACACGCGCGCGCACGCGCACACACGAACACCTTGAAAAATAGTACTCCTGTCAAGTGCTTTGAAATCATAGCCAAAAACTACCTTTCTTTTTTACAATATTTTCTATTCTGTATGGTTCATTTTTATTTCCTCATTTGTTTTCCTCTTAAACTGTGGAGAAATGTTTATATTCTTAGACATTTCTGTCAGGATTAACCCTCATAATGAAGCAACTTTTTCTTAAGGGGATCATAGCTGAAGCATGAAATTTATAATGAATTTTGAAGCCTTTGCCTGCTGGCAGGAAAACTGGTAGTGAATGAGTATCAGGTCACTTCAGGCCAGTCTTGCAAAGGAAGAGTTTTGGTAGTAACACAGTTTAGCTTTCAAAGGCAGTGATTTCAATTTTATGCCAGATGTCATCGCATTTCTTTATTCCTTAAGGTAATTTTTTAGGCCATATTTAGAAAAACTTTGTTGTTCTGATGTTCACTTGTCATTACCATCTTCTCTGTTACCTAGGCTCAAAACCCCTCTTACCTTTGACTCTTCCCCTATTCCTATGCAGTAGTCCATATGACCATTCTCAAAGTACCCTAAAATTTTTCACATCCTTTCCACCCCTTCTCTTGTTTCCTCCTTGTCTGAATGATGATAATAATATTTTCCCAAATACTCTCCCTGTCACCATTCTCTTTCCTTTACTTTTACTTTCTCTTTTCTTTTTCTTATACAGTGCTGCCAGATTAATCCTTCTAAAGCATAACTTTCACTAGTTCCCCCTTTTCTGTTGAAACAGACCAAACTACTTGACCTTATATAGCCTGGGCTTCTATATTTTGGTCCCAATATACCTTTCTATTAGTCTTACCTCACACTGTCTCCCTTTTCTTAATCCTGTGCTGTAGCCCATTTGACCATTTCCCACATAACTCTGCTTTGGCTTCTCTACACTGGATTCACATACTCTCATCTGTCTGGAAAGGCTTTCAGTGAAACCCTTTATCTATCCTTTGGGACTCAGCCTGGACAGTCTTCTCCTTGAAGCAAACTTTCATTTCCAGCAAATCAACCAGTTGGTCAAACAATCAGGCATTTATTAGGTGCTTGCTGTGTATCTGGCAGGGGGTCAGATCATGGGAATACAAAGACAAAAAAGGAAACAATCCCTGCTCTCAACAAATTTTTATTCTCTATGGGTACAAATAGGGAAAGAAACCAAAACAACAATTCCACTGATATATGTACAAAATCAGTAGGAGGAAATTTGGGGGATGGGAGTAGAGACAGTGGCAGTAAAGGGATCAGGAAGGGCCATATGTAGAAGGTAGTGGTTGACCTGTGCTTTAAAAGAAAACTAAGGGCCCTGGGGGGTAGAAGGGAGGAGGAGGAAGTACATTCTTGGGCATGGGGGGCAGCCCATGCAAAGGTCCTTATACAGGATACCAGCTATGTTCTGAGAAAGATGCAAAAATTAGACACAATCTTGAGTTCACAGAGGTAGTCTAGAAATGGTGTTTACCCTTTAACATTTAGATACATGATTTCATCAGTGTGAGTCTCTTTCCACTGATAAAGGTCACAGCTCATCCACACTTTCTTATTCTGCATAAATCTATTCCATGTCTTTGTATAAATTTTTTATAGGTGAACCATCCAATAATGTCTTCCTCTGGTTCTTTTAACATCTAACCTGGGCTAGTATAGCATTCAACTGTTTAGTTATTATAGTCTTTCATTCTTACTGTATAATCTGGCTAATACATTCTCAATAATTTCTTTGTTGTTACTTATGCTTACATGTTTGTGTTAGTAATACAAAGAGATAAGCTTTTGTGGCAGTAGGCAGTTTAGGATCATTGAAAACATTCCCCAGCTGTGATCCCCAAATGTGATCTAGTCAGAGGTGGTTCTTCCTACTGAAATCTGTGTCCAACCCATTACTGTCCAGTATATACATATATATACATACATATACATACATGCATACGTGTGTGTGTGTGTGTGTGTGTGTGTGTGTGTGTGTGTGTATTCTAACTTCCAAAGAAGGATGTTAGCAGGCTGGACTCTACAGAATAGGGTGACTAGGATGGTGAGAGGACTGGATACACAGTCATATGAGGATAGACAGAAGGAAAGAGTGGTATAGCCTGAAAAAAGGAACCTGGTGGCTGCCTTAAGATATTTTCAGGACAGTCATATGGAAGACTGAGAAGACTTGTTTTACTGGATCCCAGACAACTCTGCTAGCAGCAGTGCTTAGACAAGAGGCAGATAGATACCTGCCTGATAAAAGGAAATGTTTCCTAACAGGTTTTTTTTATTTATTTGTTTGGCCCTGTGATTTCACTGGTATAGGGAGAAAACTCTCTCTTCCATTGCAGGTAGATAACTTTCTATAACTTAGTTGCCTGGGCCAGTGAGAATTTAAGTGATTTCCCCATGGTAGATCACACAGCCAGTGTGTTGAGCCCAGGTTGTTCTGATCACTGAGGTCACCAGCTCTTTATCCTTTACTCAACACTGTCCAAAAGTGGATGGGATGCCTTAGATGTTAGTAACTTTCTCACAACAGGAGGTCTTCAAGCAGAATGGATGACTGCCCTCAGAGATATTGGGTAAAAAGGATTCCTGTTCAGATACAGGTTGGACAGGATGATCTTTTGAGGTCCCTTCCAGCTATTAGTCTGATTCTATTCCTTTATCAAAGTCAGTATAATCTGTACCACCACATGTGAGAGTTTTACAGTTTAAATCCTACAACCTTTTCTTCTATAACCTAAATAAGAAAAGATTACCCAAGAATTACCTTGATACATGTGTATGTCCCTTTGTAATTTACAGGAACAAGAACAAAAGGCTGAAGAAGAGAGAATTCGGATGGAAAATATCCTTAGTGGAAACCCTCTTCTTAATCTCACTGGTCCCTCTCAGCCTCAAGCCAATTTCAAAGTAAAGAGAAGGTAGGGGCCTGCTTTCTTTACCTGCAGGGATAGGGGCGACAGCCTTATTTCTTATTCTGATTGAGTAGGTCAGACTGATGTTTTAAATCACTTAATTTGCTTTTATTCTGCTTGTGCCTGGCAAACCGAATGGCTTTAAACCCTTCTACCTGCCCTCCGCTGCAGGATTCCTCACATTCAGCTTCAGGTGGTTACCTGTGCATAGATGTACTCTGTAGGTCAATAATGGCCTCACTAGTATTGCTTCTGTAAGACACATACCTTCTTTTATTTTGCTTATCTCTCATTTCTAGTAGACTGAAGTGAAGCTCTCATTTATCATCTGTTGTGTGAAGACATAGGCAGTGTCAGCACTACATTTGAGAGGTAGCCGATTGCTTCTCATTGATGTGTCTTATCGTATGTTAGCAATTGCATTCTGCCTTACTCTTTCCACAGAACTCATATTGTTTGTTTTCTATTAGATATGTATTGTGTTGCCCTACCTACAGGGCACATTCATGTGGGCAGGAATTATTTAAGAAAGACAGTCAAAAGAAACAGGTCTGCACTGCACTTTTACCAAGTACTTCCTCAATCATATTATTTTATTTCTGTAAAACATCAGTTTTTATTCTTCACATGATTAGTGTAAGGAGTTTGCCCACAGTTTCTACTACAGTTAGTATTGACTGATTAAAGTGGTGTTTTAGCATTTGATACTGTCTGACTTTGGAGACAAGCTAAATCAGTTATGGAAGATTAGTTAAATCTGACTTATCAAGAAAGTTGTATCAGGCAGGGTCTAAGGTGGTGGTATTTCAGTATTTAAAGCCTAGAAGTCTTAAGATTGAAAAAGTATCCTTTTGTTCTAAGCCATGAAACTATTTTTGTTTTTTTTTCATTAAGAGGTTTGGGTTGGTTGGTTGAATACCCTAGAGTAATATTTTGGATAAGGGGGTTCTTAACCTTTTTTGTACCCTGAACCCCTAGGCAGTCTGGTGAAGCCCATTGAACCCTTCTCAGAATAATATTTTTAAATGCATAATATAAAATACATAGATTATAAAGATAACTTTTAAATACATTTATCAAAGTTGGACAGTTAAGTGTGTTGCCAGACCTGGAGTCAGGAAGACTTAAGTTCAAATCTGGCTTCAGGCAGTAGCTATGTGACCCAGCATGTCATTCCATTTGCCATAGTTTCCTCATTTATAAAGGACCTCGAGAAGGAAATGGCAAATTACTCCACTATCTTTGCAAAGAAAATCCCAAATGACTTCACAAAGAGTCAGACACAATTGAACAACATCATTTATCAAAATATTTAAAAAAGCTACTTCCCTACTACCACTTGATGGCAGTGCTAGGCAAATGCTTACCTCTGACCCAAGTTAAGAAAACCTTTATTCTAGATATTTCAATTGGGGCTAATCTTTCTTAATTCAGTTTTTTTAAAAAGGCCATTATAAAGCAACTTATCCAAATATTTAGTTATACTTGGGTCAAATCACTGTATATAGGAATATATAGAGCATTTCTCGTAGAGGAACTATCATAAAGGTGCTAGTGATGATAGTGGTGTTTTTTTTTGTTCGTTTGTTTTGTTTTTGCTTTTTTGGAGGGCAGTTGGGGTTAAGTGACTTGCCCAAGGTCACAAGGCTAGTTTTTGTGTTAAGATTCTGAGGCCGGATTTGAACTCAGGTCCTCCTGATTCCTGGGCCTGGTGCTCAATTCACTGTGCCACTTAGCCGCCCCATGGTTTTTTTTTTTGTTTGTTTGTTTTTGTTTTTTTGTATTTATTTGGTTAGTTTTAGTTTTCAACATTTACTTTTATAAGATTTTGAATTTTAAAATTCCTCCCTGCTCTTTCTCCTCTCCCTTCCCAAGACAGTGTGCATTCTGATATAGGCTGTTCATGTACAATCATATTAAACATATTTCCACATTAGTCATGTTGTAAAGAAGAATTAGAACTAAAAGGAACAACCACGAGAAAGAAAAAACCAAAGGCGAAAGAAGAGGAAACAGTAGGCTTTGATGTGCATTCAGACTCTAGTTCCCTCTCTGGATGTGGGTAGCGTTTTTCTTCTTGACTCTTTTGGAATTGTCCATCAAAGCTGGTCGTCACACAGTGTCGTTGCTATGTACAATTCTTCTAGTTCTGCTCACTTCCCTCAGCATAAGTCCGCCTGCTCATCATTTCTTATGGAACAATAGTATTCCATTACATTCGTATACCACAACTTGTTCCATCATTCCCCAATTGATGGACATCCCCTCAACTTCCAGTTCTTTGTCACCACAAAAAGAGGTGCTATAAATATTTTTGTATATGTGGGACCTTTTCCCATTTTTATGATCTCTTTGGGATATAGACCTAGAAGTGGTATTGTTGGATCAGAGAGTATGTACAGTTTTACAGCCCTTTGGGCATAGTTCCAAATCAATTCACAACTCCACCAACAATGCAGTAATGTTCCAATTTTCCCACATCTTCTCCAACATTTGTCATATTAACCAGTCTGATTGGTTTGATATGGTAGATGATGGTGGTTCTTACTGTGGTTTCTTATATTAGGTAAAATTGAAATTTATGTTAAAAGTTTTCTGGTAATTTTTTCATGTGAATGTAATGACTTAAGATTGATTCTAAGAAGATTTACATTTATATGAAGGAGAAATAGTTTTAGACAAAACAAAACTAACATCAAAATACAGAGTGTGCTAAGTAAGATACCATAAAAATCATAAGAATCATTTAATTTCTGCTTTCTGCTCATTCCAAACTGAACTACTTAAGACTCTACTAATAACCTTTTTGTTTTTCTAACATCTTTAGGTGGGATGATGATGTTGTCTTTAAGAACTGCGCCAAAGGAGTAGATGAGCTGAAAAAGGACAAAAGATTTGTAAATGATACCCTTCGATCAGAATTTCACAAAAAATTCATGGAGAAATATATCAAGTAGTACAGTTTTATGTGCTTAATTATTAAAAGGGGGCTCATTCAGACTTTAAGATCATTCTGGCTTTAGTTTGGTCAGGATTTTCTTCCCATGCTCTTAATGGCTTATAGATTTCCTGGATTTAAAATTCCAAAATACTTTTTTTTGGTCAGTAATACTTTATTTGATAATGGCATCCTAGATCTAGGAATTGGTTTAACCCCTCTCCCTATATTGTTGATTTATCATTTAATAAACCAGTTTGTGTTCTGTGAACGTTTCTAGTTCTATTTTCTCTTGTAAAAATGTTGTAATGGAAAATCTGGTTTTCAATAAAAATTTTAATTGTCTAAATACCTATGTGTCTCAAGAAGTAATCTTTGGACCCCAGTGTTTAGTTTGAATTTATGCAAATGGAGAAAAGCTTCATTTTGTTTTTTGGTTTTTTTTTTGAGCAATTGGGGTTAAGTAACTTGCTCAAGGTTACATGGCCAGTCATTATTTGTGTGTGGGTGCTCATTTTCTGAGGCCGGATTCAATCTCGGGTCATCCCAACTCCGAGGCCGGCGCTCTTACTCACTGCGCCACCTAGCCGCCCCTTCATTTCGTATTTTAAAAGATTAGTGGCATGTTGTGGATTGAGGCTAGTATTTGAATAGTGTTGTTTAGGTATTAGTAAGACTTGGTTGTTTTCTTCTCATTGTGTGACACTGATCCAATACCATTTATTATATCAGTCCAAATATAGGTCTTGCCCCTAAGTTAGGATGTTTGAGAAGAAAAATATACATGTGTACACTAAAAAATAGCACTGATTATAAACTAATAAAGTTTTATGTAAGATAGGCTGGATGTGGGGTGGGAATATAGCCTGTACCACACTGAATTGATGGCTTATTTTTCCCATGACTTTCTTTTCCCTTGTAAAGAAGGAGGAAAGAATTAACAAAAGGAGTTCATTTTTGTCCTTTTTTCTTCTTTGTAGACTGGAAGGGTGTGGGAGGGTCCCTGAGAGTGTAAACCTGGCAAGTAATGTATTGCCCCCCCCTTCCTCAGGGACTGTGTTCTTTACCCTTGGCTTGAGATAAAAACTTTTAGAAATGAGCACAGTGTATTTTATTTGCCAGCAGGCATGGGTTTTCTTCCTGGATACCCAACTTCCATGTTTCTCTTTCCAGCTGAAGTATGCCAGCTCACACAGTCCACAAAGGCTTAAAGTTTACAACTATCAAACAACACTCAGAATGCTTAGAAACTGGAAAATTTCTCATTTTCTTAAAGGATGTATCAAGTGTATTAGGAAAGGGAAGGAGGAGAGGCTATGGGCAGGGAAGAGGGGGGATGTAGCTGAACTGTAATAAAAAGCTATTATTAACTAGAGACTGAGAGGGAGTGTGGCAGAGAAGGTGGAGAGCTGGCCTTAGGACCAAGAAGTCCTGGGTTCAGGTCTTTCCTCTGGCACACACTGACTTCCTGGCTAGTCACTTAGTCTCTCTGTGCTCTAGACCACTATCTAAGATTACAAATTGCAGAGAAGGCACTGACACTTGTGTTGGTAGAAGGACTTTATTCATCCAAAAATTATCTATAACTAGATAGAGGCCAGGCCTTCAAAGGATATGACTTTGGTTCCAGACTGTGGAAACAACTCTTAAGTTGTGGGCCACAGACTCTGATGTGATTTCTCTGCTAATGAGTAAAATTCATCATGTTCATGAAAGTCATGAATTATTCAAGAATTCCCTTTCAAACAATAGTGACCTATCTATGTAATTGTTATTTCTTTACATAGCCCTATTCTCCAAGACTTTTTGTTGTTGTACCTTCCCGTGAGGTAACTGTGTTTAATCACTCTTCCCATTCCCTGGTGGAAGCTCTAGCATAAGGAAATTATGACCTCCATGAACTCATTAAGTGAGTCAATGGCAGAGTTGGGAATTGAGCCTTACTCTTGCCTTGGAAGGCTGATTGAGCTTTGTCACTTGGCACATATACTCTTTCTGTTTTATAAAATGCATTCTCAGTGTCTTCTATTCAATTTTTATTTTTAAATGAAGTAATTTGTCCCAGATTTGGACCACTTGGTCTTTCATTTATTAGAGGAAAAATGTAGGGGAGAACATGAGATGAACTTATTCACTTTAATCACCATACATTATAGAAAAGGACCAGACCATATAGTAGCAACTGGAGTCTTAAATTTGGAGTGGCTTCATGTTTATGCTCCCCAACAAAGTATAAGAAATATTAAGACCTAGCAGTGTCTTCAAAGGGATAACCAACGAAGAATATTTTTACTTTCCAAGCAGAAAAAAAGAAAAGGAGGCAATGGTTTTGCCAAAGGATGGGTTTGAGATTTGCCATAATATTTTAAACATTGCTGTCATTTCTAAGAGAACCCCAAGACTGTGCTAAGATGGCCTTTAACTATTTAAATTCTGTCATCCATTTTGAAGGCCTTACCATCTTTTTTACTTGTGGTCCCTTAAGGTTGCTTATGAGTATGATTTTTACCTGTATCTCTAGTTTCTTCTCTTTCCTTCCTCCATTGTGCTTTTACCTTTTTTATCAGTAATCCAACTGCAAAGAACATTTTGTTGTGCTGGACATTTTCTAATCTTGTAATTTTAAAAAAAAGTGTCTCATCTCCCAACTTCAGTTTGTTTATTTGAACAGATTGGCAGTGGATGAATGAACATCTGGGTAAATCTCAATAACTGTTATCACAATAACCAAAATACTTGTTCCAGACAGTGTTATAAGAGCTATATGAATAAGCTAAGTGAATAAGCAAGCATTCTGAAAGAAAGGTTTTTGCTGTTCAGTCATTTTCTGTCATGTCCAACTCTTTGCGACTCTGTTTGGAGTTTTCTTGGCAAAGATACTGGAGTGATTTGCCATTTCTTCCTCCATTCATTTTACAGATGAGGAAACTGAGGCAAATGAGATTAAGTGACTTGCCCTGGGTCATACAACTAGTAAGTGCCTGAGGCCAGATTTGAACCCAGAAAAATGAGTCTTCCTGACTCCAGGCCCAGAACTCTTGTCTACTACACCACTTAGTTACCCTGAAAGAAAAATAATATAAATTTTGTAGCTACTTTTAGTCTTTTTTGGAAGTTACATATGTGTTTCTGTTCTCTTTCCCTACTACTTAACTATATGTCAA
Organism: Gymnobelideus leadbeateri; assembly: GCA_011680675.1. Taxonomy (NCBI): domain Eukaryota; kingdom Metazoa; phylum Chordata; class Mammalia; order Diprotodontia; family Petauridae; genus Gymnobelideus; species Gymnobelideus leadbeateri. The sequence continues at coordinate 814,678 of WOXC01005653.1, read as the reverse complement.
TCTGGGATTTACTTTATTGCAATCCTTTAAATTTGATGTGCTTTGATACTGATTTTCTTCATATACTGTTCAAAGAAAGGTCTCATGTTCTAATCAATTAGCAAAGCCAAATTTGAGTTGTAATATAGTTGACATTTAAATATAGCACTTAATGTCTATTATACATAATCTTATTTGATTCTTCAAAAATCCTAAGATATGTGTACTACAGGTGGTTTTAGCTCCATTTTACGGGTGAGAAGTTAAGCAAGTTGGCCAGGATCTCCCAGTTAGCAATTCAAACCCAGCTTTCACCTGACATTTTTTCCCCACAACAGCATACTGGCTTATATGTGAGACACAATATAATATATAAAGATCACAGCTAGAAATGAAGAGAAGCATAAACTAGCTGTATGTCCTTGCTTAAGCAACTTATTTTATCTCTGTAGACCTATTTCCTCATCTGCAGAATGTTAGAGGTTACACTAGATGACCTTGAGAGTTCCTACTAGAACTAATTCAGAAATGAGAATTTTCCAACTGGAAGGAATCTTAGCAATAACCCCCAAATCATAGCTAGGCTTTACATGGTGCTTCTAAGTTTTACAGAGCATTTACTTTTGAGAAGCAGGGAAAGGGACCAAACAAAATGATCTGCCCAAGATCACCCCACTAGACAGGTCAGATGCCCTGACTCCAGGCTCACTGTGCTGCCTTCCTGTGAGCCCAGGTTTCTAAATGCTCTATGCTCAGCTTCCTTTCATGGGTATACTGTGAAAATAAAAGTGGGGATGTTGTCCCGAGGAACAACCTCTTGCTCTAACATGTAGCTTTATGATTTATTGATATTTTACATGGCATTTTCCTATTCACATGAAAGGCAGCATGACATAATGAATAGAACCAGAAAGACCTTGGTTCAGATCCTGCCTCTGACCCATATTTGCTGTGTGATCCCTGGTTGGTAACTTAATGTCTCATTGTTTTTATTAACCATGAGACTAAGTTGTAGAGAAGGTGCTGATCTGCCCTAGAGAGTTTCCTCATCAAGAGTTCTCTTTAGCGAGAAAATGACAGGACCAGTTCCTCTCCATAGTCATACTTTAGAGGATAAATAACACATTGTGTACTAAGAATGTTTGTGTAGAGCCATGCTTTATTTAATGAATGGCGTTCTACAATAACTTGAGTAATAATAACTAACATTTATACATTACTTAGGCACTGTGCCAAGGGCTTTACAACTATTATCTCACTTGATCCTCACAGCAACACTGGGAGGGAGGGAGGTGCTATTGTTGTCTCCACTTTACAGATAAGGAAACTGAGGTTAATTGATTTACCCAAGGTCACACAGCTAGCAAGTGGGTAAGACTGGATTTGAACTCCGTCTTCCTGACTCGAGGCCTGGCGATCTATCCCCTGCAACACTTAATTTGGAGCCATACCTCTTCGGTATTAGAAGATTTATTTGGCAACTTATGACAAAGGGATAGTGCTATAGCAAAGCATTAGAGATTAGGACTACCATGGAAATTAATAGGAATAACATAAATAATAGGCAATGGAACAAACCTTGGGTTTGGCATCAGAGAATCTGGGTTGAAATCCAGACTTTGCTACTTATACTTGACTGTGGATAAGTCACTTAACCTCTTATGGCCTCAGTTTCCTTATCTGTAAAATGGAGGAAATTGAAAAAGATGAAGTCTAAGGTTCTACTCAGTTTTGAGACTAAGATCTTTCCTCTCAGTGATCTAGGTGGGAAAAAAAGAAGTCTTTTTTGATGACATACTCCTTTCCTTCACCTCCCACCCCAACCCTCTCTGATGAAAGGGTTCCATCTTAACAGTGCTTGCTAATGCTATCCTAAGTAAACTAAAATTGTTTATCATTATCTACTCACATCTCACCTAGGACTGAGGCCAGTGCTGGGTGAGTTGATACTCAGGAAACACTTGTCAAATTGAATTAGATGAGTTAGTTCACTATGCTTTAGCATAAACATTGACAGTTTATCATTTGTCTACACTTTCAGTATTGAATTCACAGCTTCTTATTTTTGAAATCTGATGTGTACCCAATTCCCTGTATGTGTGAGCCTGGCCATGTAATATATTTTGTTTACTCACTCTCCTTATTGAGGCCAACTCTGGATCTAGGCAAAATCATAAAGGAGACAAAATTTGGATGTTTATCCTCACCTCTCTTGTCCCTTTTCATCTCTCTAATGTGTTGCCTATGCCCAGTAGTCTTAGGTCCCACTCTTTTCTAGCTCACCTAAGTTAATTTTCTTTAGAAAATACCTTGAAGAGACAGTGTGAGAGAATGGCAGGTATTGGCCTTGGAATCAGGAGACCAGGGTTTAACCAAGTAACTTATTATCTATATATCTATAATGCAAGTAACTTATTATCTGTAAATCTCAATTTCCTCATTTGTTAAATGGGGATGATAATACTTTCCCTTGTTGCTAATTGTGCCATTTGCCATGCCCCCTGACCCTCTACACTCCACCGAGTTTATCATCTCATGCATCACTATTGTTATTGTTCAGTCGTTTTCAGTTGTGTCTGACTCTGACCCCATTTGGGATTTCCTTGGCAAAGATACTGGAGTGACTTGCCATTTCTTTCTGCAGCTCATTTTACAGATGAGGAAACTGAGGCAAAAAGAGGTGACTTGCCCAGGTTCACCCAGCTATTAAGTGCCTCAGGTCAAATGAACACAGGAAGATGACTGTTCCTGACAACTCTGGGCCTGGCACTCTATCTGCTACACTACCTAGCTGCCTTGTCATACATCACCACTGACATACTAATAACAGCCAAGTCCATAGGTCTTTTCTCAGTCTTCCACCTCCTGAAAAATCATTGCAGTTTTTGAAACTACTGACCAGAAAGGCCTAGTAAAAAGAATGCTGGGTTTAGAATCAGAGGAGAGACCTGACATTGAGTTTGCCTCTAACCTTTACTCAGCTTTGCCACTTGCCCTCTCTACACCTCCTTTTCCCATCCATGAAATGGGTATACTAACACCCTCAATGTCTACCTCACAGGGTCATTGTGAGGATCAAATGAAATAATCTGTTTAAAGCCACTTGTAAACCTTAAAGCACAACATGTCAATGCTACCAATTGTTTCTGACCACCTCCCTCTACCCTATATTCTCTCTTTGGCTTTCCTTTAACAGTTCTTTATGCTGTCTCTGACCAGGCCCTTAATGTGCACATTCCAAAGACCTCTGTCCTTGGCCTTCTCTCTCTAAACTTTCTTAGGTGGTAATTTATTCCCACAATTTCAACTCTCAAATCTATTTACAGCTCTAACCTTTCTCCCAAGCTGCAGATTCCTATCTCCAACTTCCCACAGGAATGTCTATCTGAATGCCCAAAATGGAATTTGTCATCTTTCCCCCCAAATGGGCTTTTTATTCTGACTTCACTATCAGGGGCATCATTCACCTAATCTTCTATGTTCAAAACTTATATTTGACTCATCTCTTCTTAGTCTTTCGTATTTGAATATTTAGCAAGTCTTATCAATTCTGCCTCTTCAGTATCTCTCAAGTCTACATGCCTACTTAAATTACTGCAGAACAGGTCCTCACACTACCCCCTTTAACCATTAAAATAGTATACCAACTTCCAATTTCTCCCCATCTTCAAACCATTCATACTGCCGCTAGGATATGTCTTCCTCCTACATAGATATGACCACATAACTTTTCTCTTCAAAACTCTTTACTGGTTCAGCCAAAATAACCAAATAACAGTTGAGTTCTCCCCCAGAACTACTCTACCAAGATCTAGAAAATGTGCTAGACTGATTTCTGACTGTGAAATCTAAGGGAAAAAAATCACAGTGAGCTATTTTTCCAGCCCAGGTCAGCATAGGGAGACAGATCTATTGAAAGTGATGATGAGTGTAGCCAAGAGTGAGCATAAGAAGGCTTACAGCAAGGAGACTAAACCAAGGCCTGCCCACAGCTGTGCACTAGGGAAAGAATAGGCCCCAGGCCTACACAGATGAGCTTGATCTTGTGTAGGAAGCAGGAACAGGTGCCAGCTTGCAGCTACAATGCTCACTGGATAATACTGAGTCACAGATCCAGGGTAGACTGAGGAGGAGACTTAGACCTAGATGTGGCACTGCAAGGCAAAGATTGGTCTCAGGTTATAGGCTGTGTACTGAGCATGAAGAAAGTTTAGAAGTAACCAACAGCTGTGTGGCTCTTACCTGAGAGCAGAGTCAGGGAGTCAGCAGTTTTAGCTCCCAACCCAATTTGGAACCTGCAGTAGAATAAGTCAGAAATCCCATACCAAAGAGGTACCTGCAGTCTGTCATTCTAAATTGGCAAAGCCTTCCAGCTGGCAGATAGTGACTGATTCCAATAGCAAACTACTTAAAATCCAACCAGGAGCAAGCCTATAAGTGGTTGACTGGTCCCAAACTCAGGTCAGGAGCTAACAAAACTCAAGGACAAGGACAGAATCACCCTGGCTCGGAGCACTGAAAGCTTGCAGGGACCCAGCTTGAGCTATCCCTAAGATCCAGAAATAATACAACACTGAGTACCCCCAAGAAAGTCAAAATCTCCCATTTGTTCCTTATTGACTACAGAGTAAATTTCAAATTCCTTTGCCTCACACTTAAGATTCTCCACAATCTAACACCATCTTACCTCTTTACCCTTCTTCCATTCTGTTCCTCTCTATATACACTGTGCTGTAGGCAAACTGGACTATTTGCCATATGCTCTGTGTGTGTGTGTGTATCCTATGCTTTCCCACCTCCATGTTTTTGTTCACCTTACCTAATGCCTTCTCCCCTCCCCATCCCCAGCTTATTGAATTTCTGTTCTTTAAAGCCAAACTCAAATGTCATCATCTCCTGTAAACTTTCACCAATTCTTCCCACCCCCCAAGTCAATAATGACCTTTTTCTCCTCAGACTTTATATACTGGTTAGCTCATCACACTCTGATGTATTCTTCATGTATTATTTAATATTATAGTCTATATTATGTTTTATATTAACCTTTTAGACTGTAAACTCCAGAAAGGAAGGCAGTAGCTATATCTTACCTAAATTTTCTAGCACAGTGCTCTGCAAGTCCCGGGCACTTATAATGCCCATTAAATCAAGTTTTGAACCTCAGTCCCTTCATCTGTCAAATGGAGATAATATCTCCCCATCCTTCCTCACCAAATTAAGAGGATCGAATGAGAATAGAAATGCTTTGCAAACTGTCATCTTATAAAATTATGAGGTGGCATTACAACACTATATCCATCTATATCTACATAACTTGGATCGTATTTGCCATCACTTAATAGGTTTGTGTTTGTAAACCCACACTTCAGAAACTATTTCCTCTCAGGTATAATGCCTACAATTTCAGTAAACTTTCAGCATATGGATAATGATGCCTGTGTTATAACCTTGTGGTCTGGACACATAGGCATAGTTTACCATGGGCCTGGATTTCTGAGTCATGTCTTTCTATCCAACTGAGCATATTTCATCTAAAACATAACTTGATCAGGGCTTCTAATTGTATATATTGACTAGCGTTAGGATAATCTATAAAGATACACAATTCAAAGAAGGATTTAAACAAAGATAAGTTCCTAAGTATACTAAGTACCCAATTCAAATATTTAAAATTGAGCTGTTTTCACCCAGGTTTGAGTAGAATGCAGCTTTAGAACTAACTTGGATCTTGTGTGTGCTTTAAATGTTGTTTCACTCTCTCTCTCTCTCTTGAAAGTAGGTGTTAGGTCTACTATTTTCTTTTTCTGACCATAGAATTTAGTACAGCATTCTGCACACAGAACTATTCCCTATACCCTGCATAGAGATTGTTGTAAACCCACTGTCTAAAAGCCTGAACGTTTTGCACCTGGAAGCTTTTAGAAGCTTTTGTTTATGCCTCAGTCTCACCTTTTTTCTGAAGGGCGTTTTTAGATATAGTTAAGGAGAAAATAAGAGGCAGGTGATAACAACCGCTTTCTCCCACTAAATGGAGCACATGGATAAGGAGATCGTCTGGTTCCCTACTCTGTGGAGGCATTTCTGCAGGCTGCCTTCATTTTGGGAAGATGGTTTAGGAGTGACAGTCTAATAGGCCATAGATTTATTATATACAAGGTATTGTTTTGTTTGCATCATTTCTTAAGGTGGGGGTGGGGATGGGCTCAAGAGAGAATGAGGAAATGAGTTTCCAGGCCCCCTGCAGCCCCCGGTCCTCTGGATGGGGTCCAGTCTAGGGTCTAGTATGACTAGGTTATAGAATATGTGGAGAGGAATAATGTCTAAGCTTTAAATACCAAACAATGGAGTTTGGGTTTGATCCTAGAAGTGAAATATAGTCAGTGGAGTTCCCTGAGTAGTGGGGGAGGGTGACATGGTCAGACCTATGCTTTAGGAAAATTACCTTGGCATCTACATAAAGGACAGGCTGAAGTGTGGGAAGATTTAAGTGAGGGAGACCAATTAGATTAGTGTAGTAGTCCAGATGTGTTATGATGAGGGCTGGACTAAAAATGAAAAGCAGACCCCTAAAATTTGAAATTTTCACTATAATTTTTCTTGTAAGAATGTGCCATTGGAGTTGCTGTGTCACAGAGGGTGTGAGGGAAGGTCCTGAATGCTAAACTGCTATGTTTTAAATTAAGGTAAACTGAAGCATAAGGTTCTGAGTATGATCAATTTATCAGTAAAGTGTGAATTGACCAGTAAATGGGATCTCAGCTTCCTCAGCAAAGCTAAGACCCCAAATGAGGGAGAAAGTTCTTTTTTATAGTTTTGGGGAGTACAGAATGAAGATCAGGACTTCATAGATGGGGAACAAGTTATGATTGGTTACAGGAGCTCAACATCATGAGTGGTGAAATCAACATGATTGGTTATAGAGCTAAGGCACAGGTGACAATATGATTTGTTGGAAATTGGGAAAGAGGGGCTAACAAAAAACCCCTTCCTTCCCTCCTGTAACTAAGACATGTTCATTGTTTGAATCCACCTGCATGGTCAGAGATAGTGGACCAGACTCCTTTGGATAGCAAACCAGACATCCTTGAAGGATGGTTTAGTGGTATATAGATACTAGACCAGGCTTTCTGGTGTCCACCCACATATCTGCCCCTGCCCCCCAACATAATAACATATTTCCTTGAGACAAGAATAGAACATGTGTGCATGTTATCTCTCTTATTAGACTGTGAATTCCTTTCTTCATATCCCCAACACTTAACCCAGTCCCTGGTATGCAGTAGGCATTTAATAAGTGCTTGTTGATGGATCGATTAATTGCTTAGACTTCTAGGATTATTCACGATACCAAACTGTGACTTGACAGCAACTCAGAGAGGTCATAACTCCCCAGGCTAGAACTGCAAAGTCCTAGCATAGCTAGTTTGAGAAATACAAAACCACTCAGGGCTGTCTTTCATATACAGTCTGACCTCAAATATTGCCGGTAGAAAACTGAAATAAACTAAATTTTTTTGATTTGTCAGATAATGTGATTGCTACCCTACTTTTTTGGATTCACTTGATGCATAGTAAATTTTTTTCCAACTTCTCAATTTTATTTTGCTTTGTCATTGTTTTCTAAATGTACTTCTTGTAGGGTTTTGTTTTCTTATCTAATCTGTCATTCTTTTTCACTTTACTGGATTGCTTAATCCATTCATCTTTAAAATTATGAGGGTTAGATTATATTTTCTTCCATTAATTTCTCTTTTTTTAAAGCAATTGGGGTTAAGTAACTTGCTCAGGGTTACACGGCTAGTCATTATTTATGTGTGGGTGCTCATTTTCTGAGGCCGGTTTCGATCTCGGGTCATCCCAACTCCGAGGCCGTCGCTCTTACTCACTGCGCCACCTAGCCGCTCCTCTTCCATTAATTTCTAATGTGGATTGTTTTCAAATTATGTTTTCCCCTCCTCCACAGCAAACACAGCACTATTTCTCTTCAGTTGCCTTAGCTTAATTTTTTTTAAAGGTGGCCTTCTTCCTACTGGCTCTCTTTCTTCCACCTCTGATCTACACTTCCATTTGTTATCTCTTTACCTTTGTTTATTAATTCCTTTTTCTTTCCTGCTTTTATCTCATTTAATTATTCCATGCTTTACTTCTTCTCTGTTAGATAAGTAGATTTCTCCTTCCTTTCCTTCCCTTCAACTAGTCCTGTTCATTAATTTTTTAAATTTCTTCTTTTGCACCCCTTTCTAGAGAGGATTTATCTTAATCTCTTTATTTTCTATCCTCTTTTTCTGTCTACTTAATATGTGGCTCAAAGAGAGGCAAGAATAGGCACATCTCTAGCATCTCCTTCCCCCACGCTTCTCCAAGTTCTCCAAACCATTCCAAAAACAGCTGGCCTCTCTCCTCTCCTCATGGAGAGAGAGTGCTGAACTAGAATTATATCTATTTGTTTCCTTAATATTGTTAGTTTAGGGCATGTAATTTTCAGATTCAGCCTAAACTCTTGATCACTGTTTCTTTAAGAGAGATTGGAAGACCCCAAGCTTTATATCCAAGGCTTGAATTCCTTCCTACCAAAACCAGTTCTACAATGAATACACATAGCAAATAGCAAGGAAACTTGTATCTAAGTTGAGAGCAAAACTGAAATCAGAGGAAGTATACATAGAATATATCCAGACAATACAGGGTGAAGGAGCTCTTCCAGTTGGTAGTAAGCAAGGTAACTCAAATAAACCAAGAGGGAGATACCTAAATCTCATGTAGGGGGAAAATCCCTGAAGTCTCTAGCTGGGGATAAGGATCATGATGGTTCTTTCCAGCTCCTCTCTAATGCTTCTTACCAGAGTATTTTTCTCTACTTAGCAGCCTGAAGTGGGGTTATCATTGACCATCTTTTCTCAATAAGGCAACCCAGAAGAACCCCAAAGAGACTGAAGAGATCAGATATCTTTTTTTCTCCAGCTCTTACCTACTCTGACCCACCCCTCACACAGTGACAGGCATTGATCTCTACTGGTGAGGAAAGAGTCCTTTACCAAAGGGCTTTTGGGCTCAGGTTATGTTATAAATAGAAGACCAGGCTTACAAAATATTGACAATAGTGGTAGAGGGTAAAATAGGACATAGGTGAGTTTTCCTCTGTTCCCTACACCTAAAGAGATGTAGGGATAGGACAGAGGAGGAGAAAGAAACAACTTTCAGCCAATGTGCTTCAAAACCAAGGGGGAAGAATGGAGTGTTGATAGGACCCTCTCCCATTTGTCTGCTTTATCCTCTGTACCCCACTAAAAATTCTCAGCCCCATTTCTCTTCTGTTCTTGTGCACCAAACTTCTTGTAACTTCAAGATCTCATCCCCTCCTTGTCAAACCCTGGGCAGCTCCCTCTCTCAGGGAGCTAACTCATAACTCATGGATGCTTGTATACTTAGCCCTATGAAATGACAGGCACAAATGTGATTACCTCCATTTTTAGATGGGGAAATTATTGGGGTCTCATTTTTTCACTAGAGGTTTTCAAGCATTCTGCAAAGCCATGTATTGAGGATCTTGGAGGAGGGACTCTCAATCAGGTTGGATTAGGTGGACTTTATGGCATTCCAACTCTTAGATTCTGTGTTTCTGTGAGACAAGATATGCCATCATTCCTCCATCTGTGTGTTCTCAAAGGCAATAACTCCATGCCTGGGACATGTTCTCTCATCTCCTGTTGACACACTCCTCTTCCTTGGATTTACTTTGGATATTTTTTATTTCTATTTCTAAGGCATATATGTTTCCCCCTTAACAGAATGTAAGTTTCTTGAAGGCAGGGACAGTTTTGTTTTTATGTTTGTGTACCCAGAGCCTCACACAGTTTTTGGTTCACATTAGGAACCCATTTAATGCTTACTGATTCATTGATGGGTTGGTTCCTTTAACACTCAGTTTAGATATCACCTTCCATTTTGAAGCCTTCCCTGTATGGTATTTCCCTTGAATTATTCTACCATACTTTGGATTTTTCTCTTGTCCCTAGCTCTTTCTCCTTAATTTTAGACACTAAGTTATCTTTCCCTTGGAAATTTGAGAAGCTTTCCACATATGAATCTCACTCTTTTTAGAGGTAGCTGAGGGGAAGGGAAGAGTATACATTTTGAGGATGTTTCAGGCTCCCCTTTCCTCTCCCCCAGTAAACAGTGAGTTCTTTGAGGGTGTGGACTACCATTTTTACTTTTTTGCACTCCCAGCACATAGTGTAGGATCTTGCATGTATAAAACCCTTAGCACATTTTTGAAAGTTGAATTAAATTGAAAATAACCATTATTGGCTGTCAAGTTGAGGCAAGACCAGCAAATTCATTACTTTTCTTCCCCCCTCTTCCTTTGTAGCATCTCTGTGGGAAATTTTGTTTATTTTGGTGCTCCCTAATAGACACCCTGACATGTGTGCCTAGAAAAAAGGTACATTGCTAACTACATAGAAGGTATTATTTAAATGATACTGAATTTAAAATTTTTCTTCCCCCCTCAGATTGCTTGCTACAGTTTCTGAATTAGGGTTTCTTTGATTTGCTTCTTAGAGATACAGTTTTGTATTGATTTGAACTCAGTTACCTGAGATTCTTGAAGCACTATATTAGGGAGTTTTACATATTACCACTCTACATTAAAGACCCCTGCTGGGCATAGGAGGCTGAGGCTACCTCCTTCTTTCTCTTCTCATGAGGACTATGCATAAAGTGACAGTATTCAGTCCTGGGGAGGTTTTGTACCTAATGAATAGGATAAGTTTTCCTTTTATTTTATTTATCCCATATTTTAGCTTATTAATCTCCCAGCCCAGTACCCAGGGATAATATACTTAAATCATAAATCATGATTAGAGTCTCCCCAAAATGGTGGAGTAGAAAAGTATTCAGTGTACAATATGAATCAGTTCTAGAAGAGGTATGTATTTCCTACATGCAAAAGAAATATTAAACACAAAATACTCATGAGTGCACATTAACCAAAAGAATACTTAAAGCAGAATTCAATAAGAACTTAGAATTATAGTTATAATCCCCTGGGAAGTTGATAACAAACTATCAGAACATAAAGCAATTTTGAGGGCTGCTGAATCGGCATTATTACATTTTATCTTGGCTCTGTACTGTCCCATTTAGAAAAGACATCTTCTGGCAAACCAGGTCAGTTCTTGGGCTCATCCTTCTGTTGGTGATCATCTGCTCCAATACTCCTGGAATAGTTGCTGGGGATATTTCCCTTTGCTTCCAGTCAGCTCTGACCAAAGGTCCCAGGCCACCTGACCTCTTCAACTCCCAAGCTGGCCTCCAAACCTAGATGCATCCATCTCTGAACTAAAATTCATTCACTAAAGAACTAACACAGAAGAGACTGACCAGAACTCTGGGTCAGGCCCAAATAGGCAGGATGTGGGCTTGAGCTGATTGTGTTCATGGCTGTCTAGAGCCTGGGGTAGAGGATAGGGTGAGCTGCCCTTTCCTCTTGTCTCTGTAGGAAGTCCCAGAACTAGCGTATGCCAACTGACAGAAAAGACCTTTTTATTTATTTTTTTTCCATATTCACTGTTTTTTAATTTTTTTTATTTTAACAAATGCTTTATTAACTTCTGGTTTACATCATTCATTTCAGCCAGATTTTGAGTTACAATTTTTTCCCCATTTTTCCCTTACCCACAACCCCAGAATAGCAGTCCTACATGATATCCCCTCATCCAATCTGCTCTCTCCCATATCTTCTTCCATACCCCCTTCGACTTTGCCATTAGGGCAAGGTGAATCTCTGTGCCCCAATGCCTGCACATCTTATCTCCCAATTACATGCAAAATAGTATTAATAATAGTATTTACAGGGTAGCACTGGCCCTGGAGTCAGAAGGACCTGAGTTCAGATCCCGCCTCAGACACTTAACCCACACAAACAAAAACCTAGCCATGTGACCTTGGGCAAGTTACTTAACCCCAATTGCCCTCCAAAAAGCAAAAAAAAAAAATAATAATAATAGTATTTATGTACATTTGAAACATTTAATTTTAAAACTTCGAATTTCAGATCCATTCCCTTCCTCCCTTGTCACCCACTCCCTCTAGGAAGATAAACAATTCAATATGTGTTGCACATGTATATCTATGCAAAACATTACCATAGTAGATATATTGTAAAAGACTGTTTATATTTCCCTCCCACCCATCCCACCCCCCACCTGATCTATTCCCTACTTTGATCCTGTCCCTCTTCGAAAATGGGTACTTCCAACCTCCCCTCCATCATCCCCCCTCTCATTCCCCTTCCCCCTACTCTCCATCAGGGTGAGATATCCCATTTAGTATGTATGTCATTCTCTCCCTGAGCCAAATTAAATGAGAATATGGTTTTGCCTTTTTGCCTTCCTGTTCTTCCCCTCCCCTGCAACTACTTCCCCTTGCTTCTTCTACATGAGATAGTTTACCCTACCCTGTCTCTCCCCATCTCCTCTTGCCACTTTCCTCTCTCACCTCTTAACTTCACCCCTTAAGTATCATTCTTTCCCACCAAATTCAACCTGTGCCCTCTATCCATGTATACCTGTAAACATATATACACACATTCACATATGTATTCATATGCCCATATACCCTTCTTCAATTATTTTCATAATGAGGACAGTTTCATCAGTCATAGTTATTGTTTTTCCATGTAGGAATGTAAATAGTTCAACTTTGATAAGTTCCTTTTTGTTTCTTTTCCCTGATTACCTTCTCAAGCATCTCTTGCTTCTTGTGTCTGAATGTCAAATTTTCTATTCAACTCTGGTTTTTTCCTCAAGAATGCTTGAAAGTCCTCTATTCCACTGAATGATCATATTTCCCCTGAAACAAGATACTCAGTTTTGCTGGGTAGGTGATTCTTGGCTTTAATCCCAGCTCTTTTGCCCTCTGGAATATCATATTCCATGCCCTTCAATCCCTCAGTGTAGAGGCTGACAGGTCCTGTGCTATTCTGATTGTGTTTCCACAATACTGAAATTGTTTCTTCCTGGCTGCTTGTAGTATTTTCTCCTTGATCTGAAATTCTTGAACCTGGCTATAATATTCCTAGGAGTTTTCTTTTTGGGATCTTTTTCAGGAGGTGATCTCTGGATTCTTTCAACCTCTATTTTGCCCTCTGGGTCTAAAACATCAGGGCAACTTTCCTTGAGAATTTCTTGAAGGATGATTTCTAGGTTCTTTCTTTGATCATGGCTTTCAGGTAGCCCAATAATTTTTAAATTGTCTCTCCTGGATCTATTTTCCAAGTCAGTGGTTTTTCCCATGAGATATTTCACATTGCCTTCTATTCTTTCATTTGTTTGGATCTGTTTAACAGCATCTTGATTTCTCATCAAGTCACTAGCTTCCATTTGCTCCAGTCTAACTCTGAATGAATGAATCTCCTCAGTGAGCTTTTGAGATTCTTTTTCCATCTGGCAAATTCAGCTTTTTAAGGCATTCTTCTCCTCATTGCCCTTTTGAGCCTCCTTTGCCTTTGAGTTAGTCTATTTTTTAAGGTGTTATTTTCCTCAGTCAGGCTGTTGACTCTTATTTCATACTTTTTCTTCATCCTTCTCATTTCTCTTCCCAATTTTTCCTCCACTTCTCTTATTTGGTTTTTAAAATCCTTCTTAAGGTCCTCTATGACCTGTAACCCGCTCATATTTTCATTTGGGGCTTTTGGTACAGGATTTCTGACCTCACAGACCTCCTCCTGTTCCATGCTTTGATCCTCTTTGCCCCCAAAATAGAGGAGTCTAATGTTGCATTTTTTTTTGTTTATTTTGTTTCCTTTGCCTGGGCATGTTGGCACTTAATTACTTGATTTGGGGGCTTGTTGCCACAGTAGGACTCTGCCACCAGACAAGGGAGCTTCCATCCCAAATGTGGAGTCTTCACAACTTCCGGAGGCATTAGTTGGGTGGCCTCTGTAAAGCCTCCACACATTCTGGCAAGTTGGATACCCACCCCAGCCCTTCCCCCCAGACCATAATCCAGATCCAAGCAGGTAAAAACAAGAGCGATTAACCCCCAGACTGATTTCTGGATCTCCCTATAGTTCGCAGACCAGGAGCAGAAGCTGCCACTGAAGCTGCAAAATGGCTTCTGTGCCCAGCTCCTCAGCCGCTTCTTGCTCCCAGGGGAAGAAGCGGACTCATTCCCCAAATACTGGTCCCAAAGTCCATAGGGCACTAACCTCTCATTTTGTCCTGGGCATATCTGTGCTGATAATTCTGGAATCACCACAGCTGCTGCTGTTCTTGGTTCCCTCCAGCCGGCTGCTGGCCTGGCCGCCATGGGACTAAAACCGAGGCTCACACGGGCCTGAGCTTGGTTCCCAGAGTGTTGTGCTGTGCTGGCCGCTCCCTGCAGGGCTGCTGGGCTGTCCTCAGTGGAAGGTTAACTTCTCTGTGTCGTTCTGTGAGTGCTAGAGCTCCAGAAGTTGTTTAGAGTCCACTTTTTACATACTTTGGAAGTGGGGGCGGGGAGCACCTTGGAAGTGCTGTTTCTACCAGAAAAGACCTTTTTAAAGACTCCTTGAATCAGTGGCCAATAAGAGAATGGCTTTGTCACAATTAGATCCTCACTTAGCACTGAGTTGCTAGAAGCAGATCTGTTATTTCTTGCTCCCAAAGCCCATGTGCTCAGCCACATCAGAAAAGTCAGTTTTGTGTATGCCCTATTTAACCCCCCATTATCCTAGTCATCAGTAGGTATAAGAGTCCAAAAAGAATGGGCTAAGTGGACTGGTGAATTTTGCCTGGAGTTAAGGAGTCAGGGAAACATGGAGGACATGGAACACTCCCTAAGTCATTTGAGCATGATGGGGATCCAGTCTCCATCATCTTTTTAGCATCCACGGAGATGATGGATGTGTTGGTCTTTGTTATTCTTTTCTCAATAAGGGGTATAATTAGTCTGCCACCAGGAAACCTAGTGAAATTAAAGGCTTTAGCAGTCTCTGGGTGGGTCCTGGAGCCGATTACAGAGGCCCTAGAAACAGTAACCCAGCCTTTAGATTTCCAGTTTGGTGGGTGTTGCTTGAAGAGAGTTCTGTATACTACTACTAGTAGTTTATATAAATGTGGCTTTAAGGATACAAAGTACATTAAAAGCCTGTCATGCTCTGGACCTTAATCTCTATTTCCAAACTTACCTATATTGTTTCCTCTTCCTTGCAGGAGCCCCATACTCTGCCATAGAGACCTACCATTTTGGACCTCAATTTCCTCATCTGTAAAATAAAGAAGTGGGGGGTGGTAGGTGGCACAGTGAATAGAGCACCGGCCCTGGAGTCAGAAGGACCTGAGTTCAAATCTGACCTCAAACACTTAACACAAAAACTAGCAGTGTGACCTTGGGCAAGTCACTTAACCCCAATTGCCCTACCTTCCCCCCTCCAAAAAAAAAAAAGCAAACAAAAAATAAGGAAAGTGGGCTACATCTCCAGTTCTAAATCAATAACCCAGGGCAGGTAGTTATTTATTGCCATTCTTGGACCCTGGCTTGTACAATCCCTCCTCTGACTTTTCCCTATCTATCCTCCCTGGAACATCTTGTCCATGTTATTAGATATAGCTCATTGTTCAAGCATGTCGTGACTCCAATTTATGCCATCCAGGATGCTGACTTTCTTTCATAGCCTTCAGTCATCCACAAATTTGATAAGCTTCCAGCTCTGGCTTCATGTGTCGAACCCCACAAAGCCACGGAATAGAGCCTTGGAGCACTCCACTGAAGAAAACCTTCCAGGTTAACATAAACCCATTTATTATCATCCCTTTGGCTTTGATTGTTCAACCAGTTCTGATTCTAATTATTTAACTCCTTAATTATCATTTACCATCTTTTTCCCCCAATTAGATTGTAAGCTTTTTGAAGAGAAGAGACTTTTTATACCTTTATATCACTGGTGAATAAGTACTTAACAAATGCTTGTTCTGATTTTTTTTTTTGCTTTCTTTTGGTGATTTCTTTAAAAGCACATTTAAAGACTCATTCTTCCTCCAAGAGCCCTGGCTGGTCTATTTCAAGCACATGGCATTATGGCTTTGTCCTCTTTGTATTTTTTACTCCTTCTTTCTCAATTGTGGGAAACTGTCAAAGATGAGAGATCTTTCACTTTGCCGGAATGAAATATTAGGGTCTTAGAATTATTAGGCATCTGACAGCTTATTAAGCAATTATGTTCTGACCTCATATGCTTTATGAGCATTTTCCACGCCCAACTAATAATAATGGGAGGGTGAATGGAGCATTCAGCTCAGGTTGATGCATGCTTCTGACAGCTTCCTATTAATTCCGTTCACAATAGAAAGTGCATTGTGAAGTAAAAAAAAAAAAATTCTTCCTTCCATCAAGACAACCTCAATTTAACTGCCATAGTACTTGGAGTGGTTAGCTCCAGGTCTTCTCTAGGATCTGTGACTAGCAAGTCAGAGAGAATTTAATTTGGCCATTCCTAATATGCCCATTGTGCAGATATTCTCAGGCTTAGGTTCATCTACCCAAAAGATGTTTTCTGTTATAAATGTATACAAGTCTGCTATACTTTTGGTTACTTGACAATATCTATTTTAGTTTTGGAGTTTGGGAGCAAGGGGTTGACTCAAGAGTCTCTTTTTCCTCCTTATTAGGGAATGTGATGAGGAAAGTAGAAACTGAGGATTGAATGGCCAAGTCATAGTGCTAAAGGCTCACATAAAATATAAGGTGATAATAAAGACTAAGACATTCAGGACAATCTAGGGTTTGTTCTAGGTTGGCCAGCTAAAAGAGAGAGTAGGATTTTAGGGTCTGCAAGGGCAATCTTCAGATATGGGGTGATTGAGGGGCCATAGCCTGAAGGAAGGTCGCTTTGGAGACTTCATATAAATCTTTCCCTGGGATCAGGGGGTCAAGACGGACTTTCCTAGGTCATAATCAATAGGTGATTGACCAAGCTATACAAAGGATTACTTTCCTGGGGCCTTGATACAGTCTGACCAGAATGAGTTCCCTACCAAGAGAGGAGAGGAGATAGCTAGACAGAAACAGATAGAATGACTTAAGAGTAATTAGTATTGTTCCTGACACTTTGAGTCCATGAATATAAGAAGAGCATTCCCTTATGAGATAAGGGAAGGAGAGTATCCTAATCTACTTTACTCATGATCGGTATATTCCAAAGGGGTCTGTGCTGTGTTTGCTGTAGGTTGGTGCATTTGGGGGAAAAAAGGTTGCAATGAGTCATGAAGTGTTCTACAAACTTTCCAGGCCCATTTTGGCTTCTGCCTTCTCCATTAAGTCTTCCGCGGTGTCCCCGATTGTTCATGCTCTCCCCCCCTCCAGCTGTTTTGTATTTATTTACCTGTATAACATGTATACCTCCCATAGAATACAGCCTATAAGACTCGAGAGCAAAGGCTTATTTTGTTTTCCTCCACATCACCCACACCTAACACAGTGCCTTATATTTTGTCAGTAATGAATAAATATTGTATTAAAAAAGACAATTCCTTTTGTCCTCTTGAGTACAAACTGAGATTGCCACTCAGACCTAGTCTATCGGATAGAGTTGATTTTCCTAGAACTGGAGAGCAGCAACGGGCACTGCTTTGCTTCAGGGGACCAGAAAAGACAGCTAAGAAACAGGGTGGCTGGCAGACATGATTAGCACACATAACCTTGTATCTATTTTGAGTGTACCACTGGTATTTCTATGTTTATAATGAGCCCTGTAGTTAGATTTAAGAATCACTGGGCGAAGATATGGAACTGGACTAAATCAAACATCTACATTTATAACAGAATTGAAAAAATAGATTTTAGGGAGAATTGCTAGAGCTCAGCTCCTCCTGTGATACGCTGAGAGAAAACAACATTATCTCTCAGACTGATGATGGGACAAGTCGCCAAGTCAATAATAATATATAATGCACCTACTATGTTCCAGGCACTGTGTTAAGCATTTGAGATATTGGTTGGTTGTCCTTTGTGCTGGAAGAGGACAAAAATGACATCACTATGTTGTGGTCCAGGTACAGTGTGTGGCTGTATCAGACAACTATGAGCTCGGAGAGCTCTACCACAGGTCAGGTCAGGCACATGTAGTCCATATGAACATTTGGAATGGAGATGGCTATAAATGTGTAAAGCTCATGTTTCCTTTGAGTTTCTGCAATTCTGCTTTGCTCATGGAGCAAAGTGCCTTCTTTGATGAAGGCTCTCCATGCTGGGCAGTCCTGTGCCAGTGTCTCCTACATCTCACAGTTGATCCAAAGTTCTTCACAGAGACCTTGAGAATGTCCCCGTATTGCTTCCTCTGACCCCCCTGTAAGCATTTGCCTTATATGAGTAAAATAGTCTTTTAGGTAACCATTCATTTGGCATTTGAACAATATGGCCAGCCCATTGGAATTGACTTAAAGTGTCCAGGGCCACACAGAAAGTGTGTGTCAGAGGTGGAATTAGAATTCAGGGCTTCCTGGCTTCAAGGTGAGAACCCGATTCATAGCATGATGCTTCCAGAGATATATCAAGGAGAAGTCACAAAACTAAGGTTCTAGATATAATGGTTATAGTCGTTTCTAAGCCAGATCTCAAGAAACTGTTTATTTTCTTGCAGGTAATTTGTTTACAATGCAAGTAGCTGGTTAGTGGTGCCTTAGTTATGGCCATGTAATCTGCACTTAGGCTTCCTGAGACAACCAAGACAAATATTTAGCACGCTTTGTGACTCTTAAAAAAAAGTCTTAGGGGGCGGGGCTAAATGGCACAGTGAATAGAGCACTAGCCCTGGAGTCAGGAGGACCTGAGTTCAAATCAGGCCTCAGACACTTAACACAAAAACTAGCCGTGTGACCTTGGGCAAGTCACTTAACTCCAGTTGCCCTCCAAAAAGCAAAAATGGGCATCTTAATGGGCATCTAGGTGGCACAGTGGACAGAGCACCATCCCTGAGTTCAAGTCTGACCTCAGATTAGACACTTGACACTAGTACCCTATGTGACCCTGGGCAAGTCCCTTAACCCCAATTGCCTTGCCAAAAAGAAAGACAGCATAAATACTAGTATTGCTAATATTCATATTATCAAAGATGATATAAGTGTTGGAGAGTCCATTGAATTAATCAGTCAAAACACACACACACAGATTTAAAGATGCCACACTCTGATACATTAAACAGGGGAGAACATTTCTCTTATTGAATCAACCAATTATAAGCTTTAGATTAAATTTTTGAAAAGGAGAGGAGAGGAGAAGAGCCTATCCCTCGCCTCAGCTTTAGCTTTGTTTTCCATCTCTTCCTCCCCCTTAACCAGAAGAAACCCTGTAAACTTTGGAGAACTAAAAGATTTGGGCTTTTCATCATCATCCTAGCAACTGGTGGCAATATCTGCATGAGAAGCCCAGACAGACTAGATGCAATGAAGAAAAGCAGATTCAGGGCTCTACAAGGTGCCCAGAAGAAAATCTATACCGTGCATAAGAGAAAACTCCAGCAAAAGGACTTCCAGGAGCTGTGAATTACCCCTTTGTCACCCGTGCTCTCAAAGCTTCAGTCCAAATTGCCCCTGGTATTTGGATGTACTGGTGGGAGAGTGTATTACTGACTTTTGAGGAGATGTTTTTGCCAATGATTTTTACTTCTTACCATTCTCTAAGCTAATTAAATCTGGCAGAACAATTGATATCAGCACATAATCATGGGGCGTGGGAAAGCTGAGAACTGGTGAGTGGACAGGAGACACCTCAATTTACCTCTCTGGATGAGCTCTGCACCCTAAGCTACCTTCTCGAGCCCAACCTATGTGCTTGAGTGAGGCCTGGGAAAATAGCACCAGAATACATACTATTTAACAACATCCAGAGGAAAAGGAAAAGGAAATTGTGCACTTTTCTCACTAATCGTGAACTTTTAAACATCACTGCTTAATCTAACCATGGTTTTCTATATAGGACTGCTTGAGTAGAAGACTTCCTTAAAGTCAATCTGAATCTTTTAACTGGAAATAGACATTTTCCTGGTACTTGTCTCTGTTCTACCTAGTGATTTATGCATCAAAGGCTTCTGTGCCTTCAGTCTTCCTTATCTCCTAGCAGCTCTTCCAGCCTTTGATCTGACATGTAAGATCTGTCTACTTATAAACTAATGAAAAAATCCCTAAATTACCTGCTTTCTTATTATTCCCCATCAGTATTATAACTTATTGTACCCTTTTTTAATCATGACAAAGCCAGAAAGAAAAAGGGTTGGAAAAAGAATAGATAAACATTTATGTTCACTAACACAAACTGTTTTTATTGTCTTTTTTCACTTAGAAGGAACTGTTTTCCTCCTTTCCCCTAGGTAGTTAATTGCTCTAATTTGCATGAGAGTTTATGTTGGTTCTAATTTATATTGTCCATCTCTCTAGGATGGTGTAATATAGTAACTCTCCTTTTCAGAATAGTGGCAAGTACCAGTATCTGGTTTAACTGAGAAAGTAATACAATTGTCTGATGAGAGAGACTGGATATAATTTTTGCAGTGGAAAGAACATTGGATTAGGAGTCAGAAGACCTGGGAACTGAACCTTGGATTTACCATTTAATATGATTTTGAATGAATCCTTTTGACTTTCTGAATTCCAATTTCTTAATCTATAAAATGAGGTTGATAATATTTGAATTTTAAAGGTTGTTGCAGAGATCAAATGAGTCAATGTAGGTGAAAGTACTTAGAAATCTGACATATTTTCCACAGAAATATAATATTTCTGATAATTATGCTTAATGTCCCCCCTCAAGTTCTATTCCAGCACATCACCCTGACAAGGAAGTGACCCTGGGTTCTCAAAGACTGTGTCACCACACAAACCTGGGGAGGTTTTATTTTGCCAAGTTGGAAAGGTTTTTCAAGGTGGGACTCATGATGGATTCTGGGTTTATCATCTGAAGAAGACCAGTCATGTATAAAATAGGTTCAATGTATTGGCAAGATCAGGAAATGCTTCACTTAGAAGGGAAAGCTGGATCTGAGTCAGAAAGGAATATAGGAATTATGAGAGAAGGTGAGGAGGGAGTGCATTCCAGGCATGGAGGACAGGCAGTACAAAGACAAAGGCTTGGGGATGGGATCCATTCCAAATCTCTGAGCAACCATCCTATCCCTAGGCTCAGATCCAAACTGCTTTCTAAAAATTTTGGAATAACAAAACTAAGCTTACCAGATCTAGGTTTTAAACACACATTCAGACAGGACCAAGTTTCTGAATAGGGGGATGGAGTGCTTTCAGCACACCACGTGCAGAGATAGGGCTGCCCACACAGTCACAGAGACTGCCCATTGGGAGGATTTGAGCTAGTCGATGTTCTTTGGAACTCAGCTTGCTAGGCATGTTGGGAGGGCTCCTGCTGATAGAGAAGGTGGGAGGAAGGGTAGGGGCACATATTTCTGATATTAGAACATGTCCTGAAGTTCCAGGCACTGGCTCCAGGGAGACTGGACTGTTTCTCCTTGACTCCAACCTTCCTGCTCAAGATGTAGGCAGAGGTCAGTGTGGTTCTACTGTTCAATTTATGATGACGCTTATCCTATAAATCAGACTGCTTGAATGACTGAATAAGTGGTTAAAAATACATTCAGAGGCTATAAATTTTTCTTAAAATGATAAAGCACCTTATTCTTATTTTGTTTAAATTATGCTATAAATAACAAAACCAGCTGGGTCATAGGATGAAACAGAATGGAGAGTGAGGAAGAAGGCCAAAGTCAGACTGCCAGCTCTCCCCAAGACACTCTAATAAATCAGGTTTTTCCATGCTGATTCTGTGTATAATCTATCTTCTACCTGGCCTCTTTTTATTGTAGGCTTGGTGGCAATTTAGATCTTCCTTTTTTTTCTCTAAAGGGCTACAAGGGATCTTAGGCAGAGACAGTGTAGCCTGATGAAAAGCAAATTGGATTTGAGTTTGGTTCCCAACGGTGCTCCTAAGTGTATGTGGGACTTAGGAGGAATCTTCTAACCACTATGAGCCTCAATTTCCTTATTGTTAAAAATGTGAACGATAGCATCTCAACTGTGACATGAGAGGTTTACTCTGGGGCTCTAAATTATATGCATATAAATAAACATATAAGGCCCTGTGCCAGTACAAGTTATTATTAATAAACAATAAATCAATAAGCATTTATCAATATTCTCCTATCAGGTGCCAGGCATTGAAAGTAGACAAAGAAAAAAGTGAAACTCTCCCTGACCTTAAGGGGCTTACAGTCTAGTGGGAGGAGATAATATATACAAAGTAGATACCAGGTGTAAAAACAAATTTAAATCAGGGGCAACTCCTTTAGCCTTTGTGAATACAGTATCCTCTTCTGCATTTTCGAATCCTTCGTTCTCCATCCCCCGTGACATCTCAGTCCAGGCTCAGTGCCCTTCTCTAGGGTCTATTTTAGGTGTAGGTCCTAATGAACTAACTCAATGAGTCCACCAAGTTGTATTTGTCTGGGGAATAGGCCTACTCAACTATTTTCCCTCCTATCTTTGAGAGGCAGCAGTAGGTTGACTGCTGGGTTTATAGTCAGATAAACCTGAGTTCAAATCCCACCTCATACACCTACTAGGTGTGTGACTCTGGGCAAGTCACTTAACCTCTGACTGTCTCATTTCTCTCATCTGTAAAAGTGGGAATAATCATAGCACCTACCTCTTAAGATTGTTGTAATGATGAAATAAGATAATAAAGGTCTTTATATAGGACCTTAAGGTGCTATATCAATATAAACATATGATACAAAGTGCTATATAAATATAAACATAATATTAAGTGCTATATAAATGCTAGTTCTTAAGCTTTATTAAGAGAGACAGTGTCCAGGACTAGGGAGATGATAATTCTGCCGTGTTCTCCCCTCAACAGATTACATTTGGAGTATTATGTTCTGGGTGCTATATTTTTAAAAGGACATTAGTAAACTAGAGAATGTCCAGAGCATGGCATCCAGGACAGAAAAGGGCCTCTCAGGATTATGAGGATCAATGAATGTTTACCCTGGAGAAGAGATGGTAGTGGCATCATGATGCCTGTTTTCAAGTTTTGGAAGTGATACCCTATCAAAGAGGGATTAGATGTGTTCTGCTTGGGCCCTGATGGCAGAGCTTGGAGCAGTAGGTTCGAAGTGGTAATTTTAAGTTA
This sequence comes from Gymnobelideus leadbeateri, assembly GCA_011680675.1. Taxonomy (NCBI): domain Eukaryota; kingdom Metazoa; phylum Chordata; class Mammalia; order Diprotodontia; family Petauridae; genus Gymnobelideus; species Gymnobelideus leadbeateri. Next base: position 791,524 of record WOXC01005653.1, on the reverse strand, counting down.
CATGTGAGTTCAAATCTGTCTTCAGATACTCTCTGAGTAATCCTGGGCAAGTCACTTAATTCTGTTTGCCTTAGTTCCTCATCTGTAAAATGAACTGGAGAGGGATATGGCAAACAACTCCAGTATCTTTGTCAAGAAAACTCCAAATGGGGTCACGAATAGTCAGACATAACTGAAATGACTGAACAACAATAAGGAAAAACTTCCTAACAATTAGAGCTATGCAAAAGTGCAGTGAGGATTTTTTAAGGATGGATGACCACTGGGGGGGAGTGTTGTAGAGAGGATTCTTTCCTAGTGATGTGTTGGGACTAGGTGACCTCTGAGGTCTCTTCCAACTTTATAAATGTAGTGGGGACTTTGCTTGGACAATACACCAGTCAAATCAGTTGTAAGCATTGTTATCTGCATATTACAGATATGAAACTGGAGCTCAAGAAGGTTAACTTCTGCAAGGTCATACAGCTAACAATGGCAAAACAGACAGTAGAATCTGAATCTCCTGATTCTAGTCCAATCAATCAATAAACATTTGTTAAGAGCCAGTACCAGGTACCGTACTAAATACTGGGGATAAAAAGGAGGAAAAATACAGTCCCTGTCCTCAAGGAGTTCATAAAATCTCATGTTCTTTCCATTTCCTGACAGCAAGGGATTATTTTAAATCTCCCATGGCTCCCAGTGTATGATGGGAGGCATATGCTGGACACTTGATCCTTTTTTGCTGTTGAATGACTAAGCAAATGGACAAAATACTTGCCCCTTCTTCCTATGGCAAATTTGAAATAGCTTCCCCTTATCTTCCTGGTCCAGGTAGTATCTAAGTTGTATGAGTAGAGAGGGCTGAGCAAAAAATCATACCATTATTAATGGTCATGAAGGAAGCTTAAAATTTTGGTCCTGGGTCAAACATATTTACCCTTTGCTCCATACAAAGTCAGTATGCATTTATTAAGCACCATACAAAGTCAGTATATGTTTAGTAAGTCAGAGGAGCAGCTAGGTGGTGCAATGGATAGAGTGCTGGGTTTGGAGTCAGGAAAATCTTAGTTCAAATCCAGCCTCAGACACTTATTATCTATATGAACCTGGTCAAGTCAAAATAAGCTGAAGAAGGAAACGGTGAACCAGTCCAGTATTTTTGCCAAGAAAACCCCAAATGGGGTCACAAAGAGTCGGACACAACTGCAACAACTGTACAACAATGTGCCAGGCCCTGTGCTGAGTCCTGGTGATTCAAAGAAAGGCAGAAGACAGGCCTTGTTTCAAGGAGGGTGGGTCCCTGCCTACCACTCACGTTTGCAACAACAATCCTTGCTACCCACCTCACCGGAAAAACGAAGTAAGGCTATGAAAATTAATCAGATCAATTTTACTTCAAGTGCTTTGAATTTATTGGAAGGAAAAGTACTTGAAATTGAGATGAAAAGAGGGAGTATCATTATCTCAAATGATAGGGTCCCTCCGTCAAATTGCCAAGTTGCAAAGTGATGGGTAGTTTGGGCAGATATAAAAATGTCCCCTAAGGAAGAAGGTGGGCTCCAGGCAAACCCATTTCCACTTGCAAAGACTGGCCGTGACCTCCAGAGGTGATCTTTGTGGTGAACACCCACACCATCTCTGCCGATTTGTTTTCCTCTTGAAGGGGTTTTTTATTCTGCAAAAGGAAGGGAAAAATACTCAGCTGTACTGCTGCCATAGGCTATCATTCCAACACTCCATCTTCTTGCCGACTCGCCTCCTTAAAGAGTGGAAGGAGTTGTCAGTTTGCCCGCTGCTGAAGCAGCCTTATTTAGCAACCTTAGTACAGAAAGGAAGGCTAATAATATGATTCATGTGGAGATAAAATCCATGCAAAGTATATTTTTATTCTAACCCATTCTCAGGTGCAATCATTTCAGAGAAATGGGCCTGAGTGGTAGTAGAGTTAACGTGATTATCATGCATATACTTGGAGATCCAGAAATAATTCCACTTAATCGCTGTTGCTGCCTTTACTTTCCTGACTCTGACTCTAAAGCAAATTTGCCTTTCTGCACTTAGATGATATTTGATTGTAGGCTTGGGCCAGTCTGGAATTTGGAGCCAAAGACACAGTTCCTTCTCCTACTTTGCATTCCCCTTACTCTAGCTACAGTTTATGGGCTGCTATCAGGTACTAGCTACACTCTTCTCTAGTTGTTTCCCATGGAATGCCCAGACCAGAGACTCATCTCGTTTCTCTTGGCTTGTAAAGCTCACCCAGAATACCTAGGAAAATTCATGCATGGCCTTCCTTTGTACTTTGAGTCAAACCCCATGGCTTGTGAACAGGTCATGCTCAATGTTATAGAAGATAGTTCTTTTTAATTGAAATAATGACAAAACAGATATCCTAAGATGAGCACCCATTTACCCTCCATGGCATGGAAGGAAACTTCGTTTGGAGTAAGGGGGTCAGAGTCCAAGTTCCACTTCTGGTACTATATGATCCTTGACAATTCACTTCGTCTCTCTGGGACTCAGTATCATCATCTGTAAGGACTACATGGCCTACATGAAGTACTTTTTAGTTCTATAATAATATCTTTGACCATAGCTCACATTCATGTAGTGCCTTAAAATTGGCAAAGGGCAGAAGGCCTTTCTTGGTCCACCTTCCTGCCCCAGGATGGCTAGTGCCATCCCTCTGAGATTGTTTTCCACTTACCTAACCACTTTATGTACAGAATTATTTGCAGTTTGTCTCCCCTATTAGAATATAAGTCCCTGCAGGTCAAGGACCATATTTTAGTCTTTCTGTCTATCTCTAGCACTTAACGAAATACCTGGAACAGAAAAATTACTTAATAAATGCTTGTTGATGAACTTACTTAGTGTTCATTTTCTCACTTGAGAAAAAACAAACAACTCTACCAGCTTGGAGCTATTATTAACCTATGGAACTTGGAGTCAGTAAGTCCTGAATTCAAATCCTGCCTTAACTAATTGCTAATTAACTAATTTCTGTTTGCCCCTGGACAAGTCATTCAACTTGACTCCATCTCGATTTCCTCATCTGTAAAGTGGGGATAATAATAGCACCTACTTCACGGGTTTTTGTTGTGAAGATCAAGTAAATTAACATCAGCTAAGTGCTTTGGCAAAAGTTAAAATGCTACATAAATTCTAGTTACTACAATGATTGCTGTTGTTATTCTCATTTTCCAAATGAAGAAATAGAAGCTTAGAGTAGGTGGTCACAGAGCTAGTGAGTGTCTCAGTCAGAAACTGAATCCAATTCTTTCTGATTCCAAGTTCAACATTCTATCACTTCTGCCACAAGTCAGAAGGCCTGAGTTCAAGTTCTAACTGCTCCTTACCAGCTGTGTGGCCTCAGACAAGTCCTTTAGCCCCCTGGGACTCAGTTTCCTCCTGTGCAAAAATTAATGTGTTGGACCAGCTCTATATCTGTCATCTGTAATTCTGTGATATATGTAACCTTGGTTTCCAAGCTGTTTCCCCCAGAGTCTTGCCATAGAGATGTCGAACTCCGGGATGATAAATTGACTCTGTCCCAGAATTCATCAGCTTGTTGATGCCTTTTTGAACTTGGACTAGTAGACTTGTGAGAGACAGGAGCTGGCAGCAGTCATTCATCTTGTACGTGCCACATTGGAGGAAATGCTGTGGACAGGATGGAACTCTGTGTCTGATTTCCAGATGCCTGCAGACCTGTTCTCTTCCTCAGGAGTGTGTTAGGTTACTGTGGCAAGATAGTGGTAATCAGAAATGATGCTTATAACTGGCCCCACCCTGCTTCCTGTTCTGTAGGGGAGGAAGAGACAGAAGGAAAGAGCTCTGAGGTCTGACCCTTGATCTTTAGCCCAAAGCATCTAATCTTCTTTTATGCCCATTTACTTCTCAGTTGAGACTTCTCCCCTCATGTCATCTTATTATGTTCCTGTGTATGCTTACCAACAAAACTCTAGTGGCTACCCTATAGCCTTGCAGGTCTACTGATGGTGTGGATAGTAATGTAGAAAGAATTAGCGATTGCTTTATGAGAAGCAATGCTGTGTGGAGGATAGAGAACCACCCTCAGAGCCAGGAAGACCTGGTTCCAGTCATGACTCTGAAACATGCAAGTCAATTAACCTTTCCATGCTCAGGAGATGGCAAACCACTGCCTGGAGGACCAAATCTGGCCTGCTGCCTGTTCTAGTGAATATTTTTCTCAGTGACTCGGAGCAAGGAATAGACTACATACTTATCAAGTCTGCATATGACCCAGACCTGGGAGGGATAGTTCATATACTGGAAGACAGAATCAGGATCTCAAAAGATAAGTCAGTCAGGATGACAGGATGAAGGTAATAAAGTGAAATTGAATAGGGATAAATGTAGAGTTCTTTGCCTGGGTTCAAAACACTGTTTGGGGAATTGAGAGGGTTAGCTCACTTGAGAGTACCATCCTCATCTGTAATCCCATTGCTGATAGAGCTGTAGCTCCTTTCTACCCACACATCCTCCATAGGGCATCTAGTGCATATAAATACCCAGCTACTAACAATCCCAAACCAAGGGCATCTGCTGGCTGATGAAACTTCCCACAAGCCTTGTGTTTGCTTGCCACTCTCTGTCAGTCATTCTTTCCTCCCTCCCGCCTCCTGTTTTGTTTTGTTCTTTCCAACCCTGTCCCTACTGGAGCCTAACTTTAATCTCCCCAGAGACACAGCTTCAATACAGCTGCTCAGGCCAGGAGAGTCACCCAAGTCATCTGTCTTCCATTGCAATGTCTGTAAGACAAAGGGAGAACCCTCAAAACAAGCTTCTTATCTGGCCAGGGTGCTTCTCAGTCTTCTCCCTTTTCCTCTCTCCCCTCAGTGCAGCATCTAGAGATGCCTGTTCTCCTGGGTCTCTGATTTTTTTGCCAGTGAACTTTGGTGTCTCCTAGTTTTCAGGCACCAACCCCATAGCTGCTTTGTACAGCTTCTATGGCAAGTAAGGAAAAGGAAGGGTAAAGAAAGAGCCCGGCATGGGGTATCTTGTTGATACATCAGATTTCCTCAATTAAAATGTAAACTTTATACAAGCAAAAACTGTGTTTTCTCCTTCATTTATATATTCCCCATAGTGACTGTGTATGCAGTAGGTGCAAAATAAACCCAAACTCCCATTTCTATACTCTGTATGTTCTCCCAGATAATGGCCACAATCTTGAGACCTTTCCATCTCCATGCCTCTCATCTAAAATGATCTGGCCTGTGTCCCATTTAAAGTCCTTTATAGTCTGGCTCCAACTTATCTTTTCAGACTGATCTCAAATTACTGCACCTCATAAACTCTACATTCCAGACAAACTGGCCTATTTGCTGTTCCTCATACATAATAGCCTGTCTCTCATTTCTGTGCTTTCACCCAAGCTGTCTGTCATCAAAGCCTGACATATTCCAAATCCCGAGCTCTCGCAAAGTCTCAGCTCAAGGGCCATCTTCTTCATGAAGCATTTCCTGATTCCCCTATTTGATAGTATCATCCCTCAAAAAATTACCCTGCATTTACTTGGTGTATACTTTATACTGATTTATTTACATATATGTTTTCTGTCCCAACCCTTTCCCCTGTCATGCAGTGGAAGGAAGCTCCTTGAGGGGAGGGATTGCTTTGTTCCCTAGCTCTTAGCACCTACGTATTATAGGCCCTAAATAGGTGCCTGCTGAATGAACGAGTGATCAGAGTTCTCTTCTCTCTTACATACTCCACTTTGCATCTGCTGGCCTAACTGGTTTCAGTTCCACAGAACAAGATGGCCCTCAAAGAGGAAGCTCATCACATCTAAACTCACCACCAGGCCGTTTGCTACCTTGATCACTACCACTTTCTTCAGTCTCCTCTCCCCTCTGACTGGAGGATTGGAGGGGGAGTACCAAATTCCCAATGCTTTCCTTCATAGAGGCAGAAACTGGACACTCAGTTCACTCCACTTTTTTTTTTTTTATTGGAGGGCAATTGGGTTTAAGTGACTTGCTCGAGGACACACGGCTAGTTTTTTGTGTTGTGTCTGAGACCAAATTTGAACTCAAGTCCTCCTGACTCCAGGACCAGTGCTCTATTCACTTGGCCACCTAGCCACCCCTTCACTCCACTTTTTATCTGCTGCTCTGCCTAGTTTCAGCTCTATGGAACAAGAAACAAGATGGCCCTCAAGTTGGCTATCCTCTTGGGTTTGGTCTCTCTCCTCTACTTTCCTGCTTCTTTTGTGTGTTGTTTCCCTTTTAGATTGTAGGTTCCCAGAAGGCAGGGACTGCCTTTTTTTCTTTTTTAATTAATTGTATCCCTAGTCCTTAGCACTGTGCCTGGCACTTAGGTAATTAAGAAATGTTGATTGGATTGGATTGGATTTCTGGGACTAGTAAGCATGGAAAAAGGCTCTTTCTGTCTAAAAATAGAAAGTTTAGATAAGACAAGGTCCTTGACTTAAAGTGGCTATGACATATATCCAGCTAACTATAAGACAAACTAATTCATTGCCTACTACTAAAATGTTCCCCCTTCCAAAGTTTTACATTTGAAGAGAGACACTCATCTCTTAAGGCACTGAATGCACTCTAAAAAGTGACTTGAGTGATAAGAATTTTGGGTAGGCTTTAGGCAAGTGATCCCCTCAGATTAGATCACAAAAGTAGACCTTGTTCCGAGCTTGGGGATTTTATTCAGTTCTGTCACTTTTGCTGTAAAATTATAGAATCAGAGATTTGGAAAGGATTTCAAAGTCATTTATTTCAATCTCCACCCATGGTCATAAAATCCTTCCAATTATGGTACAGTTCTAATTTTTAGGAAGTTTTTCTTAATATTAAGTTCAAATCTGCTTCCCTGTAAATTCCCCACCTGCCAAGACTAAACACATGATGTCTAATGCCTCCTCCATCGGACAGCTCTTCAACTAGGTCAGTTATCATATCCCCTTTATGTCTTGCCTTCTCTAGGCCAAATACCCTCAATTTCTTCCACTTCTCCACACATAGCAGTACTTACAATTCCCTCATGAACTGGGGAAAGCTAGGTGGTACAATGGATAGATTACCACACGTAGAGTCAGGATAGACCTGAGTTCAAATCCAGCCTCAGACACTTACTAACTGTGTGACCCTGGGCAAATCACTTAACCTCTGGCTGCCTCAGTTTCCTCATCTGTTAAATGGGGATTATAATAGCACTTACTACACAGGGTTGTTGTGAGGATCAAATGAGACAATATTGTGAAGTGCTTAGCACAGGTTCTGGTATATCCTGAGAGCTGTATAAATGTTAGCTATTATGGTGATAAATATCCTGGTCAGCCCCTTCTGGACAGGCTTCAGTTTATCATAACGTGGCACACCCAGAAGTGGACACAGTTTTCCATATGTGGTCTGACCAGGACAACCACTTGGCTGTACAAGATTACATTAGTTTTCCCTCTGAGGATTTATTGTGGGGTTCATTGTTTCCTCAGAGTTTAACACCCCCTGCCCTGCCACCTGCCCCAAATCTCTCAGTCCAAGGCACTTCCTCATGCTAATTGGTATTTTCCTTGGTTTACCTGTCTCAGTAGTCTCAATTTCGAGGTTGGGGGACCCTGTGTTTAGGTCTACCTCTGCTTCTGCAGTCTTGAATGGTATGGGCAGGTCCTGAAAGGTCTTGGGGTGGCCAAAACTAGACCCCTCCTCCAATGGATTCTGGGTCCATTTTTCCTTGGATTTCTACCTATGGTCTCCCTCTTGCCACAGGGCTCCCAGGCTGTCTCCTGCATTAAGCACTACTGGTAGATTCCACTATGCCAGAGAGGCCAGTATATGGCCCCAGTACTAGACAATTATTTGCCAAGAACCAAATTAGGGAATTATAAAGAAGCATTTCACTAGTTGATTGGCCTCTTAGTTATTAAAATTTTGAGACTCTTCTCCCCTGCTGTTGGCTCTGGGGCAGCCTCCCCCCGCCCCCAAATCCATGCTATTCTCCTTCCTTGAAGCTTTGGCATTTCATTGGGCTGGTCTTTGCCTAGGGCTCTTCTCCTGCCATTGGGGCTCAGGGTTATCCACCAAGTTGGGCTCTTGGCTGTGCTGGGCTTCTCTAGTGGTCTCATGTCTTGTCTCATTCTCTCCAGCATGCTGATTCCTTTACCTTAGGCTTCCTACAAGATTTGAGGCTGTTAGAGGAGTCTACAGGTGGCTCCTCATTTCTGTTTTAATGGGTGCATTTTAAATCTTTCCCAGGAGATTTGCCTGAAATCTGAACTTCTACAGTCTAAAAACTGTGATTCTTAACCCCATCCACTCCCTTTCATAACACTCTGCCACTACCACTACAGAAGTAGAAGATGACTGCACAGGCCTAAAGGCCATTTTAAAATTTTTCTTTGCTTCATGGGTGATCGGGGTCAAAATTTTAATAACTAAGAGGCCAACCAACTAGTGCAATGCTTCTTTATAATTCCCTAGTTTGGTTCCTGGCAAAGAAATTGTCTAGTATGGGGGTCGTATACTGGCCTCTCTGGCATAGTCGAATCTACCAGAGTTTTCATTCTGCTGAGGCAGCCTTTGGGAGCCAAGGGTTATCACCTTGCTGCTGTAAGGCATCAAAGGAAGGCTTTCTTGATGAAGAATCTAGCAATAACCATGCTACAAAGAAAAAAAAAAAGGAAATGAGGTCAGTCTGGGGCTATAATGTCTTCCTTGTATGCCTTTATAAGCCTGTAGTACTCCTAGAAACTTCTCTAAGTGCTCAGAACCTGACCTTTTAATGAGGTTCTAGATATTTCTAGGAGTCAACACCAAACTCACTAATCCACCATCTCAAGTATCTGTTCAGCCTCCAGTCTCAGGGGCATCATCACATCTCTGGAACACCAGGATAAGCCATTATTAAAGTCAGCCCCTACCCTCCATTTCCTTATCTCCAGAGGACCATATTACATGCAGCCTTTATAAACAGCACAGGGACTGAGGCTGTAAAGAAACCACCCAGGCTCCCTAAAAGGCAATGTTCTACAGTCACCAGCCTCCTTGCAAATCATATTCTAAATACATATTAGCAAATTCCCAGCTACATCAGTAATAACCATTAGGCTGGTTGTATGTTCCCTGTGAGCATTTTTGCTTCAGTGTTCAGCAATGATAGATTGTTTTTCTGGGGCTCGCTGAGGAATATATTGGGAGCATTTTTCTGTTTTTTTGTTGAAAATCATTACAGAATAATTGCAGGATATGCCAGTGTGCTATGAAGAACTTTCAGCTCCATCCATCAGAGTGGTGGTGGACAGTCTAATATGGTCCCTGTATTTTTCTACAGTTGAATTACTTTCTCTTTTTGATATTTTACTTTGTTCCTTTTTTTTTCAGGTTTTCATCTCCTCCAAAAAAAATGAACTTAATCTGAGGACATAGCAGAATTTCTCCCCCTTTACCAAGCCTTCTGCAATTCCGGCTCTACTAAGTTGACCTCTTGATTGATGTCTATCAATAAAAATTTCCTACCACAAAGTGCAGACCATTTAGAAGAACTCAGCCACTGCTTCTTGAATAAATTTTTAATGGGAGTGGAAAGGAACTGGATTTTTCCACTCTCCGTTTGCAATAACTATTGGAGGGATCAGAATTGTCGATTGGAACTCATTTGGGCATTTTGATTTGATTACCTCAGCTTGGATTCCAGAGCTAAAGGATCCAGTGGGGAACCCCTTGGGATCAGGTGAAAAAGCATTAGTGAGTTGTTTGTGTTTGTTTTACTTTTTGGAGGAGCAATTGGAGACAGAGCAATTGGAGACAGGGCTAGAGAAGTGTTAAGTGTCTGAGGCTGGACTTGAACTCAGGTCCACCTGATTCCCAGGCATGTGCTCTATTCATTGTGCCATCTAGCCACCCCTGTGAGTTGGAATTTTGGAGAGCTCTTCATGCTGCTTGGTCTTGCTACCTCATATAGCTGTGCTCACCAGGACCAGAAAGTTTAGTAGTCAAGGATTGACTTACTAATGGCTACTTGTCAGTCCTGGGAGAACTGTTCTGCTTTATTGTTAAGCAAGATAAAATTATTTTCCAAGATGCCCAGTGATAGCAGACTATCCCCAAACTTTCATGTCTCTAGAATAGGAAGAGAGAATGTTAGTGACTAGAACCTTAAAACTCTCTGTCTAATGATCTGACAGAAAAAAAAAAGCAGCGATTGGCCTTTTCTTTTTTCTTTTAAGCAATTGGGGTTAAGTAACTTGCTCAAGGTTACACGACCGGTCATAATTTATGTGTGGGTGCTCATTTTCTGAGGCTGGAACCGATCCCGGGTCCTCCCGACTCCGGGGCCAGCGCTCTTACTCACTGAACCACCTAGCTGCCCCTACGTCTGCCTTTTCTTGCCTGTGGGCAGTTTACATGTTATGCCAGAAGCATAGAGCTGCCATGAAACATACACTGGAACCCTTCTTAAAGTGCCTAGCCCAGGGCAATTATTCTAGTTGACTGAAGGGCAGTTTACTGTGAGTGGATCCTGATTGTTAACTCCCAGCTGATCCCCATACTCCTAGGAAAAATAGAAAGAACACCTCAGTTCTGATATCAACACACTAATGCATTGTTGGTAGAGTTGTGAACGTCTGGAGAGCAATCTGGAACTATGCCCAAAGGACTGTAAAAAATGTGTATACCCTTTGATCCAGCTAAATCACTTCTAGGGCTATATCCCAAAGAGATCATAGAAGTGGGAAAGGGAACTACACGGGTGTTAAGTGTACAAAATATGCATAGCAGCTCTTTCTGTGGTGGCAAAGAATTGGAAATCAAGGGGATGCCCATCAATTGGGGAATGGCTGAACAAATTGTGGCATATGAATGGAATGGAATACTATTATGCCATAAGAAATGAGGAGCAGACAGACTTCATAACAAGCTGGAGAGACTTATATAAACTGATGCTGAGTGAGGAGAGCAGAACCAGGAGAAATTTGTAGACAATTACAGACACATCATATGTGTGACAACTAACTTAGATAGACTGGGCTCCTCTCAGCAATGCAAGGTTATAAGACAATTACAAAAGACTCATGATGGAAAGAGATATCCACATCCAGAGATAGAATTAGAGTCTGAATACACATTGAAGAAACTACTTGCTCTCTCTCTTTTGTGTTTTGTTTTGTTTTGTCATTGTTCATTCCATTGGTTATAATCCTTTGCAACTTGACTAATGTTGTGAAAGGTATTTGTAGAACCTATATTTGATTGTACGCCGCCATGGGAGGGAGGGGAGAGAAGGGGGATGGGTAGGGAGAAAATTGGAAACTCAAGGGATTGTGGAACTGAATTTTGTAAACTAAAAGCAAATAAATATTTTTAAAAGAACAAAAAAAAATACTGACATCAACATTGACAGCCAAGAAAAGTTACATAGTAGGGTGGATAGAGAGCTGGCCTCTAAACTAGGGAGATCTGGGATCAAATACTATTTCTGACTCATAGTAGCTGTGTGGCCCTAGGCAAGTCACTTAACTTCTCAGTATTCTAGGCAACTCTTGAAGACCATAAGTTTCAGAAAAGGTCTTGATCTGCACTGTAAGAGAAGCTAGCTTCTTCACCTTGAAGTTCCCTATATCTATGAAATTATAAGTCTACTACCTGTTCCATTCTCTGCTTCTATTGAGTACCGGGATGTTTATAATAGACACAAACACCCTTATATCCCAACTCTGGTCATTTGCCCTCTTCATAATCAGAGCATCCCTATAGTCACATTCCTCTTATTTTCTAACTACCTGTATGCATCTGCAGGCCCAAGATGACCTACATTCAATATTTAGTGTAAGAGAAGTCATCCTTCCCTCAAGATGAGGCAATGCTATATCACGATTCCTGGCACCTCTGATTTGTTTGATCTGACTGATCTTCTCCATTTGGGATACCTGCCTGCCTGGCTTTTATCCTCTTCTCCTTTCTACCTTCTGCTTTGACTTTCTGGTTTCCTGACCACCGACTTGCTTTTGGTAATTGATATTTTGGACTTTCTTCTGCTTTGATAACTCTGTGTTCTCAGATCCTAGGCTTTCTAAAGGTTTCTTTCTTTCTTTCTTTCTTTCTTTCTTTCTTTCTTTCTTTCTTTCTTTCTTTCTTTCTTTCTTTCTTTCTTTCTTTCTTTCTTTCTTTCTGGATCATAGGATCATAACTCTAGAACTGAAAGGCAACAGGAACATCATAGCTAGATTCTGAAACCCCCACCTCAAGAAGAAAATATTACAAGCAACAAGAAAAAGCAATTCAAATATGGCGGACTTACCATTAGAATAACATAAGACCTAAGCAGCAGCTACACTAAAAGACTGCAGGGTTAAAGAGGGAACAATGCATATATATCTAGAAAGGCAATAAAATCTTCAAATTCAGAAAGAAATAAAAGGCTAAAGGGAAAGGAAATGGGGAGAGGAAAAGGAAGGGACTTCAGGGTGGACGAGGTAGCGGGTAAAAGTAAAGTAAAGGAATCAGGAGGGATAGGAAATAAGAGATATATACAACCATGAAATAAAGATCAGGAGTAGAATTTGTTAGGGAAAAAAGCAGAGGTAGTAATCATGATCTCAGACAAAGTTAAAGCTAAAACAGATTTAATCAAAAGAGAAAAAGAGGGAAACTATATTATATGTCAGTCATATCAATCAATATTTAGACTATTTGAAACAACCAGTTTAATGTTGGAATATTGTTGTGGTATAGGAAATGATGAGTTGGTAGACTTAGAAAATATGGAAAGACTTGGACCTCTTCTGAAGGAAGATGTCTACCCTCAGAGAAACAAAGGACAAACTAGTATAGTAAGTACTGTCTTACATAGATGCATATGAATATATATGTACGAGTATGATTATAGCTATCTATGTATGTGTATATAAGTGTGTGTATGTGTATATTTATATGTGTCTGTGTGTATATGCTATATATGTATGTATGTACACGTGTATATACACCTATATAATACATTCACACACACACACACACACACACACACACACACATATATATAAAATTTCAATTCAATGTAGCTTTCTTGGAGGAAAGGGGGGAGGAAGGAGGGAAAAGAACAAAATAAAAAGTGCATAGCAAAGAACAAAAGAAAACTTGCAAGGAAGCAAAGAAAAGATAGCAGAGAGCAGCAGTGAATAGAGCACTGGCCCTGGAGTCAGGAGGACCTGAGTTCAAAATACAGTTTCAGACACTTAACACTTACTAGCAGTGTGACCTTGGGTAAGTCACTCAACCCCAATTGCCCCTCCAAAAAAAAAAAGAAAGAAAATACGGACAGCTCAGAACACAATGTGTAGTATTTATTATATAAGCTTTCTTGAAATGGAAATTTATTGCTGTATATTTTTAATTCTCTCACATTCTGCTGTGAACATGGCAATGCTTTTATTCTTTTATTTTATGTTTATCATGTGTTCCTTTTTCTTATTGTGTATTTAAGTTTAAAATAAATTAATAAAAATGGGGGGGAAAGGAAGAGTACTACATAAAGATGAGAAAACTGAGTCTCAGGCTAAGTGACTTGCCCAAGGTCACACTGGTAGTAGTTGTCAAAATGAAGGTTCAAACTGAAGGCCCTCTCCTTTCTTCTCTTTTCCTCTTTTCTTCCTTTTAATGCCACTTACTGTTTCTGTGTCAACACTCAATACCATACAGAAACTGCTTATTATGCCTAAGCAAAAAAGTTAACCACAAGGGAGAAAGGGAAATAAAAATACAAGGAAAATAAAAAACTGAGCTTTCACCTCACGTCAGGCAAATTGACAAAGATGACAAAAAATGGGAGCTGTGTTTTTAAAATAGATTTTTATTGTTATATTTTGTTTTTAACATTGCCTAGATTTCTCCCTGTACCCCCATACCTCCTTCTTCCAGAAAGAACCTTTATAATAAGGACTTTTTTGTAAACAAAAAGAAAAGGAGGGGTGGCTATGTGGTGCAGTAAATAGAGCACTGGCCTTGGAGTCAGGAAGACCTGAGTTCAATTTGGCCTCAGACACTTAACACTTACTATGCATGTGACCTTAGGCTAGTCACTTAACCCCAATTGCCCTGCCTTCCTCCCTCCTAAAAACAAACAAACAAACAAAACCCACAACAACAAAAGGAAAAATATTCAGCAAAACTAATCAGCACATCAGAAAACATACTGACATTATATCCAATGTTTCATACCTGTGCACCCTACCCTCACCCCTACAAAGAAATGGGAAAAGTTATCTTCTCATAACTCTCCTTTGGAACCAGATTTGTTCTTTTGCATTTTGCAACAAGCATCTCTATTGTTTTGTGGTAGCTATTATTTACATTTATTGTGTCCTAGTCTTGTATATTGTTTTCTTGGTTTCTTGGAGCCATGAACTCTGCATGAGTTTAGGTAGGTTTTTCCATGCCTCTCTGCATTCAGCATATTGTCATTTTTAAAGGCACAGTAATATTCCATTGCATTCCCATACCACAATATGCTTGACCATTCTGCCATCTTGAACAAAGATTTCCAGTTTTCAGTTTGTTTCCAGTTCTTTATAACGCCAAAAAGAGCTGTTACAAACACTTTGCTATAATTGGAGCCTTTCTTTTTGTCAGTGACATCCTTCGTCTATATGCCTAGAAGTGGCATCTCTGGGTCAAAAGATATAGGCATTTTAGTCACTTTATTTGCATAATTCCAAATGGAAATAATCAACTTTGGAACAGCTGTGGGATAACAGGCACACTGATATACCTTTGAGAGAACTGTAAAGTAGTCTAACCAATTATTCAAGAAAAGTGACCTACCTGTTCTTCAATTCAGTGATACTATTACTAGCACATACCCCAAAGAACTTAAAAACAGAAAAAAGGTCCAAAAATAACATCAAAATATTTAGATATTGTTCTTTAATGGTAGCAAAGAATAAAAAACAAATTAATTGCCTTACAATTGGGAAATGACTAAAAATGTTATATGTGAATATTGTGGAATATTGTCATATAGTAAGAAATCGCAAACATTAGGAATTTGGGAAAATGTGGGAAGATTTGTATGACTTGATGCAGAATGAAATAAGCAGAACCAAGGGAGTTCACAACAATCATAACAATGTAAATGAAAAGATGATTAGTAGAAACTTGAACTCTAAATCATGGAAAAACCAGTGAAGGTACTGGAGACATACATCCTTTCTCATGCCATAGGGGGTTAGGAGACTATAAAAACGAGAATATTGTATACAACACTGTCAGATATCATCATTGTATGGTTTCACTCATTTGTTTTCTGTTTTCAATTTGGAGGAAATGGAAATGCCTATGAGTTAAGGACCATAGGAATCAATAAAACATATTTAAAAGGAAAAAGTATATAGGGACAAAGTTATGTATTCCTTTATGGCTATGGATATGTAATCTAAGAAAATTTGAAGACCCAACATGAAAATCAACTCTGTTTAAAAAGCAAAAACAATGAATGTATCAATGGGATGATTCCCGAAGCTTACTTTGACAACTTTTGTGCAGATCTTTTTGCCTGGATCTTCCATGGAAAGACACACTAATGCAGACTTGACAGAATTGTGATTAGATGTAACCATTTGGAATTATGCTAAGAAAAAAGAGATAAAGTATCCATACCCTTGAACTCAGAGATCATGCTTTTAGATATATATTGCAAAGGATGTCGAAGACAGAAAGAAAGGTCCCCAGTACAAAAAATATTCATGGAAGCATTGTTTGTGGTAACAGATCTGAAAAAAAAAATAAGTGCTAATTAGTTGAGAATGGCTAAAAAAAATATGATGGGGCGGCTAGGTGGTGCAGTGAGTAGAGCACTGGCCCTGGAGTCAGAAGGACCTGAGTTCGGATCCAACCTCAGACACAGCACACACACAAACAAAAACCTAGCCATGTGACCTTGGGCAAGTTACTTAACCTGAATTGCCCTACAAAAAGCAAAAAAACAAAAATTGATGCATGAATGTAATGAAATATTGCAATGCCATTAGAGACATTGAATATGAAGGATTAAAAAAAAGCATAAAACAACTCATATGAACTGATACAAAGTGAAGTAAGTAGAACCATGAAGACAATATAAACAAATAACTACTACGACAATATAAATGGAAAGAACAAAGCCATCAACAATTCAATACTATACAGTTCTTATGATCCAAGCTCATCTCCATTTATAACAGAGGGGAGAGACTATGGTTGTAAAGCTTTGCCTCTACTGTTAGAGTTGGTTGATGTGTTGATTAGTTTTGCCGAGCTACTTTCTTCTTGTTCATTCTTTGTCCCAATGGCTGAATGGGGGGAGTATATTTAGAAATAAAGATGGTATAAAAAAGAAAAGATTAATAATTTTAGAAATAAAAAACAAGTAAAACAACAACAAAAAGTAGTTGCCTTAGACCTCTCCACCCCCTTCCTCACTAGTCTCTCGGTCCCTAAGTTCAGATCTTCTGGTTGCAGGCCATGTCTAATTCACTTGAACTTCATGTCTGTAATCAGTGTTATTTTTCTAAACCCTAGAGGCCTCAGAGATGATGTCTATTACTCTTAGGTTGTGCCTTCATGGGGCTATTTGTTGGCTCCGTGATAGAGATCTTTGGAGCTTATTTAAACTTGTTTCCTATATTCTCTGAGCCTACTTGTCCTATTGACTGAGTTTGGCATTCCATTTGCATTGTCCTTGCAGTGGCAGGATTCGTTGGGAAAATTCTGGGTGCCCTTTGGAATAAGAACCCAGCAGAAATGTTTCTGGCTATCTTAGGGTATCACTAATTGTTGGAGGAGGAGGAGAGGAAGGAAGAGAAGGTGAAGAAGACACAAACATGGGAGGGGAGTGAGCATCAACTGAACTTCACTCTTCTCTGAAATGAACAAAGGAAGGTTGAACACATGCAGTTTAGTATAGAAATACATCAAACTAAATAGAAAAGCAAGTTAGGATAGGAAAAGTGAGGTGTCGAGGATGGATAATACTAGGGGGCAATCGTCACAAGCAAAACAAATTTTCTGATCCTTATGGGGGGAGTAAAATAGGAAAAAAGTCAAGAACTAGAATTTAAGGAGACACTTTAGCTTGACACTTATAGAGGTGAAATGGTTAGATAAAGTGTGCTTAGCACAGTGCCTGGTACGTGGTAGGTGCTTCAAATAGCAATGCTTGCTGATGATTGGGTATATGAATGTAGTGAGATATTATTGTATAAAAGAAATTATGAAAGAGATGATTTCAAAGAATCTTGGGTAGTATTGAGTTGATAGCATGAAGTGAACAGAACTAGGAGAACAATTTATTCAAGGACATTGTGAAGGAAAAACAATTGGAAGAGTTAATAATTCTGTTCAAAGCAATGACCAGGGCAGGCCCTTTACTTTCCAGTTCACTCCATTCTCCATCTGTAGCTGCTTGGTTTCAATTCCACAAAACATGGTGCCCTTTCTAGGATAAATTGATCACTTCAAATCTCATGTCCACTAATTCAGTCTTAGATACTCAACACCTTTCCACTTCCCTTGGTCTCCTCTCCCCTCTGTTTGGAGAGCGTTTAACCCCTCCCAAAGCTTTCCTTCATAGAGCTTTCCAAGCTCTATGTTATGTTATGTCTTCCCCCATTAGACTGGAAACTCCTTGAGAGAAAGGATTGTCTTTTTCTTATTTATATTTCCAGGGCTTAGCACAGTTCTTTAGCATATAGTAAATACTTAATAAACATTAATTAAATTGAACCTGTGATGAAGCATATTATCTGCCTCCTAACAAAGAGATGATGAACACAAAGCACAGAAAGAGATATACATTTTTGCATATGGCCAGTGGGTGCGTTTATTTTGCTTGAGTATGCTTAATTATTACAAGGTTTTATTTTCTCTCAGTTTTTAATTGGGGATGGAGGACTTCAAGGGAGAACAGTGATGTCAGAAAAGAAGTCCATTAAAACATATTTTCAAATACACAGAAAGAAACACTGACAAGCACAACATATTTGAACGTAATGGGTAAAATTTATCACAATTTTTTTAAAGCAAGCAGTGTGAAATGAAGATTCCCAGTTTCACACAGAGACCTTTCTGTATTCTGCTATGTATAAAAAGGCTTTTTTGGAGATGATTAAGTTCAGAGTTTTAAAATTTTAAATTGTCAGATTCTTTGAATGAAATGACAACAGTGATAACCTTGTAATAATTGGCTCTTTTTTAAACCTTGGGGAAATAGCCTTTTAGGTTCCTGTGATTCTCTCCTCTATTGCTTTAGGGAATTTATATTAAATGAAAAGCGAAGAATGCCACCACCATCATTCTGGGGCCCCCTCAGGAGAATATCTAACATTTAGGCAGAAGTTTGGTTTTCTGCCCCAATTTACATTTATATTTATCCCTTTCTAACCCGTCTTCTTTGTGTCTGAGGCAAAATTCAGATCACTGGGAACTTTTGAGTAAAGAATGAGCCAAGCTGGAGTGGTGTAGGTGGCAGAGTGAATAGAGCACTGGCCCTGGAATCAGGAAGATCTGAGTACAAATCCGGCCTCAGACATTCAACACTTACTAGCCATGTGACCTTGGGCAAGTCACTTAACCCCAACTGCCCTGCTTTCCGCCCTCCAAAAAGCAAAAAATTAATTAATTAAATTTAATTTTAAAAGAAGAATGAGCTTAGCATATTTTAGTGTCTATTCAGAGTTGGGCACTGGGAGGGGAAGTTGGGTAAAGCATAAACCTTTTCTTGGAACTTTCCTTAATCATTAAAAATTTGTGATGTCAGCTTGACTTTTCAGATCTGAAATGTCTGCAGGGTCAATCTCCCTCCTTCATCTCTCCTTTCTCTGCCACAGTTCAGTCCTACTTTCTCTTTGTCCTTCTAGTGCTTGCCCTGTGCCACCAACTCTTCACCTCACCCTTTCTCCACTGCCAGATCTTCTACTGCTTAGAGTTTTGATCTGCCAGTGATATATATTAGTGATGCTTAGTCTTAAAGGCAAAACTGTAGGTAAAGATGTTAGGGACCTCTGTTCTACTGTCCTCACAGCCTGATGATGCCACATCCTATTGGACCCCCAACAAGAACCAGCCACACCAATATAGGAAGATCTGTACTGATCAGATACCCATCTCATTGGTCTTAGGGAACAACGAAGGGGTCTTATTTGTTTGCTAGACACCCCGCAACAACCCTAGGCCAAGTCAAGCTCTTGAACATATTCTAAATCTCTTGAAATATTCTAAATCTTTAATTCCAAACTTTCTTTTCCTCACAATGAGGTCATTCCAACCTTCAAGCCCTTCAGGTCTGTCCTCAGTCAGATCAAAATTCTCAATGTGTTTTCCAGCTGGATCAAACTGTCCTGGAGGTAGGGGGAGGTCATCTTCTGGTACCAGATTGTTCAAAAGGTACCACTCTGGGGTAACAAAGCTGTTAGAGTCCTCCACCTAAGTTGAGAATTTCCCCTTTATTGGCCCAGGGATCCCCAAGAAAGGAATGTGGTAGATACAGTGGTAGTTTCCTCCCCTATTCCTCTCCCTCCCTTCTGGCCTAGACTGGGAGAGGGGTAACTAATCAAGTCCCCTGGAACACAGACCCTCTAAAAAACCAAGAAAAGGAAGAAAATGGTGGCAGAACATCTGGGAGTGTCTTATGCTTGTGTCCCCTCCTCTCTTTCCCCTCTCCCTGTCTAGCCAGCTAGTACAACCAAGGGGAGGTATAAATCAACCCTCTAGTACTAAAGCAAGAGCTCAACATGTGTATCTATATAATTCCCCAGTCCAGACTTCACAGGGTTAGTGTCTGACAACATCAGAGAGCAATAGGGAATCTGGTTTCCTAGAGGCGATGTGGGCCAATGCCCAGGATCAGGGACAGAGAGCAGAAGTGGCCTGGCCAATCTTGAAAGCTCTTTTTTTATATCATGGGAGCTGACTTGAAGGGTCACCCTATTTTTCACATGGTCGTGCCACTGAGGTAGGCATTGAATCACATTCAAGTGTTCAGTAGCTAAGGTAAAAGTTAAGCCAGTAGAGCCAAAGGCATGCTCATGCCAGACAAATGGTGTTTGCAGTGACATTTGTCAATCACTATGTCTATTCGTAGCCACCTATATTTAATCAGAAATGGTTACCATGGCAGCACCTCTACAGATCTGTTGAGTCATAAGACCAGGCCTACCCTATCCTGTGAAATTCCTATTAACCAGGATGGCTCACTCCAGTACCCTGAGCCAGCATTGCCTGCATCCAAGCCCTAAGATGGCCAAGGTTCCCCAAGGATCCACCAGGATGACTTTGGAGCCAATCAGCTAAACCCTCCACCATTTTAAGAAATGACCAGCTTGAGGGAAAAGAAAAATTTATATTCACATTCCTGAAGTAGCACCTATAACTTTCCTGAGCCCCATCCCTCAGCTTCCACAAGCCAAGCTCCCAATGACTCTAATTTGTTGTGAGTAAGGCTCTGTATGATGGCTGCTAAGCTGAAGGGCTGCCAGTGACGTTCTGACCATTTCTTTTGAGTGGAATGATGACCAGTCTGTCATGAAGAGCCATAAGCCATTCAAACATTCCTTTTCTTTGTCTCCATATCCAGACTGTAGTAAGGGATTCAGACCAGAATAGTGAATTTTTTGCTGGCTTTGTGGGATGAAAGGGTGATTATACATAAAGTCTAATTTTATATAAATTTAGTTTTTGGAGAATAAGCCTTTTGCTATTTCTTCTAACACTTCCCCTGTTCATTAAATAAGAAAGCAAACATTCCCAAGCACTAGAATGGGTTATAAAATACAAGGTGCAAATATCACAAGTTTTGTCCAGTTATTCAGTCAATCCCCTTTTGGGGTTTTCTTGGCAATGATACTAGAGTGGTGGGCCATTTCCTTCTCCAGCTCATTTTACAGAAGAGGAAACTGACGCAAATAGAGTTAAGTGACTTGCTCAAGATCATACAGCTAGGAAGTGTCTGAGGTCAGATTTGAGTCTTCCTGACTTCAGGCCCAGCACTCTGTCCACTGTACTACCCAGTTTCTAATCATTACAAAGGACATCTCTTACTCATTGCAAAATAAACAGGTATTCCAGCAACAAATGAGTCCTTATTTTCAGTCCTCCCTTCTCCCTGCCACCTCCCCCCCATAAGAACCAAGGGCTAATTATTTGAACGAGAACCACACTTTTCTCTTTCTAGCTTTTGCCTTCTGTACCAAAATTCTAGTTATCCTGGGGAGAGGAGAGTGTCCAGGGGAATGGTATGTTGGCAATCAACAAATAAAATGTAAACTCACGGAGGGCAGATAATGCTTCATTTTTGTTTTTTGTAACCTCAATAAGTAGCACAGTTCCAGTCATGTTGCAGGTGTTTAATAAATGCTTGTTGATTGATTCGTTGATTGGACAAAAGGTGATTAGCAGCTTCCATGTCCAGGGCAAAAGACCCAATGGAAGCTGAGAAGCCAGGGTACCATGTTATAGTGGGAACACAGAGGTCCTAATACACTGCCAAATCACAGTTGAGGAGGTTGCCACCATTTTGTTCTTTTATTTTTCTTTTATTAATTTATTTGTTTACTTTTAGTTGACGAGAGTCAGTTCCACAATCCCTTGAGTTTCAAATTTTCTCCCCCTCCCTCTCCTTCCCCTCCACCCCCGACCATGGAGGCATGCAATCAAGTATAGGATCTGCAAATACCTTCACATTAGACATTAGTCAGGTTATAAAGAAGGATTATAACCTATGGAACGAACAATGGGAAAGAGGAAACAAAACCAAACAAGAAAAAGAAAGAGACCAGGTGGTTTGCTTCAATCTGCATTCAAACTCTGTAGTTCTTTCTCTAAATGTGGACATCTCTCTCCATTATGAGTCTTTTGGAGGTGACTTATAACCCTGCATTGCTGAGAAGAGTCCAGTCTATCAAAGTTGGTCGTCACACATACATTGTGTCTGTAATTGTGTACAAATTTCTCCTGGCTCTGCTCTTCTCACTCAGCATCAGTTTATATAAGTCTCTCCAGGTTATTATGAAGTCCATCTGTTCCTCATTTCTTATAGCACAATAGTATTCCATTACATTCATATACCACAACTTGTTCAGCCACCCCCCAATTGATGGGCATACCCTTGATTTCCAATTCTTTGCCACCAAAAAAAGAGCTGCTATGAATATTTCTGTACACATGGGGCCTCCTCCCAGGTTGCCACCACTTTGGAGTAAATTGTTTTCCAGGGACAAATTGTTCATCTTTCTCCCAAAATAAACCATCAGAATTCCACTGGTGGCCCATCAGCATAGAGCTGTCACTATGACCTTCTCAGGCTGAGAAGGCGATCATGCAGCATGTGGCCACCACCCAGAAATGTGACAATTTCCTATTTAACTAATTGTTGCTAAGCTTATTCTTTTAATGATGAAATCTTCTGCTAGCATTCTCTAGATTTCAGTTTCCTGAGAACAAGTCCCAGCTGCTTTTTTCAGTTACAGATGATGGAGTTGGAGAACCTGGTGTTGCCAGGGACAAGAATCCCATTTTCTTTCCCTGAAGGGCATTATTTTTCCTCTAAGAACCTGGACTCAAGAGAATGAGCCCAAATTACAGCAGGAGAGACTTTGGTATGACAAAAGGAATATCTGAACAAGAAGAACTTCCAGAGCTAGGTCCATTAGAGGGCTTTGGTAGGGGCTTGTAGCAGCTTTCCTGTCTATTAAAAAAATTAACTAATTAATTAAAATTTAATATTTTATTTCCCCCAATTACATGTAAATATTTTAGCATTCTGTTTTTTTTTTTTTTCAAATTTTGAATTCCAAATCTCTCACTCTCTCCCTGCCTCATTGGGAAGGCAAACAATCTGACATAGGTTATACATTTTATGTCTATTTTTGAGGTGATATCACTTCATCTAAGGGAAGGTCATCATTATAAACAAGCAGGGATCAATCTAGTAGCAAAGGAAAACAAGGCATTTAATCTGGGCAGGCCAATGTAGGAGCTGAAGAATAAGCCCCACACCTTCCTGGAGCTGAGATTATTCTGTTATTTGTATTCAGGGAAAGCTGACAGCAACTTTAATTATTATCATTTATTCTTTCTCAAGTCCCAACAGTGGCTTACAACTGGAGAGGAGACAATATGAGGCAAAGGTCATGTTTACGTGATGCCAAAATAGCCTCTCTATTGGGATAATTCTGTGTAGCTGCTGATTACTTCGGGGGCCAAGACCAGCTAGATTCACTGTTTAGGGGAACTGGATGGTTCATTGACTGAAATGACTGCATTGGGAGATCGATTACAGACAGCCTGAGAGGCAGATTCATAAACAATGTCTGGCTCTACAAATAGCAGCTCCAGCCACAAACCAAAAGCTGGGCATTCCATGTGCACAGTGTGAGGGAAGGCTATTTATTGGCCACAGTCTTTTCAGCCACATCTACACAAAAGAGGTTTTGCCACAACAAGGGGGGTCAGGCTTATCAGAAGACCAAGTACGTCACTTTCTGCACAGTGTGATTCAATGACACCAGGTTCAGTGGATAGAGGGCTGGACCTAGAGTGAGGAAGACTCAAGTTCAAATCCAGTCTCACTCACTCACTAACTTCGTGACCCCAAGCAAGTTACTGTGTATGCCTCAGTTTCCTCATCTGTAAAATAATAATAATAGCATCTTCTCTTAGGGTTGTTGTGAGGACAAAATGAGATACTATTTATAAAGCAATTAAGAAACCTTAAAGTATTATGTAAATTCTAGCTATTTATTGATTTATTGATTGATTGCTTTTTTGGAGGGGGGAAGGTAGGGCAATTGGGGTTAAGTGACTTGCCCAAGGTCACATAGC
The DNA here is from genome assembly GCA_011680675.1 of Gymnobelideus leadbeateri. Lineage (NCBI taxonomy): Eukaryota > Metazoa > Chordata > Mammalia > Diprotodontia > Petauridae > Gymnobelideus > Gymnobelideus leadbeateri. The sequence goes on along the minus strand of WOXC01005653.1, from coordinate 767,714 downwards.
TAGTTTTTTGTGTTAAGTGTCTGAGGCCAGATTTGAACTCAGGTGCTCCTGACTCCAGGGCTGGTGCTCTATTCACTGCACCACTCAGCCACTCCCACCACCCTGCTAGTTAATTGTTAGTAAACATTTATTAATTGTCTGCTATAGGCTAGGCACTGGGTTTGCTGCTGGGAATACAAATACGATGAAACAATCCCTACTCTTTTTTTTTTTTAAAGCAATTGGGGTTAACTTGCTCAAGGTTACACGGCTAGTCATTATTTATGCGTGGGTGCTCATTTTCTGAGGCCAAATCTGATCTCGGGTTATCCCAACTCCGAGGCCGGCCTCTTACTCACTGCGCCACCTAGCCGCCCCTTTAGGGCAATTGGGGTTAAGTAACTTGCCCAAGGTTACACGGCTAGGTTTTAGTTTGTGTGGATTAAGTGTAGGAGGCTGGCTCCGAACTCAGGTCCTTCTGATTCCAGGGCCAGCGCTCTGTTCACTGCACCACCTAGCCGCCCCTTCAATCCCTACTCTTGAGGAACTTAACACTCCATTGGGGAAGACAATATATGCATATGGAAGTATATACAAAATAAACATATAAATCAATACAAGTCAGAGAGAGAGGGAAATTTTTAATAGTTGGAATCAGGAAAGGCTTCATGTAGAAAGGAATGCTCTAACTGTATCTTCAAGGAAGAAGGGGATTCTATGAGAGGATAAGAAGGGGAGAAGTGTGCAAAGGTATGTCAGTGGGAAGTGGAGGGCTGTATGTGAGGTACAGAGAGAAGGCTGGAACAGAGAGTGTGGGAAGGGGTGTCATGTATAAAAGACTGAAAGAATGGTTGGGCCCAGGTTATGAAGAGCTTTAAAACCAGAGAAGTTTATATTTTATCCTAGAAGTAACATAGAGTCACTGGAGTTTTTTAAGAAGGGGAATCATATGGTCAGTTCTGTGCTTAAGGAAAATCACTTTGGCTGCTCTGAGACAGAATGGAATGAAGTAAGATAGGGAGACCAATCAGGAGGCCGTTGCAATATTGTAGGTGAACGGTGATGATGAAATAAATTAAGGTGGTGGCTATGTGACTAGAGAGAGAAGACCAAATAGGAGGGACATTGGCAATTATAAACAGAAAGAGTTGTTGACTGATAGGATATGTGGAATGAAGGAGAGTTAGAGAAAATGAGGAGCTGAGAAACACTGAAGTTATGAACCTGGGAGACTGCAATAATAGTGGTATCTTCAATGGAAACAGGAAAGTTTGGAAGGCAGGTTAGTTTGTGGGAAAGATAAGTTTTGCTTTGGACATTTTGAGTTTGGGATGAGTTTGGGACACCTATTTTGAGATGTCCAACAAGCAGCACTACGGCTCAGAAGAATCTGGAACTGTATATATAGAAGTGAGAGTCATTTGTCTAGAGATGATAATTAAATTCATGGGAGCTGAGAAGGTACCAAGACAGAAAGAATGCAGAGAGGTGTATGGCCCCTCCTGATCTGATATATATCATTGAAGAACTTCCCATCTGATTCCCAACTGATCACTCCTTTTTAGGTAGACAGATCAGAAGCACTGTCTCCAGAAGGCTACAGATAAAATCCTTATTTCCTGGGACAAAAAACGAGAACATGTCTCTTCTTTCTATTCCAGTAGTACATTAACATAGATTGGGGTGAAAGGTGGATTTGGTGGACTAGAACCTGTGGTGGGGGGCTACCAAGCCCTTTTAGGGCTGCTTTCCAACTTTGGTGTCTACTTGATCCACCTAATTCTCACTTATAGCTCTGAAAGCTGTAGCATGTGCAGTGGCCACACTCCAGTAAACCATTTTGGAAGACGAGCTAAACCAGGTTGAGGGTAACTGAGGGGTCTCAAACCCCTCAGTAAGTTGGGGGGGGGGCGGGAATATCTGCATATGAAGACCTCTCCTGGTGGAATTGGTGGATGAGAACAATTTGTTGCAACAGCCATCAAGGCAGCTGAAACAGTCTCCGTGGAGCACTTAAAGCTTGGTTAGACATAGAAGACACCAAGGTCGTCCACTCCATCTTGAGCCATCACCAGTCATCTTGACTCTGTCCTGTCACTGGGCTGTGATGACTCTGGAAGAAAGAGTAAGGCTGACGACTTCATGCAATTCTGCCAGACTTAAATCCAAAAGACGTCACACATACCATTTTATCATTTTTATCTATCTTAAAAGTCCTGTGGCAACAGATGAGAGACGAAGCAGCAGGTGTGGATACACTGGGACCTGTAGTTACAATCTTGTACGTAGGTAACCCAGGCCATGGGGTCGACTTCTCACTGGAAGCAGCAGTGGGATTCAGCAGACCCCTGGGTGTCTGAGAAGCCTTTTCAGGATTGTACTGCTCACCTCCTGGTGTGAGGAAGGGGCTAGAAAAGAGGCCCTAAAATTGTCTGCTTACCCATCCCTGGACTGATTACTGCAACAGGCAGGGATCCCACTATGCAGTCAAAACACAAAAAAAGTCCAAAAACTTTTGCAAAGATGATTCCACTCACTTGATGTTATACATGGAATGTGTGCACACTTATGGACAACACAAAATCTAGCAGACCTGAAGATGAACAGCTCTTGTTGTGAGAGAGCCCAGCAGGTATTGCATCCAAATAGCAGACTTGAGTGAAACAAGGCTGGCAAATGAAGGCCAGCTTACTGAAGTTGGAACTGGATACATGTTCTTCTGGAGTGGCCACAGTGGAGGGGAATGCTGTAAAACTGGTGTAGATTTTGCAATCAAAACTAATCTAGTCAACAAGCTTGTATGTTTATCAAAGGAGTGAATGACAGGCTCATAACTATGCAATTGCCGCTTGTAGGAAAATGTCGTGCCACCATCATCGTTACCTATGCTCCCACCATGACAAACCCTGATGAAGTCAAGGAAAAATTTTATGAAGACCTGAAAACCCTTATCATCCATGTGCCAAAAGAAGGTAAGACTATAATTCTGGGTGACTTTAATGCTAGAGTAGACTCAGGCTACCAGACATGGCAGGGAGTCCTTGGGAGGAATAGAGCTGGAAACAGCAACAGCAATGGTCACTTACTACTGTAGAATTGTGCATCTCACGACCTTCTCTTCACCAACACTGTCTTCTGCTTACTTAAATGCAATAAAACTCAATGGATACACCCTCACAGCAAGCACCGGCATTTATTTAATAGACTATGTGACTGTAAGAAGAAAAAAATAGGAGGTGAGAGTGATGAAGACACTATGTGGTGCAGAGTACTGGACTGATCATAAACTTATCCTCTCAAGCAAAATGTTCACATTTGACAAGAGCAGTGGCCCCAAGGCAAAATGACTAGCAGATGAATTAATGTCAACAGATCAAAGCACTTCTCTGAGCTGGAACAGGTTTTTGTTTGTTTGTTTTCATCTAACACCCAATTGGCAACAGTGGAGCAGAAGAGGAGTGGGCAGCTTTCCGAGATCTGGTGTACAGCGCTGCATTTGCTCATCTGGGTCAGAACACCCACAAACACCAAGACTGGTTTGATGAAAATGATAGAGAAATTCAGAAGCTGCTAAATGAAAATGAAAACTCCATAGGGTTTACCAGCAGGATGGATGTTCATCCATCTCTAAGAAGGAAGCATTTAATTCCATCAAAAGTAAAGTACAAGTGAAACTTAGAGAGATGCAGATATTCTAGCTCAGTAAGAAGATGGATGAAATTCAGTTTTATGCTGATAGTAACAATCCAAAGGACTTTTATGAGGCCCTGAAGGCTATAAATGGGCCAAACGCCTGTGGGGCCTCTCAACTACTCAGCACTGATAGAACCACATTGGTTAGTGATAAGGACATGATCCTAGAAAGTTGAGTTGAGCACTTTTTTAATGTTCTCAACAAATTGTCATCAATCAATGCTGAAGCCGTTGACTATTTACCTTAGGTTGAAGTCAATCCCTTCCTAGCTGAAGTTCCAACTGAAGAAGAGGTTTTGTATGCCATTAGACTTCTGTTGTGTGGCAAAACACCAAACGCTGATTCTATTGTGGGTGGGAATTACAAGGTGGGGTCCCATTGCTCATACAAAAGCTGACTGAAATTTTCTGGGTTATATGACAAGAGGAAATTATCCCCCAGAAGTTCAAGGACACCTTTATTGTCCATCTCTATAAAGATAAAGAAAATAGGTTGGCCTATGACAACCACAGGGGGTTCTCTCTCTTAGTCATTGCTGGCAAGATTCTTGCCAGAGTCCTCCATTCCCTGATTCCAACATAGTGATGTCATTTTGTTCCTCTTTGAGAACAAAGGACAGCTAACCAGATCATTAGATTAGCTGAATGTTACCATGAAAGATAGAAAGTCCCGAAGGAATAGAATAACAGAACAGACAAAGCAAAGAAAGAAAAATGTTGATCAATATCTTTAATAAATCCTGGTGCAAAAATATTGAGAAAATAATAATAAATAGACTATGTCTTATCTTTAATATTCCCACTAAAATTTAATTGATTAAATGATAGTGGAACTCCTGAGTCAAATAATGATAAAATGTATACACTAACTGTACTTGGTGATTGATATTGGGGGAAATATATCAGAATATAGGCTCAAAGTGATAACATTAAAAAGATACCTCTAATTTCTTAGGGTACACCTAGAACCCTGAGGAAGAGATATAGCCAACTATACTCTGAGGACCCAACTTACCAATATGAATGGGATGGAATAAGAACACCATGGAGGATATTTTGGGGTCTCATCACCACTATCATTTGATATAGTTCTGGAAATGTTAACTCTAGCAATTAGACAAGAAAAAGAAACTGAAGAAAGAAGTATAAGCAAAGGGGAAATTGAAGTATTGCTTTTTGTAGATGACATGTTGGGTTAATTAGAGAACCCTGAAGAGTCAACTAAAATTAACTGAAAAATTCATTTCAGTAAAGTATCAGGATAAAAACAAGCCTACATAAAATTCATGGATCTTTCTGTATACTCTTAACTAAATCCAGCAAGAAGAAACAGGAAGAAGAAATTCCTTTCAAAAATCACAATAGAGCATATAAAATATTTTGGGAGTCCACCTTTTAAGACAGGAATTATATGAATACAACTATAAAATGCTCTACAGAAACACAGATTTCAGTAATTGGAGAGATGTTAATTGCTCATTGTTGGCCTGTACCAGAACAATAAAAATAATAATAATAATACTTAATTTATTCATTCAATGCCATGCCAATCAGCACACCCAAGGATTACTTTATGTAACTAGTCAAAATAGTAATACATAATACACTTGAAAGGATAGAAGGTCAAGGGAAATCAAAAAGAAAAAGTGGAAAGAAAATAACAGCAACATCTAATAGTACCACATATCAAACTATACTACAGAGCAGTGACCATCAAAACTATGTGGTACTAGTTAAAAAGTGCAAAAGTTGATCAATGGAATAGATTAGATACATAAGACAAAAGCAATTGAATGTAATGATATAGTGTTCAATAAACCCAAGGACTCTAAGCAGTGGGATAAGGACTCAGTATTTAGAGAAAAAAGTGAAAAAACTAGAAAGCAGTCTGGCAGCAATTAGGTTTTGACTAAAATCTCACACCACATGTACAATAAGGTCCAAATATATACATGATTTAGAAATAAAAATACCATATCATAAACAAATTAGAGGACTATGGAAGGAAATATCTTTCACAACTACAGAGAGAGAAGAGTTCTTAACCAAACCAGGACTGGAGAGGAGCAGAAGAGATGAAATAGACAATTCTCATTGCATTAAATTGAAAAGTTTCTGAACAAATTCAATGCATTTAGAATGAGAAGAAACCAATTTTCTAGGGGAAAAAGTCCTTTGCAGCATTTTTCACTCGCAAATGTCTAAAATAAGATTATACAGGGAATTAATTCAAATATAAAAGCCATTCCTCATATATGAATGGTCAAAAGCTATGAAAAGGCAGCTCTCCAAAAAAAGAAAATCAAATTATTGACAATATTTTTTAAAATACTTAAAACCACTGATAATTAGAATAATTCAAATTGAAACAACTCTGAGGTTCTACTTTACAGTTACCAGATTGGCAAAGATAACAAAAAAGAATAATGAAAATTGTTGGAGGGGCCATGAAATAATAGACATGCTAATGTGCTGCTAATGAAACTATAAATTGATCCATTCTGATGAGCAATTTGGAACTATACTCAAAAGTTTCTCATCTATGAATATATCCTTTGACTTAGAAATACTATTACTAGGCTTTTCCTCCCAAGAGACTGAAAACAGAGAGAAAAGACCCAAAAATATTTATAACAATACTTTTATTATAGCAAAAAAACAAACAAACCCTGGAAACAAAATAAGTGTTGTTGTTTTTTTTCTTTTTTGGAGCAGGGGGGAGGTAGGGCAATTGGGGTTAAGTGACTTGTCCATGGCTAGTTTTTGTGTTAAGTGTCTGAGGCCTGATTTGAACTCAGGTCCTCCTAACACCAGGGCTGGTGCTCTATTCACTCTGCCACCTAGCCGCCCCAAAACAAAATAAGTATTGATCCATTGGGTAATGGTTGAACAAATTGTATGTGCATGTAATGGAATATTATTGAGCCATAAACATGATGAAAGGGATAGTTTCAGAGTAACCTGGAAGGACTTGTAAAAACTAATGTAGAGTGAGGTGAGCAGAACCAAGAGAACAGTTTATACAATGATGATTTAGAAAGGAAAACAACCATGAAAGATTCAGTATGTGTGACTGATGTAATAATAGCAAAACATAAATCCAGAGCACTAATGATGATTCATGCATCTCAACACGTGGAAGAGGTTATATACTAGATGGACATACTAGATGGTACAAAGAGACTCGTTTTGCAATTTTTTAAGGATGAACTTGAAATAAGGAATAGTCTGGATTCTTAAAGTTTAGGATAATTTGGAAAACTTGGAGCCCTGTGAAGCAGAGTATGAGTACTTGTTTTGCTTGACTAGATTTAGCTGCTAAAAGGGAAAACTTTTGAGAGGAAGAGGAAAGTTACAGGGAGTTCTAAGGCAACAAAAACAATAGAAAGAGAGCAGAAGGAAGTTCAAGTGGAAAGTAACACAATTATTATGATAAATTTAAAATATTTTAGAAAAGTAATAATGTGGGGCAGTTAGGTAATGCAGTGAATAGAGCACCTGCCCTAGAGTCAGGAGGACCTGAGTTCATCCTACCTCAGACACTTGACACATTTACTAGCCATGTGACCTTGGGCAAGTCACTTAACCCCAACTGCCTTTCCCCCTCCAAAAAAAAGTAATAATGTTACATGGTCACATGTTCAATCCTCTTTTTCTGTTGTTTATATAAAAAGGAAATACTTATTTGGAACAATGCCCAAAGGGCTATAAAAATGTGCATACCCTTTGACCCAGCAATACCACTTCTTAGGGCTGTATCCCAAAGAGATCATAAAGATGGGAAAAGGACCCACAAAAATATTTATAGCAGCTCTTTTTGTGGCAGCTAAGAACTGGAAATTGAGGGAATGCCCATCAATTGGGGAATGACTGAACAAGTTGTGGTATATGAATGCAATGGAATACTATTATGCTATAAGAAATGATGAACAAGTGGACTTCAGAAAAAATCTGGAAAAATATGAACTGATGCTGATTGAAGTGATCAGAACCAGGAGAACATTGTACACAGTAACAGTGTGTGATGACTGATTTTGATAGACTTAGCCCTTCTTAGCAATGCAAGGACCTAAAACAATTCCAAAGGACTCATGATGGAAAATGTCATCCACATCCAGAGAAAGAACTAATGGAGTCTGAATGAAGATCAAAGCAGACTATTTTCTTTTTTGTTTTGTTATCTTTCTCATGGTTTCTATTCAATATGATTAATGTGAAAATATGTTTAATAGGAATGTATATGTAGAGGCTATATCAGATTGCATGCCATCTTGGGGAGGGAGGAGGGGAGAGAGGAAAAGAAAATTTAAAACTTATGGAAGTGAATGTTGAAAACTAAAAATAAACAAATTAACTTTAAAAAGAAGGAAATGCTTAATTTGTTAATATTTGTCAAATTAAACTAGTATTAATAATAATAATAGTAATTATCATTGTCATTATAATTTTAAAGCCCCTCTAATATGGCCCATGAATTCATTCTGCATCCACATTAGTCTCTTTAGACATTGAAACTGGTCTTGTACTACCAGGATTTCATTTTTGAGAGCAATTCATTCCTCTCAGCCATTGGAATTAGATTTAGAATTTTAGCCCTTTGGGAATAATTTTTTCTTTCTTTAAACTTTTTGAAACCCATTCTCTCAAAATATAGGATATAATCACATCATTTCCAGATTTCTTCTCTTCAAGTCATCACCTTCCTTTAAAGTTGCCATCATTTCTACTTTGACAACCAGCTTCTTTCTTGCTCATCAGAATCAGCCCCATAATAGCAATTGTCCTTGTTACTCCACCATACACAGACCTACATTCTAACCAGACTGGTACAATCACTGTCCCTCTAACATGCCTTTCACATTTCCACCTCCCAGCCTTTGCTTATGGTATTCTCATTTCATGTAGCCTCTCCTTTCCCCATACCAATGTTCTATCCATTCTTCAAAGCCCAGCTCAAGTTCCACCTTTAATTTCCTGAAGCCTTCTGTGAACAAACCAACCCACAGTGATTTAAAATGAGAAGTACTCAACCAGAAACCAAGGGAACCAGAGCACTCACATTTTTTGAGGAAAAGACAAGTTGAAATTCAGGTCCCAAGAGGACAATAATAGCTAACATCCATATAATGCTTTAAAGTTTACAAAGAACACATCCATTACTGTTAAAAAAAAAACAACCAAAACCCTCAGCAGCAATCCTATGAGGTAGGAACTATGTCCATTATTATTCAGATCTTACAAAAGAGGAAACTGGTTCATAGAGTTTAAGAGACTTGCCTAAAATTCACACAGCTTGTATCAGAGGCAAGATTCAAAGTCAGGTCTCTCCTGATTCTGAATCCAGCATTCTTCCCACTATTATATCACTCTGTCTCTGAGAATGGAAAGAACGCTGGACCAGGTCCAGATGTGCCCCTGACCAGTTGTGTCGGGCAAATCATGTACTTTCTCTACATCTCCGTTTCCTCATCTATAAAATGGAACTAACAATACCTACCTCTCAGGGTTGCTATGAGAATCAAATGAAATAGTAGAAAGACCTTTCAAAAGTATGATACACTAAATAAATAAAATATTCTAGATACATTATTTACAAGAGTATTAAGGTTGTATCAATTAGGGAAAAGTTTGGTTGTTGGTTTTTGGGCTGTGTGTGTGTGTGTGTGTGTGTGTGTGTGTGTGTGTGTGTATGCAAACTTTAAATAAAGAGCAGTCTGGATTCTTAGAGTTCAGTATAATTCAGAAAACTTTTAACTGAGAGTCCTGTGAAAATGGAGCTGAAACCAAGGAGAAATTCCTGGAGGTCAGAAGGCCAGGAGCCCTGGGATGTTCTGTGGGGAGAGGCCAAAGAATTCATTGAAGGGAGGATCAGGAAACTTATCCAACATTTGCCCTGTCTGCAACTTCAGGAAATCCTTTCCCTGTCCCAGGAGATATTTCCTAAATAAATGTCCTTTCCTGGACCTGAAGCCTTAAACCTGGCCTGCCTCAGTGTTTGAAATTCTCACTCTCTAGGTATTGGCTTTCACAAATGTGTCTATATTCAGTGATGCCTGGGCAGATTCCTGTATCAGACTGGCGCCTTAGTTTCCTGGCAAGGCCCTGGGATAGTATAGGAGAAAAGAGCAGTGGGCTTGGTAGCAAGGAAAGACCCTGGATCAGAAGGTTTGAGCTCCTATTCCATCCCTGCTAACTAGCTATCTTAGTTTAGTTCATTTACTTTCTGGCCTGAATTTCTTCCTCCTTTAAATCAGGAAATTGGGTTAGATGCCCTTTAAGGTCATTTCAGAACTTATATTCTATGAGATAACTAGAGCTAACAGTTCTAGCCTGATTTGGGGTTCTGGGAGCAAATACTATGTGGTATGGGAGGGAAATATTTTCCCTTTCTTGCTGGATTGCAGGAAACAAGTTTGAGATAGTAAAAAAAATGTAGGCATCTTTCTACCTCTATGTTTGTATCCTTCTGCTGTCTTGTAGTGTTCTTATCACTACACCTACAGATTGCCATTGCTCTCAGACAGCTCTAAGCTCCTCCCCTCTGTAGTGCCCTACGGGAGTCTACTCTATCCCTAAAGCACCCCCCACTCCAGAATTATCTCCCTTCTCCTTGCCCCCAATCAAAATTCCCATTCCCTCAGTATGAGGAGGTTTTTTTTCTTTCAAAGCTAAGGGTTAGGAGAAAAGCAATTTGTTTGAATGAGTTCATACTATTATGTGTGAGACTTCCAGGAGTATTTATATTCTTATAAGATGAGGCCTATTAACCCAAAAGATCTTTAACTAGTGCATTATAAAGCAATGTAAAAAAAACCTCAAGAGCTAGCATTAAGGTACTTGGGACAGAGAGGACTATCGTATAATGAGACTCCTTAAGAGCCAGGGCTGTCTTCTACCTTTCTTTATATCCCCAGTTCCTGGCACATAATAGGAGTTTAATAAATGTCTATGAAATGCCTAAAATAGCAATATTAATGGCCAGCATTTCTAAAGCACTTTAAGGTTTGCAGAGCACTTTCCATGTTATATCATTTAATCCTTATAAACCTGTGAGGTAAATGCTTTTATTATTCCATTTTCCAGGTGAAGTAACTGGGGCTAACGGCAGTTAATTACTTGCCCATAATCACACAACTAGTTGGTATCTGAGGCAGGTTTTGAACACAGCTCTCCTTGACTACAACTCCAACACTCTATCTTCCACTGTACTACTACATTCTGCTTGTCCCTAGGGAACAGAATTCAGCACAGTGAATGAAGTTGAAGAGAGACAAGTTAGGCTTGGTATAATAGAAAACCCTAAGTATTAAACTGTTCAAAATGGAATGGGCAGCCAAGTGGTGCAGGGAATAAACTGCCAGGCCTGGAATCAGGAAGTCGTGAGTTCAAATTCAGCCTCAGACACTAGCAGTGTGACCCGGTCAAGTCACTTAGCCTTGTTTGCCTCAATTTCCTCATCTGTCAAATGAGCTATAGAGAAAAAAAGCAAACCACTCCAAAATCTTTGCCAAGAAAACTCAAAATGGGGTCATGAAGAGTTGGACACAACAGAAAAACAACTGATAAGTCTAGATCCTCCATTTGAGGAGGGTACCCAGGGCACCATTTCATTATTTCCTACTTGGCTGTATTTCTGGATTTCAGCATCCACTCTGGACTCTCATAATTCTGCAAGATCACATCAACCTTGAAAGTCACACCTACTCAGTTCCCTCTGCCCCTTAGAGAGGGTGGAGGGCAGACAGTGGGGAGCTCTTCCCAGATTCTCCTTTTAAGATGCTTGGGGTGGGGGCGGGAGAGCAGGTGGGCAGCTCATTCACTAGTCACTTGACTTCATCACGCCCCTGTGTGAGTATTCTTCCTTCATCCTAACTTTAGCTTCATGTGTTGTCTTTGTCCATTAGAGTGTTAGTTCCTTGAAGGCAGGGGCTATCTTTTGCCTTTTTTGTATCCCCATCACTTAGCATGGCACATTATTGTTCAGCTGTGCTCAACTCTTGGTAACTCCACAGAGTAATGAAGCAAGAAGAGCCTAGATAAGTAAATGGCAGATGCCAAGGCAGTTTGTAAGCTAGTACTAATAATACTTGGTACTACTTGGTCTTCCAGATCAGGTTCTAAAAGTGGCTTGTGAAAGCATGTGACTTTATTCTCAAGACCTCTCTGAGAAGTAGATAAGAAGCATAGTCTTCTACAGGCATTTTTAGAAATGTGATGGTTCTAGCCCTGACTCTGCTGTGCAACCTCGGGAAAGACACTCCTTGTCTCTGGGCCTCCATTCACTCTTCCCTGAAAAGATGGGATTGACAGCTAAGGTCCCTTCCAGTTCTCACTTTCTGTAAGTCTATGGTTCTTTGGGTCCCTGAGCCACATGAGATTGGTTTGTTCATAAAAACCAAAAAACCACATTATGTAAGACATTGTTTTATGCACTGACATCTTGCCCTTTTTGACTTGCCTGAGATAATTAAATTCAAACTGCTTTTATAAGACATTTTAGTCTTGGAATGAATCCCAGAAGTCTTTAATGGGAATACCCAGAGGAGAGGGGGAAAAACCCTGTCTCTAGACCCTGGGGAAGAAAGCCTGGAAAAATAAAGGGGAATTCAAACTGCTTTTAAAATTTGGCCAGTGGGCAGGCAAATGAGACAAAGAGCAATTGGAGGATTAAATGAAGACTGAAAATATATAGAGATAAAATGACTCCCTCATTGATCGCTTTGGTTAAGAACTCCAGTAAATAAAAGAATTCCCATGTCCTTTGAAAAATGATATTTTTCTATTCTATTCTTCCAACCGTTTCTGATATTCCAACTGTAGGTCTGGGATCAAGCATCCGTCAGAAAAGGTACAGTCTGTCCCTGGGGCTCCATCTGTGAAGTATGACTGACACACTCCATAAGAAGCAACAGATAATTGTAGGGCTCCAGTCAGGAAAGTGATGAGTTGGGAAACATTTCACCCTATTTTTTGAGGTTTAAAACTAGAGCTGTAACTAGGATAAGGTGACCAGACCTTTGTCCCCAGACACCAAAAGGTAGAAAGTGTTGGAAGCACTTGCTGTTCCTCAGCAGAGCAGAAATATTTGAGCTTAGTACATAGATAGCCAGAATAATTAATTAAAATCAGAAGTCACCAGACAGAGCATTTCCTTTCCTTTGCACTCAAAATGAGTGCCTCCCTGTCCCAGGCCTGTTCTTTTCCACTGATTCCTAGACACTAACCTGCTCAGAAATGGGCAAGTAACATTCTAGGTCTCTTCATCAAAGTTCCTGTCTCTACTCTGAAGTGAATGGCAGCCATCTTTCATACTTCTGTGAGGTGCAGACCACATGCTCTCCGGTAAAAACCCATCTTCTCTACTTTTTAAAATTATGCATTGTTATTTTTAAAATTTTATTTTATTTTTAATTTATGGAATAAAACAAGCATTTCCATAACATAGTATAATAAAAAGATAATTGCACATGAAACTGCAAATCTGTTATGTACAACTCCTATTTCTTTTATAAATATAGAATAAAGATATTGTGGAAATTTCTATTTTTCTTTTTCCTTTTTTTTTCTTCCTACCCCCTGCCCTGCCCTAGAGATGGCTACCATTAGACACAAATAGATACACACTCACACACACACACACACACACTTATGTAAAATTATTCTATCCATACTTCTATTTATCAGTTCTTTCTCTGGATTCAGATAGCATCTTTCTTCATACATCCTTTATTTTTAATTTGTACACTTATAATAGTCAAAATGACTTAATCACTCAAAGTCATTCTTAAAACAATATTGCTGTCACAGTATACAATGTTCTCTTGGTTCTGTTCATTTTGCTCTTCGCCATTTCATGTAAGTCTTTCCATGCCTCTCTATGATCATTGAGCTCAGCCTTTCTTATAGCACAGTAGTATTCCATCACAACCACACACCAATTAATAAGTAAAATGAATAACATGAGATGGCATTGATCCTTCTTCTTGGAAAGGGTAAGAGTTGGCCATTGTTATGAATTGTGGTTGCTGTTCAGTCATGTCCAAGATACTGGAATGGTTTTCCACTTCCTTCTCCAGTGGATTAAGGCAAAGAGATGTGAAGTGACTTGCCCAGGGTCACACAGCTAGCAAGTATCTGAGGCCAGATTTGGACTCAGGTCTTTCTAACTCTAGGTCTAGTGAACTCTCCACTGAGTCACCTAGCTGCCTTTTCCATCTTGTTGTATATCTTGTATAGATACTCTGCCCCAAATCTTCTTTCAGTCCTGAGTCAACCCCCAGCTGTAGACCCTGAAGCCAAAGAGGTTCCAGAACGATGCTGAGGTATGCAGGTTAGCCCTGGTGCCAAGTGTGCAGAACACAGTGATAGGCACATAAAACTGAGAAAAAAATATCTGTCGCTCCCTTCAAAGATCAAAGATAAAACACGGATAAATAGAACAGGCAACAACACTAAAAGCTCAGTTTTTCAGTTACATAGTAATCGTAGTACAACAGTTCGCATTGATATAATGCTTCAAGATTTGCAATATGCTTCATATATATGAAACATTGGATCCTCACAAGAATCTGTCAGTAATGAAAATACTATTTTTTCCATTCTACAAGTGAAGAAACTGAGGCTCTGAGATTGTAGATCACATGGCTATTAAGAGTCAAAGGCTAGGAGCAGATAGGTGGCACAGTGAATAGAGCACTGGCCCTGGAGTCAGGAAGAACTGAGTTCAAATCCAGCTGCAGACACTTAATACTTACTAGTCATGTGACCTTGGGCAAGTCACTTAAACCCAACTGCCCTGCCTTCCGCCCTCCAAAAGGCAAAAAAAAAAAGAGAGTCAAAGGCTAGATGTGAACCCAGGGCTCCCACCACTCTATCACACTACCTTTCCTATTAAAAACAGTTGTATTTAGGTTTGTGAAACACTTTACACACATTGCTAAGTTGTTTCCTATTGGTTCCACGGAGTTCTCAGGGAGAATCAGTTTGGTTTGAAGCTATAAACTGACATGGAGTTGGGGCTAGAGATTGTCACCCTTGGAGACCTAGCTAAGCCTGCTATGCCCTCCAGATGCTTGGCTCCCACCCTAGCAGCACCTCTGCTCAGGCTCTCGTAGCTGCTGAGGGGGCAGGGTGTGGGGGGAGGAAGGGGTGGGACCACACTGTTAGGCATCATTTGGGTTGAACCCCTTGGGGGCCATTTTTAAGTATACAGGCACTAATATAATCAGTTACAAAGCCATATTTTACAGCAACAAACCCTTCCCTTGGGCTCTGGCAGGCTGAAGAATGTTACTAATTAATAAGTACAGTTAACATATATAATACAGCACACTCCTCCCAGGAAGCCGCCTGGCCCTGCAGTTGCTGGAGGCTTTTGGCTGGCAATGATTGCAAGGATGGAAGCTGCCAAGGCTTTTCAACTTAATCAGTGTGCCCTGGGGTCTCACTCTGGAGAGAGTAAGACACTCAAGCCAGGTACCGAATTGGGCCTGGGAGAAGCCAGAGCTGTTAAATCATGTCTTACTCTTGGCCCTCCATCCACAGGGGAGGCTCTGAATCAAAAATGTCTTAGCATTTCTATCACACTTTTCCACTTTTAAAAATGCTTTCAAATCAGTCGGCTTATTTGTTCCTCATGACAACCCTTTGAGGCATGTGGGGATCCAAATTGTAGATTTAGGCTCAGATGAAACCTTCATAGTCCAGCCCCCTCTTTATAGACTAGGAGAGAGAGACACAGAGACGTCAAGCTCTTCCGTCACACAGGCAATAATCAGATTCATACAGCGGTCCTCTGACTAGTGCCTTCTCTCTTTCCTCACTCCCATCTCTCACATGCCCTAATTTCCATCAAGGCTCAGCTCAAGTACCACCTTCTACCCAAAGACTTTCCTTACCTGCCCCCACTTCAAAGTCACCTTACATCTATGCTTACTTTTTGTCTATATCTCTATATGTATGTGTTGTTTCCCTTGACCATATGGTAAACTCCTTGAGGATAGGGACTGTTTTCACTTATGTCTCTGTGTTTCCAGTGCTTAGCACCAGGCACATAGGTGCTTAATAAATAGTTGTTGGTTTGTTAACTGATCTTCACATGACTGCTGCCTATACCATTGCAGAACTGCCCAGTTGTCCTTTCTTATCTGGTGTGATTCTTGGCTGTCTTTCTGTACAACCTCCAGAGAGAATTTACTTGATGGATCCCAGGGCTTCCTCTTTTTGTTCTATCCATTTGTTTTTCAGTATTTTTATAGCTCCCAGGGAATTACCTGGGTTTCTTTATCCCTTGCCTATCAGTTATACCTCACAGTTACCATATGACTGACCTGTCTCCTTTTCTAATCACATATGTTTTTGATGACGTCTTTTACAGGATATAGGGCAGCTAGCTGGCACATAGGATAGAGTACCAGACCTGGCATCAGGAAGAATCACCTACCTGAGTTCAAATCTGACCTCAGACACTTACTAGCTAGTGTGACCCTGGGCAAGTCACGTAATCCTGTTTGCCTCAGTTTCCTCATCTGTAAAATGGTCTGGAGAAGGAAATGGCAAAACACTACAGTATCTCTGCCAATAAAACCCCAAAAGGGGTCATGAAGAGTCAATCACAACTGAAATGACTGAACAACAATTTATAAGATGTGTTTGGCTTGTAAGGCATTATTGTTAATGTATTGCAATCTGCTTGTCCTTACTATGTGTCTTTCTGCTACCATTCGGGTCACCAGAAATTGTCACTCCTCTGAGATTGTGGCATTCTATGTCAGCATTCAGCAAGTTAATAAGCATTTATTAAGTATTTATTGTGTGCTAGGTGCTATACAGGGTGTCCCCAAAGTCTGGACGCATAGGAAATCTCATTAACTATGTGTACTTTCAAGAAATGAAATGAATGAAATTTTCAGCATTTTATTTAATTAGCATAAATGAGATTTCATAGGAAGACATAGGAGACACATAGGAAATCTCATTAGTTAATTAAATTAATCTCATTAATATGGAAAACAGTTTCCAATAGCTAATGAAAGCTTTTATTCCATATGAAATTGTCATGGCTAAAATTTATGCTAATCAAATAAAATGCGGTTGAAAATTGAATTCATTTCATTTCTTGAAAATATGTATAGTTAATGATATTTCCTGTGTGTCCAGACTTTAGGCACACCCTACAGGAAGAGCTGGAGATACAAGTGAAAAGAAAGATAATCTCTGCCCTCACAGAGCTCACACTCTAATGGAAAAAGATAAAAGGGAAGGGGAGGTGGAAGTGGAAAGGTTATATACCTGAATGATGGAAGATATGTTTGGGAAGTTCAGGAACTGAAGGGTGGCTGGCCTGGGACCTTTCTCAAAGTGGAGGTTCTGGGAGGAATCCACCAATGGGAAAAGAGAATGACAGAGGTGGAGGCAACTGAAGTAGTTGCTAAATCAGGAGCCATTAAAACCAGAGGTATTGAGGTCAGGCATATTCTTTCCACATAGCCATATACAGAAGCTGCCTTCTTCTTTGGGACCTCTTCCTCTCAGAGATGCCACTGTCTTCACGGCAGAGACTCTTTCTGTTTTTCTCTTTGCATTCTCAGTATCTAGCACAGTACTTGGCATATAATAAATGCTTAATAAATACTTGATTGATTTAAAGGCCATGTGGCATTTGACCAATACTCTGCAATGTAACTTTCACTTTACTGAAAGGATAGAGGTGGTGACTGGCCACTAAGCCAGAGTTCTGATTCTGCCCCCATGCAAATTACATTCCCAGAAGACCAGTACTCAAAATGGCATCCATCTCTGGAATTCCTGCCTTCCAAAGTCTCATCCTTGAAATCTCTCCCAGTGTTATAGCATGCAAATGCCATGGCATTTGCTCATTCTCCTAAGATGACTGGGAGGTAGTTTAGGGTATTAAAGCATGAATTTAATGTCAGAGGACCTGTCTGATGCCTGGGTGATCTCAGGCAAATAATTTAAGCCCTCTAAGCAGGTGTTAATTTTCCCATTTATAAAATGAGGGTTCAAGGATTGGACTGCCGAGATGCCCTCTAAAGTTACTTTATTTTTTGTCTTTTTGGAAGGGGGAAGGCAGGGCAATTAAAAATTAAGTGACTTGCCCAAAGTCACACAGTTATCAAATGTTAAGTGTCTGATGTCGGATTTGAACTCAAGTCCTCCTGACTCCATGACCACCATATTCACTGCGCCACCTAGCTACCCAGTAAAGTCACTTTCAACTGAAAATCTCTGAGCCTGTAACTGTATCTGACCCACTCCTACATAGCCTAAGGAAAGTGGAGACTTGAAGCTATTATTTGGATAATTCGGTTGTGCCAGAACCAGGGTTAGAGTTCAAGTATTAATACTCTCAGCCCCATTATGCCATAGGGCTGTAACCCTCAATTCTCAAATTCTCCTTGTAGGTGACACAGGCCAGGTGACAGTTTTAAGAAGAACATGTGCCTAGACACTCTTGCCAAGTTTCAAATTAAAAAACCCAAAGAAACACGATTCCAGAGAGAGTTTCTTTCCTCTCTGGATTCTTCTGACAATCTCAGCATTTCCATTCAAGTTTGACCTCCTCCCATACCCCAGTGACTTTCTCCTTTCCGGGGATGAAATTCCAATGGAAAATATTTTCTCAGTCCCTTTCTAAGAGACACTAGGGTATTTACAGCTGGAAAAATGGCAATAGTCTATTTCTCATGGACATTTCTGTAATTGAAGTCAGTCTCTCCACTACAGGGATCTCCTCTTGACCCTTGATGGTAATATATAGATGACCCCAGATACAAAAATGAAAAAGTTTTTTTCCCCCTGTCTCATGTGACAATGTGCTCACTTGGTAGCCTTTTGTATAGGGATGGAAGATGAGGTGTCATTTGTCCTGTCCTAAGCTTTTCTACAGGCAGGAGCAAAAAAAAAAAAATCAAAACAAAACAAAACGAAAAAACAACTTTGCCACTGACTTGTTACAAGACATTGGGCAAATACTTAACCATTCTGTGACTCAGTTTTGTCATATTAAAATAAATGGAATGCATAATCTATATACCTTATGGGTTCTTGGGAGATTCAGATGAGATCATAGATATGAAAATACTTTGAAGAGTATAAAATTATAAGATGAGGAACAGGATTTATACTCCATCTCCAAAGGATGGCAGAATGACTAGATAGACCTGTGACTTTCACTCTTGGGGTAAGTATAGAGTTTGTTTTTTTTCTTAGAAGATTCATTGACCCATGTGACCTTGGGCAAGTCACTTAATCTCAATTGCCCTGCCTTCCCCCCTCCAAAAAAAAAAAGAAGATTCATTGACTATATGAATCTGAAAAAGCTAGCAAGATTTTCCCTTCATTTTAAGGTCAAAAATGAGGGGACGGCAGTGAACAGAACAAGAAAGGATTCCCAGGAACTTTTCCCCACATCTAATCTCAAATTCTGTCCAGTGTCTCCCTGGAGCTTTCTCCAAAGTACACTTGCTAGATGGGAAAATCTCTTTAAATGAGTTGAGGTGGACCCCTTCCTTAGATATTCTAGACCAGGGATTCTTAACCTTTGTTTTGTCATGGACCCCTTTGACATCCTGGTGAAACTTAATACTGTTTTATTTCCTACCTTCATAATTGATGAACATGCCAAATTTCAGTTACACATTAATGAAAATAAAGATGTAAATTTTCCCATTCAAATTCACTGACTCTCTGAAATTTATCCATGAATCCTTTAAGGTTTCATTGACCCTTGGTTAAGAGCCCCTGCTCTAGTCTAGAGCCCTTTCGAAGGTTTCTAGACCCTTTTGAAGACTTTACACCTGGCACCCACAGACTGTGTGGGACAGTGGAAAACATACTGGATCTGGAATACAAAGACTGGGGTTTGAATTCTGGTTCTGATGCTTCCTACTTATGTGACCTTAGACAAGTTACTTTACTTTTCTGTGCTTCAGTTTCCTTATCTATAAAATGAAGGAACAGGACTAGATGACCTCTAAATCTATTCTAGCTCCAAATCCATGATTCTAAGGATACAGGACCCCAGCAGAGAAAGAAAAGAGGAAAGGAGGAGGCATATACTTGGGTTCATAAGATTGCCTAGCAGATCATGGCAATGCCTTGTCCTCAGGCAATGAGGCAGGCGGCAGTATTTAGTCCATTTAGGATTATCAAATGTGACAAATGAAAGTTAAAACAGTAATAAGTCAGCAGACCTTATAGCAGGAAGGGAGCTTAGGGGCCATTTAGACCAATCCCTCATTTTTACAAGTGAGGAAACTGAGATACAGGAAAATTAAATGACTTGTCCTTTAACAAGCATCAAGGCTAGAACTAGGACTCAGATCTTCCTACTCTCAGCCTGGTGTTCTTCTCACCAAACCACTTGATTTTAAGACCTTTCCACTGAAAAAAGAAAGCCCACCCTTCTCAGAAAAGGCACTCTGGTTTAATGAGAAGAACACTCAGCCTGGAGTTTGAGTCCTAGCGCTGATCCCCTGGGGCAGCCAGGAGAATCAATGGCTTGAATGCTAGCCCTGGAGTCAGGAAGGTCTGAGTTCAAATCTAACCTCAGTACTGACTGTGACCTTGAGCAAATCACTTAACCTCTATTTGCCTCAATCCACTGGAGAAGGAAATGGCAAATCATTCTGGTATCTTTGCTAAGAAAAACCCCTGGATGGTATGGTCCATGGGCTCATGAAGAGTTGGACACAACTCAACAGGGCAATCTGGCTCACTAGCTGTGTCACAGAAGGCAACTTTCTTGTTGTCTCTGAGTCTCACTTTCCTCATCCCTAAAATGGGGCTATTATCTGTACCACCTACATCACAGGATTAAATAAACATGAATTACCTTTGTTAATTAGTATCATTACTTTCCCTTCTTTCTTCACCTCAACCATTCCCCATAAAGTCACTAAGTCTGATCCCTAACATACTTTTGTGCAAGTTCCCTGTGCCCTCCTCCTGTTTGAGGTATAAATATAGCTCTTGAAAAATTATATTTGATAAGCTCTCCTTATCATGTATTCATTGACATTCATTCAGCAAACATTTATTAAACATCTATGATGTGGTGGGTTAAGATCACTGTGCTTGGCACTTGGGGAGATTCTAGTCTTCCTCCTCCTTCTCCCTCTTCTTTTGAGCCTCTCCCCATCTTTCCTCTCCCTCCTTCCAGAACAGAAAAGATATTTTCTCTAAGGTCACCTTTTAAAATGGTTTTGTGTATTTATAACCATTTTTTTGATTCTTGCCAATTCCTTCTTTTTTTGAGAATGTTTTTGTTTCCATGAATGAAATACCAGGAATCTTCAGGGTTAGTTCTGGGAGCTAAAAGTCTTATGTCCCCTGGGACAAATAGAAATGTTTTTACATGAAAACATGACCTTCAGTGGCTCATGAAATTAAGATGGGCCTCCTACCTGGCAATTATCAGAACCCAGACACTCTGAGGGATGCCCAACTCTAACCTTAATTCTCTCTTTGTCACAGGTCCTCATATTTGGAAGCATTTAGAAAAAGCAACTGCATAAAGAGAACTTAGATTCATTGTCAATTTTGGGCACCAATGTTGCCAAACCTAACATCCCTAGGGTTCAGTGAACTTGGATGATCTGTGCTTTGGGGAACTCACCACACCATTCATGGCTCAGGAGTGTATGAATGAGTGATTCAGGGAACCAAAAACTAAGGGAGATGGAAGATCTAAAAAAATCTAAGTTTTTTTATATCTTAATTCTTTTTACAGATCTGTGTTTTTATCCACATGGTGCTTTCTCCAATGGTATAAATTGCAAGGTGTCCATACTAGCATCCATGTCTTTCCATAAATCATACCAAAGCTCCACATGGTATACTCTAGACTTTTATCATTATGCAGACACCAATGGAACACATAGGCTATCAGTTATGCCCTCGTTCTCCTTACATGGTCATCCCACCTTGTTTTCTGGTCATCTAACTCTTCAATATCTGCTCACCATGCACCTTTTGTGACTTCAGTAGGAAGACTGGCTTCAAGGACTGGGCCCTCATTGGCCAATCTTCCCCTTACATTGTACATATACACAGCATTGTGCCTAAGGCAGAGGGGGTAGGAATCCAGCTAACTTCTTTAGCATGAAACCCTCTACCTTTCCTAGCTGTTTGTGTTATTCTTTTAAGAGTCCCTCCACTTTTTCTTTTCTCCATCAAGGTGCAATGTTAATGGGATTTAAGATCTTCCCTGCCCATTAATAGGCCCCATGTGGATCCCACTGAGGGAAGCTTGCTTAGGGGAGGCTTGCTTGTAGGAAGGCTTTCACACCTTTTGCTAATTTCTAATTAGGCACTGGGTCAGGAGCCTTCTGGCTCTCAGAAGTGTATATATTCTCTGATGTGATATTTTGCTTTGGGGTTATGAGAAGGATCTTGTGATTCCCTGGTCGAGATTCTGAGTGGCAATATGTTCAGAGTTCCCCAACTGCTCAGATGTAAAAGCTCGCTTGATCTAGGGATGTATGTAAAGTGTATAGTTGATTCAGGCAGTCAGAGCCCTGTCTGTTGGTCTCTATTTGTATTTTCTCTGAAGTTCAGGGTGCTGACTTTTCCCCTGAACTAGTAATTAATTTCCCCTGAACTAATGTAATTAAAAAAGATTGTTGACCCCGTAAACAGCTATCTTTCCTAGTAAAGCAGACCTAAGAACCTGTGCCAACAGCCATCCTGGGTATGCCTGTGTGGTTGCTATTACACAAGGCTGCCCTTAATAGTCTGATTTGGCCTATAAAGAAAAGTTGGTGACTGCATGAGGATGATGTACAGGGTTAATAGCCCCAGAATCCATTCTCTAGGGATGAATCTGACCTGCTACTTATGGCAATATGAAATGAGTCAGGATATGATCTGTTTAGAGAAGTCTTGTTCTAGAAAAGGGACATGACTCCTCATCTACATTCTAAACATGTTTCATATAAGAGTATTATATAATTCACACACACGGGTTCCCTCTTCAAGAGCCCTCTTCAAGGACTTAATGAATAGAAAATCAATTTTCCCATTGAACTGGGCTGAGAGACAGCCCCTGGAGTTAGAAGTAACTGAAACTAAATACTAAAGTCTACCCCCTATAAGGTGGCTTATGGGGAAGCTGGGTGGTGGTGAATAGAGCACTAGGCTTGGAATTAAGAAGATTCATCTTCCTGAGTTCAAATCTGGCCCCAGCCACTTACTAGCTGTATGATCCTGGTCAAGTCATTTAACCATGTTTGCCTCAGTTCCCTCATCTGTAAAATGAGTTGGAGAAGGAAATAGCAAACCACTCCAGGGTCTCTGCCGAGAAAACCCCCAGATGGGGTCACTAAGAATCAGACACAACTGAATAACAATAAAAGGTGGCAGCATAGTGTAGACAGAAGACCACTGAGGTAGAAGTCAGAAGAACTGGCCTTAAACCCCAGCTCTTCCACTTACCACTTGGGTGAACTGGAACCTTCTGGGCCTCAGTTTTCTCATCTGTAAAATAATGGTTTAGGAGTAGATAATTTCCAAGGTCACTTCCAGCTCTGACTCCTAAAAGAAATTAGGAAGTGGGACTAATGAGAAAATCAATGTAGTCACATTGATTTTTTCCTATTACTGTTTGTATACGGTACTTACTGTGTGCCAGGAATCATGATAAGTGCTTTATAATTATAATTATAAACTTCTCAGGATTTTTGTGAGGACCAAATGAGGTTATCTGATCCTCACAACAACCCTGGGAGGTGGGAGCTACAATTATCCTCATTTTGTGGATAAGGAAGCAGCGGCAAACATGGATTAGGTAACTTGCCCAGGGTCAGTGTCTGAGGCTGGGCTTGAATGTAGGTCTTCCTACCTCTAGACTTGGCACTCTCTCCACTGTGCTACCTAGCTGCCCCACACAGGAAATTGTTCTGAGTGTTATCCTAAGACAGCTGGGTTGCAAGGGGTTAAATGGAATTTCAGGGTAGCTTGCAATAGCAATCAGGTTAAAAGTGACAGGAATCTATGAGTCTTACTACTTAGAGAAAGGTGACTTTTTACTTATATTTAATAGCCTTGCACTTTACAAAGCACTTTTCTCACACAAAACCCCCCAAACATAAAGAATCTACCCTTCTAAGTAGGTAGTATAAATATTAACTCTATAGTTTTACTTCTTGTGTCCACCTTTCAGCTATCCTACCCCTATCTTGCATTTACTAGTTTGGTTCCTTCTAAGATAAAACTACCCCGGGTATTCTATGGGTCCACATTCCCAAAACTATAGCTCACAAACCCCCACCAATGTTCCCTCTTTTAAATAGTCAGATAGAGGAAATAATCAGATGAATGAAGGATAATTACTAAAATGACATCATTAAAATCATAACATTTGCCCTATAAACCCGGGGATACACTGTCCTGTAAATTTATACAGCATCAACAGGAAAATTAAGTACATAGAGAGGACACAAATATAGGGACATCTTTAGAAGGTAAAGAAGAATGTGGACAAAGCGAACATGAGGAGAACTCACATGGAAGACTATAGAAATCTCTGTGCTGCTCCCATTGATTGTGGTTTTATGGTCTCTAGTGGACACTGTTAAATGCTTAGAAAAAGCAGATACCCTTACCATAAGGCCAGCAAAAGCTTTCCCTCTTTTTGTACTGTTAGAGACTTGGCCCAGAGGCTTCCTATCTCCTGAGCAAAAGATTCTCAGCTCCAGATGAAAAGCCCTTTATAACAAAGAACAAGATCATCCCAGACAGTTAATGGCCTCAGGCTCAGCCTTCCTAGTATGGGATTAGGTGTCCTTGATCAGAGAGACCTTCCCCTTTCTTAAGGTGACTAACCAATATGCTTCCTAAATGCACATTTCTGTATTCAAGATCATAACCTAGGAAATAGTCATTTCCCCAATAACCAGAAAACGTCTCTGGTTTTAGGAGTTCCCTTATTTTTTACTTCTAAATCTCTGCCATATGTCCATGTCAATGGCATGCTATGCCTACAAATTAATATCATTCATTGTCTTTGCTAAATTCTCAGTGACTTCCTGGATCTTTCTGTTCAAATGTTACCTCTCAAGTTCTGAAAAGGACAAATTTGAAAAAAAAAAAAAAGGTTTTGTCCCCTATCCTACGCATAGAAAAGTAAAATGGGCAATTGCCCAAGGTCGTGTAGCTAGTATAGAGTGTAGTGAGATTCCTCACACAAGACACAGGATCTCCCAGTTCTGGGCATTTTCTCTGACTGCTCCCCAAGCCTGGAATGCTCTCCCTCCTTATCTCCACCCATTGGCTTCCTTTAGTCTCAGTTAAAATGCTATTTTATACAATAAGCCTTTCTCAATCCCCCTGCAAGCTAGTGTCTTCCCTTTGTTGAATCTTTTCATTTTTCACTGTGTAAATGTTTGTACACAGTTGTTTGCATGCTGTCTCCTTCATTAGATTTTGAGCTCTTTGTGAGCAGGGACTATCTTTTGCCTTTCTTTGTATCCCCAGCGCAGTGCTTGGCACATAGTAAGTGTTTAATAAATGTTTATTGACTTGACTAGTGGCCTCATTCTGCCAGCCAATCCCTTGTCCTGCTATTCAAAGTACTGGGGATTTGACTAGGAGTAGGGAAAGGAAGGAGAGATGTAGCTCTGAATGCCGAATCCTACTGGAAGTGTCAGGAGTCCTTTGGGAAATGTATTGTCACATATTCCATTCTAGAATGCTCTGGCCTAGATTGATCCTAAGATTAAGGGTAGGGATGGGTAGAACTAAAGTTTAGGAGAGTAACAGACTTGAAACAATTTAATAAATTTTTATACATTGCACTCTTATTGTTATATACTATTTATTTGCTATTCGTCATTCAAGCATGTGAGTCTTTCTGTAGATAACCAGTTACATTTTTCCAGGGTCGTGTAATTAGCCCTTGCTGGAATACATCAAGTTCAACAGGAGGAGGTGAGGGATTTTTTTTTTTGGGTTGGTTTATTTGCTAGTAAGTAGGGGCTCAATTTGATTGGGGAAATCTTGAAGTTCATATACCCCTTAACAACAAATCAGCTCCATTTGGTAGTGATAAGGGAAACTGAGGGAGCCACAGGAAGCATGGCTTTTGCAAAACACTAGGCAAACATGGGAAAAGCACAACTCCTGACGCAGGCATTAGCTATCAATACTTCCTAGTGGTTAAACTATTAAGCATAAGAGTCAAGACTCAAATAATTCCCCTGACTCCAGGTCCAAGGCACTCTCCACACTACTGCATAAGCTCTTTTAAATGTGTGTGTGTGTTCTGAATGTGGTTATAGGTCAGAGTTCACACAAGGTTGGGAGCCAAGATTTTTCTCAGCAACTAGAAAAATCAAACTGTGAGAAAAGGAACAGAAAGACATTGAGTTAGGGGCTAAAGTCCACTGAGAAACAGATCCAATAAGGGAAAATTCTAGAAAAGAATAATGCAAGTTTGAATGCAAGAAGGGCTGGAGTGAAGGATCCAAGATAAGAGACAGATGAGGTTAACCACTTTTTGTTTATTGTGGCTGATTTTTGATGGTCCCGCTCCTTTTACTTATAGGGACTCCCTCCTTAAAAGGAAATTTCTATGCCCTTATAGCTGTCTGGGCTTTGGCAATAAGGGACGGAGTTCAACAGGGACGTAGGTAGGCAAAGATGCAGATGTTTCCGTTCTTGCCCAGAAAGGCACATGGGCACCAGGCTGAAGGGTTGAAGATTAAATTTATACCCTCTTATTTTCTCTCACAGTCCTGTAATAGAGAAGCCAAGGTGGAATGGGAGTTAGTGTTTGCAGGTAACAATTGAAACATGCTGAATCTCAGAACTTGAATTACTGCCTCACAGGAAGGCTTGCATCAGTACCTCCAGATCTGGTAACCTGTAGTAAGTAGATTTTCTTTCATGTTCTGACATTCATCAGCCTTTATACACAGCTCCTGCTACCCTTATTCCACCATTACCCTGCCTCAGTACAAAAAACATATGGTATGGGTCTGAGATGTCATGGTTATGGCAGACAGAAGACTGTGTTTTCTCAGCCTTTCAATGAGGGGAAACAGAAAGCAAAGATGGCCAGGGAGGGTGGAGAAGAATGGGTACTAGAAGTTAACTGTGTGCCAGCTTTGAAAGTGTAGTGGAATTTCTGTGGGCCTGATGACTTTCAAAGTCCGTGAAACAGGATGTGTAATCAAAGTTCCAGGACAAACTTTGGTTGCCTATGCTTAATTAGGGCAGATTTTCTTCCAGAAGAAAAGCAGGGAAAGGGCCCACCAGCAATCCTGGAGCCACCAGAGATGACATAACTTGTCTTTTGGCAGAAAACACATTTATTCTAGGTATGTTGAAGAATGAATTCTTGTTCTGGTATGAATTGGATTTTATGACCTCTGTGATGATTTCCAACTGTGATAGTCTGTCTTTCTGTGACTATTAACACTCTCATTCTGCATACCATATAGCTTTACCAATGCAGGAACTTCCCTTCCTTGACCATGGCACTCAGAAATAAGCATAGTACTCTAAATAATGTCTGATCAGGGAACAAAACAGTGGGACTGTGTGGTACTCCTTTAGACCTGAGGGGCCAGTTCTATCTTCCAAAAAGTCATTTGGGGTAGAGACCTCAGCTGGAAAACTGTAAATTGCCCAGGGTGGGAGAAGGTTGAAACACTTTGAGATCCAGCTCCCAGAGAAACCATTATCATAAGGGAGAGAGTCAGAAAGTAAGCAATAGGGGAAAATGGGGGTGGGGAGACTAAAATTATCAAAGATTCAAGAATAAAAAGCTCAGAGACCTTGAACATAAATAAATCAATGGGGAAAACATTAACAGAAGGAGGAAACATGGCCTCTAGTTCTAGTAAGCAAGTGCAGGTTATCTATGAATACATATTGCAAAACATAGGAAAATGATTCACATTTGATGAGATATGGGCCCTGTGGAATTTGAGGACAACATGAAACCACAACACTAATGGTCATTCTTTAATAGAATATTTAAAGGATGTAAAGAAATAGTTTTTTAAAAAGAGAGTTTCAAAGTATTCACAACTACATTAAAGAATGCACCAAATCACTAATAATAAGAGAAATCCAGATCAAAACAACTCTGAGGTTTTACCTTATATCCCATAAATTGGAAAAGATAACAAAAAGTAACAACAGCCAATGTTGGAGATGTTGTGAAATATTAGACACTCTAATATATTAGTGTTGGAGCTGCAAAATGGTACAACCATTTTGGAAAGCAATTTGTAATTACAGAAAAAAAAGTGACTAAAGTGACTTTTTATAGCAGCCAGCAACCTAGCATACCCAAGACGACTGCTAGCACAGGTTCTTTCTTCTGTTTTTCTAAAGGAAAGCAACTCAAAAATGGGTTAATAATCTTACTTTAATCAAACATATATCATTTGCTTAGTTTAGGTGGAAAAGTCAGTACCCTGAACTTCAGAGAAAAAAAAAAACAGAAGTTAAAAGCAGAGAAAAAATAAAAACAGAGAAACAGACAGGGCTCCAGCTGTCTGACTATTATATCCGTACCTAGTTAGTTACCAGAGAGAAATACCAATATCTGGGTTTTCAAAGGGGGGGGGAGGGGCTCAATGTCTGTCCAATCTCATCTGGCAAATCACATAACTCTTCCCATGAATGAGCCCCAAAGCATAACCTCACATCAGGGTATATATAGCCTTCTCCAGGGTCAAAGAATGTCATAACCCTCATGACCCACTGCCCAATCACAAAGTAATAAGGTGTGGGCATTCCTGAAAAACAAATGTCCCACCACAGGCTCCATGTGACCACATTCAGCCTATTAGAGGGCAGAGTATATTTTCAAATCAGGAAAGATCCTCAAATTCCCTAACTATTACACCTTGGAACCAAAGACTCCATTACTGGACTTTTAACCCAAAGAAGCCATCAATAAGAAGAAAGTCCCCATATATACCAAAATATTTATAACAGTACTTACTGTGATAGCAAAGAAATAGAAATAAAGTTGATGCCCATTGGTTGGGGAATTGCTAAACAAATTGTGGTACATTAATGGAATGGAATGTTACTGTGCTATAAGAAATTATGTATATGGTGAATATAGAGAAGCCTGGAAAGATCTAAGTAAACTCATACAGAGTGAAATAAGGAGAGCCAAGAAAACAATATACATAATAATTATAACAATGTAAATGGAAAGAACAACTTCACACCAAAAATCCAAAGAGAATGTAACAAAAAAAAAATAAATATCAAATGATTTTGAATGAAGTGATATGAAATGATACTGGGGGTAACTATGATGATGTAAAAAACAGCAAACAGCAATAAAATTGTTTTTTAAATAAATTAAAATAGCACAAGCAAAAAAAATATAACTAAGCACAAAATCTTAGGGGACTAGATTATAGTTGCAGTTCAGGCATTCAGTTGTGCCTGACTCTTTGTGACCCTGTGGACCATAGCACACCAGACCCTTCTTCCTTCACCATCTCCCAAAGTCTGTCCAAGCTCATGTTCCATGTCCAACTCGTGCTTCCACGATGCTATCTATCCATCTTATCCTCTACCATCCCCTTCTGCTTTTGCCTTCAATCTCCCCCAGCATCAGGGTCTTTTCCAATGAGTCCTGTCTTCTCATTATGTGGCCAAAGTATTTAAGCTTTAGCTTCAGTATTTGTCCTTCTAGTACTTGACCTCCCTCCAAATTCATGTAAACTACTAATGACTTATCCTTGGGTTTGACTATTTATTCATTTTGAATTCATCTAACTGTACTATCATCTAGCTTACACCATCTTTAAAAAAAGAAAAGAAAAAGCTTTGTCCAATACCTTGCTGAACTCCAGGAATGCTATGTTGACAGCATCTATCTAGTGAACCTGTCCAAAGAAAAAGAAAATGAGGTTAATGACACAACCTATTCTGATGAAAGCCATGCTGATGGTTAGTATTCACTGCCTTCTCTGTCTAAATGCTCACAAACCACCCTTTTAATAACACATTCTAGAATTTTGCCAGGAATGAAAGAAATCCAGCACACTGACCTATAGTACAAAGATGATGATGACTACCACTACTACTACTACTACTACCACCACCACCACCACCACCACCACCACCACCACCACCACCACCACTACCACCACTACTACTACTACTGCTGCTGCTGCTGCTACTGCTACTGCTACTACTTCCTCCTTTTCCTTCTCATTTTCATCTTCTTCCTCCTCCTTTCTTTTGAAAATTGGGATGTTTTCCATTTTCCAGTCACATGGCAACACTCTCATTCTCTCAAAGGTCCCTCACATTGTGCTTTGAATAATAAATATATATTTTAAGTCTAGAGTTGTGGTTTCATTAATGTTGGGAACTCCCAGTTAGGAAACCATCTCTACCCATACAGATGAGTAACTCTTCAGCAATTTCTAGTTAAAGACTTGCCTAAGGCACAGAGAGTTTCTGTGACTTGCCCAGGATCACAGGTTTGAAGCTAGAAGGAACCTCAGAGAGTATCTACCTTTCATTTTACCGGTGAGAAACCAAGGCCACACAGTAGATTTGAACCCAGGATTCCCTGACTCAGGTTGGCTCTCCTACTTTACCTTTTTAGACATGCTGCTTTCTCAGTATCTGTAAAAATAAGAGAATTGGGCTACATAATCTCTGAGGTCTCCTACAACTTTATCAGACCATGTTCTGTGCTCTAAATTTTAAGTTTCTTCTAGTTCTAACAGTCTATGATTCAAGGTTTTTTAAGTCATAGAGAAGATTTGAAGACCATTCAGTGTAAATTGTTCTTTGGGGTTTAGAGGCAAGAGTGAAGAGAGAGAGCAATCTCTTGCCTTTATCTTTCAAAACACAACATACTGGAGTGATGAGATTCTCTGCCCAGATTCCTAAGAAGAAAAAATTTCACAACGAGCCCAGAGGATGAATGGCAAGAAAGTGATATGTAGCAGAATTGGAAATTAACACAGAATTGAAAGGCACTAGTATGTGTTGAAGAGAAATCAGATAGCAACCAAGTATAATTTGAAAATAAAAGTATAAAGCAGTAATGTTGGGCCATACACATCTGAAGGAGTGGAATATTTCCATTTCCAACTGATTCTTGGTAACTCACATTAGAATGGGAAATGAAGTGTTTTAGAGCCAGAAACCACAGGTTTGGGTCAACTTCCCTTGGTTTCTTGTGGCTTTCTCAACTGGAAAACCTTATAGCTCAGAACATCTGGGAATGGGCCAGCCAGGATTATTCCAGGAGAGAGTAGGCCAATAGTCAGTGCCATCATCTTGTCGACCAATGAGAAACAATGACCAGGCATGGGTTGATGTCAGTGGAAACCAATGAGACATCTTGGTGATTCTGTGGGGGCTCTCATTGGCTGACTGATCTTGTCTGATTATGGGCTAAGTTTTCCAGCTGTGCAGGGTGGGTATTGAAAGTAGGATTCAGGGGTAGTAATAGAAATTGTCCCTTCCATTTTGTGTTCTTTTTGGCATAGACCTTTTACACTTAGGGGGCCTTGCCAAAATCATGCTTCCTTGACCAGAAGAGTTGGTCTCTCTTCCAGCTACCACCTACCTCCTGCCAAGTTTGAACTAGTTTCATTTCAATTAGGAAACCAACTTGTGCACACCATTTAAACATCAAGACTATACCAGGCTGTTTGGGTGCATGTGTAAAAGACTTGTGCCTCACTTCTCAGGAGTTCCATAAGATTTAACTAGAAACAAGTTAGGATTAGACTCTAATTCTTTAGGGGATGAAATTGAAAGCTGATTAGGATGGTCAGCACTTGCTAATGGTGACAATGTCATTCTTTCCGTCCTTAAATGGGTCCATTATCTTCTCTGAATTCCACAGCTCCAGGCTGACATAATCCTGAGCCAACCATGTCACAGCTATAAATTGGAACTTTGAGGTAGCTCAAAAGGTTGACTAGGTACGAGTTGGTGAACAAATAGGTGCAAAACTATCTTTGCCACTAGAGAAGTAGACTAAAGTTCATGAATCTGTAAATTCATTATCTAAACTAACCTGGTCCTTTGGTTAGCCTTGTCTTCTATGCATTTTCTGGATTAATTGTCCCAAATACTCTAGGCTTTTTCTGATGAATCGTTGACAGTTTTCATGCAGTTGGATTAAATTCTCAACCCTTGAATAAAGTTAATAGATTCCTCCTTTACCTGCTAGCTCCAGAGACTCTGACTTCATACTTTAGGGATGGGAAGAATTGACTTTGTGGGGTGCCAAATGCTTTAGGGGTGCCTTGGCAGCAGTCATTCCTCCTGTATTGCTGGGAATTCTGAGACTGGCTGCCAAAAACATAACCATGGAAATTAGAAGACCTCACAGGTCTCTGAAAGCATTTTTGTTAATTTAACTTTGCTCAGTTGTTTCAGTTGTGTCCAATTCTCTGTGATCCCATTTGGGGTTTTCTTGGCAAAGACACTGGAGTGGTTTGCCATTTCCTTCTCCAGCTCATTTTACAAATGAGGAACTGAGGCAAAAAGGGCTAAGTGACTTTCCCAGGGTCACACAGATAGTAAGCATTTGAGGCCAGATCCAAACTCACAAAGATGAGTCTTCCTGATTCCAAGCCCAGTGCTCTATCTACCATAACACCTAGCAGCCCTTTTCCAGAAGAAATTAGACTAGACCTAAGAGAAATCAAGTAGTGAGTTATAAAGCATTAAGGTGGAAAACACAACCCACTGTACCAGAATAGTATTTCCTTAGGATCCCAGAGATCAGTCCTGAGATTCAGTATTTCTGACATTGGTGAGTGTGGTCTAATTTCTAACCCTTAAAGAAGTGTTGTATACAGATTTTTGACAACGTCAGCACCTTTCTTTTTGTCATTCCTTCAAGGGTGAAGTGGTCACTTTTGCAAAGGTTAAATGAGAGTCTTGGAGGAATCAGAGGAGCAAAATGTCCCCATATCTAATATGCAAGAGAGGAAGCACAATGTGATTGTGAAGAGTCATATAGACTAAGTGAGGAGACTTGGGTTTAGATCCTGACTACTAGTTAGGAGACCCTAAATAAGTCATTTTCCTCTCTGAGTCTCAATTTTCTCATTGGTGAAATAGAGATTTAAAAAAAATAGTATAGAGTTATTGTAAGGAAATTGTTTGGAAGTCTTCAAGAGCTCTTCTGAGCATTAGCAAGCAACCTCTTAGACAAAGGGTTCAGGACAGAACACTGCCTTTGTGCATAAGTTCTTCTCCCAAAGAACCCATGTCCAGGATTTCTTCTCCCTTACTATGGTCCTCTGGAGGGGAGAGAACTCTGTGCAGGACCACTCATGCTCAGAAGGAACTAAATCTGACCCTCTTACTGAATCCTAGAGTTTGCCTTAATAGTCTAATGAATTCCATCTTGACCACCTCTTTGGAAAGAAGGATTATTCTGTCTCTGAAACATGGACATTCCTTGACTGCCCTGCTATAATCATATGTTACATTCTTATAGAGCTTTCCAGGTTTCAAAGAGCTTTTCCCATATATTACCTCCCTTGATCTTTTCAACAATTTTGTTAGAAAGGTAGAATAGGTATAATTGTCCCTTTAGGATTGATGATGAAACCAAAACTCAAAGAATTTAAGTGATTTGCTCAAGGGAACCCAGTGGTGGAGATAACATGCTCTGTTAGAATGAGTCCTTGGATTTGGAGTCAGGGAAACTAGGTTCAAATGCCCAAGTCTGCTATTTATTGTGTGTGTGACTTTGGATAAGTCACCATGCCTCTGTTTACTTTAGTCTCATTATCTATGAAATGGGAGGGAGCAAATGATATTTAAGTTCACTTTCAGCTCTGAATTCTATACTTTTTACAAAGTGCTTGGTCTACTCTGCCGAGTGTCACCTTCATTTCTCACCTCATTTCTGGTTAAAATATGGGGTGTTCAAGGAGGACTGACACCTCTGGTGTGAGGACTTGCCAGAGACCTTTTTAGGGCTGCTCTTCCACCTTTGGGGGTCTATCTGGCACTCAACTCTTACCTGTGGTTCCAGGAAGCTGTGGTATGCATAGTGGCCACACCCAAGTAAAGCATCTCAGCAGAGAGGCTAAACCAGGTTTAGGGTAACCAACAGGCTTCAGCCCCATCAGTTAATTGGGAAGGGGGTGCCTTCCCCAAGCATGTGATGACTTCCCTGGTAGAATGGGTGGATGAGAACAATTTATTTCGATGACCATATAGGCAGCTGAAGTAGGTACTGTGAAGCACTTAGAGCTTGATCAGGCATCAAAGATGCCAAGGTTATCCATGGCATCCTGGGCCATCACCAGTTCTGCTGACTCTTGTCTTGCCACTGGATTTCAATGACTCTGGAAGACAGAGTGAGGCTGTTGACTTTGTACAACTCTGCCTCACTTAAATCCAATTGACATATGAGTCAATAAATCACCCCATGATGTCACTGATCCTCTTTAAAAATGAAAGACAAATGATAACACACCTGGCTTGGCCAGAATGAAGGGAAACAGGATCTGACCTTTCCATTGTGCCACCTTTTACAATTCTGAGGGAATTCTCTGATCTGTCACAGGCCTTCAGAGTCATTGAAGCCTAGAAGAAGATGAGCCTGGACAAAATCTGCTCCTATCCACTTAGCATAATGGGCTCTATCCTCCCCCACCCTGCATTTATGATGTGATACTTTATGAGGGTGCTTTGTGTGATGCTCACCCTGGATGTTTGGTGCTGCCTGCATGAAAGGAATGCAGCAGTGAAAATGAATGCAACAGGAGCCTCTACCTACTAATGAACTGGTAGTAATGGTCACTAAGGAGCCCTGGAGAGAGTTGACAGTGTGGCACTAGCCCTGACCAGAGACAAGAGAAGGAATTCAGTGACCTCTAGAATTTCTTTCCAACCTAGGCAACTGGCCATTTGCCAAGTTTTTTCAGTTACTGGGAGGAGGACGGAGTAAGTAGGAAGCCATCCTTTTCAGAAACACTTGGCTATCCCACTTCTAAATAAGCAGAATCACCCTAAGCCTCACCTCCCCCTTCTTTTCCCATCCCCCACCTCTTCCTGGGGCCTCTGATTCTTGTTCCCATTTCCTGCCTTCCAGTTTAGTGTGGGTTTTTGTTTTAATCCTCTCTGCTTTTCCTCCTCTGGTTGCTATGGAAGCAGTGACCTCAATGGCCAGAGCAGAGTTCGGAGAAAACCACATGGGACCTGAGAGCTAAGGAGACTTCAGGAGAACAGTACCATAGAATTCTAAACAGTTACAGCTGCAAAGGGACCTCCGAGAGCCCAGGGCCTGGAGCCCACTGGCCTGCTTGGTCTCCACAGCTGAGGTCCCAGGCATAAACACACACACACACACATACACACACACACACACACACACACACACACACACCCAGCTAGGAAAATGGAAGTTTCTGTCTTAGAATGGAAGAGTTCAGATATGGGGCAAGGGGGGAGTTATTTGCTCAGGGAGGAGAGAGGGGTACATTCCAGAAAAATGAACAGAGCAGAAAGATGGGAGAACCAGGCAGGAGTAAAGGACATGGATATGGCAGAAAGAAATTTGTTAGACCAAGAAAGACTAAGCCAGAAAAAAAAACCAGAGGCTTTACTGGACAATAACATCTCCCCAATAAAGGGAATAGCCAGGATCCACCACTTTTATCCATGTGGATGATTGCAGTGTGTAATATAGCCAGAAAGACCTTTCTTAAATGCCCCAAATCACATTTCTCTTAAAGTGACAGTTTTGCTTCCTTTCCTTCACGAACCATTCAGAGAGAGGATCATGTGATCATAGAGAGAGAGCTGGAAGAGACCTAAGAAATCACCAACTCCATCTCCTTAATTTTATAGATGAGGAGCCTGAGACCAGGAGATGTTAGGTAACTTGGCAAAAGTCACACAGTTGCTAAATAACTGAGGCAATGTTTGAACTCTTGTTGTTGCTTGTCCTTCATTCTTGAAGAGAACCATGACATCAGGAAGGTGATGCCATGACATGCAAGTGAATTGGATTTAAGTGAGGCATGGCTGTGCAAAGTCACCAGCCTCGTTTTATCCTTCAGAGTCATCTGGGTCCAGTGACAAGATACAGATCAGGATGACTGGAGATGGCCCCGGATGCAGTAGGAGGCCTTGGTTTTTTTTTTTAAGTTAAGATCTTTAACAGGTCTTACTTTGCTCAGGTCTTCTTGACTCTATGTCCAATGCCCTAACAAGTATGCAATACTGACTACCTCATAATACTAATACCCCAAATTTGTAGGACATTTTACATTTTCCAAAACATTTTCACATGCATGATCTCATGTGATTCTTATAATCACCTAGAAGAGCAAAGTAAGAGTCACTCAGCAACTAGCATTTATGAAACCCCTACTACACGCCAGACACTGTGTGAATTAATATCCAAGCCAAGACCAGAACGAAGCTCCCTAGATTTCAGAACAATTCTCTCTCTGCAACAACAGGTTGTTTGGCATGTAGCTCTCCGGGACTTGTCTCTTGCTTGCCCACTTTCTCCCTGATTGAAGTGACTTGTCCCAGCCCCAAATACTCTGCTAGGCTTGGAGGAAGATAAAAGATTGAACCTTAACTAGGACAAGAGCTTTGTTCCTGGGTTCAGAAACTGAAGGGCCCTAATAACACTTGAACTCTTTCATCAGATAGAAACAACTAAGCTTGGTACCTAATTAATTAGCAAGAATAATTCATGAAAACAGGGAGCTATCAAATGACACCCTCCCAGACCACCCTGATGCTTACATCCTAGATAGGCTCTTTGTTAAATTTCCTTTTTATTACGAATTTACCAATCATCAATACACACGAAAATTTCAATATACAAAGAACAGAAAAGATGATTGTATCTGAAATCATGAACTTCTGTTCATACAATTTTTAAATACATGTAATAACTTTAATACAGTAGTAACAAAATTGCTTTGTGCTCCCTTTTAAACATTTTTGTGGTTTTTTTCTGTGGATTTTTTTCTTTTTTCTTTTTTTGGGGGGGGGGGTAAATAAGGCAATTGGGGTTAAATGACTTGCCCAAGGTCACACAGCTAGTGTGTCAAGTGTCTGAGGCCACATTTGAACTCAGGTCCTCCTGACTCCAGGGTTGGTGCTCTATTCTCTTCTGTGCATTTTTAATGTTTTATTGAGGCTCTCTTCCCTTTTTTTGCATCCCTATCATTATGTACTTACTGTAACAATGTAAGTGAAACAGACACATTGGCCTGAAAATGTATATCTCATTCTCCCCTCTGGTTCACATCCTCTCCCCTGGGTGAGCTCTTACCTGCCTTTAGTCAGGGAGGTGGCACAGTGGCCAGAGTATTGGGCTTAGAGTTAGAAGACCTGAGTTTAAAAAGGACCTCAAACAATTACTAACTGTGTAACCCTGAGCAAGTCACTTTACCTCTATGTCAGTTTCCTTAACTGTAAAATGGGGATAATGATAGCAACTACCTACCAGGGTTATTGTAAGGATCAAATGAGAAAATATTTGTGAAGTACTTAGCTCAGTGCCTAACACATGGGAGGCACTTAGTAAGAGAGGGGGAGTGAGAGAGAGAAGAGGAGAGAGGGAGGGAGACAGAGAGAGAGAGAGAGAGAGAGAGAGAGAGAGAGAGAGAGAGAGAGAGAAGTTCATTTCAGAAATGTCCTTCACCAGCCTCAGGAAAGTCCCTGTCACAAACTCCAGGTGCCAATTTAGTGACCATAAATGGTCACTTCCATCAAGAGAAAACACACCACTTTTCTAAGAAAATGGAAGCTAGTTTAAACCCCCATTAGGAATTGTCAAAGTACCAGAAGCTGTCCAAAATCTCTTCCAGCGACCAAACGTGCAGGCGTATTTCTCAGGGGCCTCAGGCATATATCATCTCAGGAATTTATTTAGGAAGAAGTCACTGGGATTATATATCTAAATCCAGGGAATCTCAAAGGTCAGTCTAGTTCAACTTCCTCATTTTACCAAATTGAAGCCTATGGATTTGTCTTCACAAAGCAAATCCCCTTAATAAAAGGATTTGTTCTATAACCACTTGGACTCAGACAAAAGGCCACACCTGAGGACCTAGAAGGCCACATGTGGCCTTGAGGCTGCAGGTTCCCCACCCCTGATCTAGTCTAACCTTTTCCCTTTATAGGTTAGGTAACTGAGACCTAGAGAAAGTAAGGAACTTGCCTTAGGTTATACAAGTGCTATGGCAGAGGTGAGATTTTAACCTGGGTTCTCATTGGGGGAAAACCTAGCAACCATTTTTAGAGCAAAATGAACCAGTTTTCTCTCTGTACCTCATATCAGCAAGCGACAGGGTTCCACCCCCTGCACTGACAGCCATGGCACCCCTGTTCTCCCAGAACTGGAAAGGCAGGATGATTATTATTCTATATTTGCTTGAGCCGTAACAGCTATGAGCATATTAGCATAACTTCATTTTCCTTGACTTGACTTGGGCCGTCAGGTCAAGGTTAACCAACATATGGCTTAATTATTAGTGGCTTTAAACGTCAGACAAATGCCTGCTCCGAAAAGGCAGGGCAACGTCTTTTCCTGAGATGGGAAACCACATCTGAGCCTCTGCTGCTCTAATGTAATGGAAATTAGAGAGTGGGGGCAGGGGTGGGGGAAATCTGCCTTTATAAGAGCTCTGATCACCATAGCAACAACCAGGCCATCCTTTTAAAATGTGTCTGTCATAAAATGCCTGTCATTTTGCACAACTTTTTTTTTAAATTCAGATGTACTGACCCCCTTTATCATCTTTCCTCCCCTCTCCTTCTTAATCCTCTATACCCTCCCTTTCAATGAGCTGCCAGATAGATCACCTTCTGTGCCTTTCAATGGATTTGTTCCAAATAGGAGTCATTTGTCCACGAAAAACCTACAGAATCAGACTCCTTGAAAATCATTTGCTTCAATTCCTGAATTTTACAGAAGAGGAAACTGAGGCTCAGAGAAAGGAAATAGCCTGGCAAAGATTTATAGATTGTGGTAGATCTAGGCAGTCTAGGTCTCCTGAGTCCCAGCCCAGTGTTCTCTCCTCTCTTCTGGGCAGCAGAACTCCATACGGCAGCCATGAAATGAGAGCACAGGCGTTTAGATGTCATTTTTCGCTGCGATGCCCAGGATCACAGAGTTCCATAAAATAAATAGATACAGTCCTCTTCTTCCTCAGAGTTGTTGAAATGAAGATTTGACTGAGAAGGCAAACATTGATCAGTCCACCCTCCCTAGAACTGGGGTTCTAGGTGGAGGTAGAAGATCTGAAGGAACAGAGTTTCACCTTATTCCTAGGTTTTCCTCAAAGGGCCTTTTTAGGAGAAAAAAAGAAAAATGTGAGTTCTTAGACGACAGGGACGGTCTGTCCTTTCTGTCCTATCTTCAGTGCTTAGCATCAGGTGCTGCCCATAGCAGGTGCTTAATAACTGCCCCCTGAATTGAACTGAATTTCACAGTTTCTCTCTGTTTTTTAGGAACTGTAACAATGGGTAAACTTGGGGGAAACTGGAAAGAAGGAAGAGTAAATTCCTGAGGAGAACTGCCTCCAGTCCTCCGAGCCTCATTAAGCATTGGAGGGGAATGTCCACAGTGCAAGGCTACAAGACAATGCATTCAGGGGCCACTCATGACCTTGGGGGAATGACTCCTTTGGGCACATTTCTGCTGCCATTTAGGGATCGTATAATCTATTTCTCATGATCTCAAGAGATCCCTCTTGACCAAAATGTCCAAAGTCATCATGGCTATAATATGACATAGCGCTTCCTGGCACCATGTATTATTATATAATCATAGCACTCCACTGAAAGAGCCCTAATTTCTGCCATTTCCTCTAATAATAGCTACATTTATATATCACTTTTTGGTTTTCAAAGCACTTTACAAACACTTCATTTGAACCTCACAACAACCTGAGGGGTAGATACTATTATCGTTTTTATAGCTAAAGAAACTGAAGCAGATGGAGTGGCTAGGTGGCACAGTGAGTAGAGCACTGACCCTGGAGTCAGGAGGACCTGAGTTCAAATCCAGCCTCAGACGGTTAACACAAAACTAGCAGTGTGACCTTGGGCAAGTCACTTAACCCCAATTGCCCTACCTCCCCCCCCCCAAAAAAAAGCAAAAAAAAAAAAAAACCCAAAGAAACTGAAGCAGAGAGAGATTTATTGATATGTGCAGGGTCACACAACTAATAAGTATCTGAGGTTGGATTTGAACTCAGGTCTTCCTGACTCCAGGCCCAGAACTTTATCACTGCCTAGCTACCCCTAAACAAGCTCCCTAGGGTCAGCTCCTTTCTTTACTCTGCATTGTCTCTTGTATCCTTTCATCACATATCTGCTTCTCCTACCAGACTTTCAAGGAACACTGAGGCAATGAGGATTGGTTAAGTACAACAAAATTCACCTATGCTGGAGGAATACTTTCTGGATGGACGCACCAAGTTCTTAGCTGCGCCTCTATTTGATTGAAAACTTGATCCCAGGGTATTACAAAGAGCCTTTATGCCTTCTCTGGGTAGCACCATAACCTCCATGTCAGGAGACTTATGGCAGCATCTGCACCATAAGTCTTATTGGGGGGATAACTTTTGCTGACAGAATTGGTGAGTGCCCTTTCACTTGTTCTCTGTTGGTGGTATCTTTACATCAGTCGTGATCTCTGGTCCCTTGGCCTCTGGATTTTCCCAGTGTAACAATCACATCTGCTGCATCTCTCAGTGGGCATTTGTCCTTCCATCTGGGCAAACAGAAGTTGTCACTTACCCACACATGGAAGCTGTCTTAGAGCTAGGCTGAACTTTTCCCCAAGTTAGATTGTTCTTTTAGCCTTTAAAATCATTCATAAACTAGTGTACTTTACCCCCCAAAAAACTGACCAAAATTTGACTGCTTTTGTTTGTGCTTAAGACAAATTAGGAATGTATACAGCTCTCTGGTGTATGGTACACCTCAACTCCTTAGCTCCAGTCTAGCTATATTTGCATGTTCGGATTTTATTGTTCTTCTCTCAGAACCCTGTAGGGGACTGTCCTTTCACAATATAAATTTGAAGAAGACTGAATTAACTTGGTATGTTTCCCATGGTGCCCCACCACTAACATGCTACATTTCTACTTTCTGCAAGCATCTCTACCATGTGACTTTCTGAAACCTTTAAGTTATACAATTTCCAAGGCTGTGCCTTTAATATTTTCTAGCAATCTCTTTTTTTGCCACTTTAGATGCTTGCCAATGCTATAATGCCTCAGCCACATTTCTGACCCATATAACCAATCTTTCTGCTTCAGGGAGTCATGGGTTGTTTCCTGAGAAAAATCCCAACATAGGGCCATGGTTTCACTGTGGTGCAATATTGTAAATTGTGGAGTGTGGAGGTCTATTGGCATTTATAACTGCTTCTGACACTTTAGGTGGCTTTCCCTTTAGGAACAGAGCTGATAATTTGTCTCCAGATCCTAGGTCCTTTGTCTTCATGCTCTCAGAGAGGACTGGTAATTAGTTTCCAAATATTTTGTGAAATTCCTCCCCTATCAGGAATTTTAAAGGGTCCTCAGTCTTAGGTAACTTTGAAAAACAGATAATATTTTTACCTTCTTTAAATGGATTAGTGAGCACTTCACATGCCTCCAAGGTTTCCACAGCATCTCAGAAAAATGCTCTCAGTATCCTTGTCTCTTAAGTGCTAGAGCATTCCTCTGGGCATCTCTAGCTGCATTGCCAGGCACCAAAGCTATAGTGTGGACAGCCAGAACAACTCCCAGACTTGAGCACTATGTCCCTTCTTCCTACTGGTGACCCTCTAGACTTTTGCTATGCAGTGTGATCTTAGTGATGGCTGAGGTGCTCTTCTGGCTAGCTGGGCAGGCTCCTTAAAGGTCACAGTGTCTCAGATGGACAGATCATTTAGCTGAACCTGCCCAGGCAGGGGCTAGGAAATTCCTTCCACTGCTGGATCCTTCTCGGGGTGCAGAATCCCTGTGTGTTGATATCTCTGAGCTTGACCTTCGATGGACCCCTGCAGTCTTTCACCACCTTCAGCCGCTAATTTGGCAGAGTGCTACTGTACCCTCTTCAGCTGAAGTGTTACAATGCTCTTATCAGCCAGGGTGTTGTGATGTTTTTTTCAGCCAGGCAATGAGCTTTAGCCTAGGGCTGGCAGAAACCTCTCCTCTTTGCCTCCCTTGGGCCTTGGTTCTTGCTTTGTCACTTCTAGGCAAATAGTGGAAAAGATCTAGTCTTCCCTTTTCTATAATTCTTCCTGATTCAAGCTGGGTTCCCATAGCCAGAGACTCTTCCTTTGCTGATAGATAATTGTTCTTGATTCAGGTAGTTACATTTTCATTTGGGGTCTTCTGAAGATGACAGTCTAGAGGCACAAAGGTATGAGGGTCCTAGAGGCAAGTTCATTGTTTTTGTTGACCCCTTCAAGATATTTTTGTTTCCGACCCTAAGGAACAAAATGTTTGTTTTGCATCCAAAGGTCTTCACCTTCAAAGTCAATGTCTTTATCTTTCTAAGCCTCCTGACCTTCAGCTTTGCTCAAGTCTCCCATCACTGAATTATATTTAGATACTTCAAAGATCTATAATTTTGTTAGTGTGGGTAGTTGCTCCACTGACGCAGATTACAAACTCCCCAACTCAATAAACTCCAGCAACTCCCAATTACCTCCAGGATCCAATAGAAAACCCTGTTTGGCTTTTAAAGCCCTTCACAACCCAACTCCTTCCTACCTTTCCAGTCTTTTTCACTTTACTGCCTTCTACTTACTCAGTGAGCCAGTGACCCTTGCTCCCTTGTTCTTCCTCACACGAGACAATATCTCCCCATTCAGTGCATTTTCACTGGCTGTCTCCCATACCTGAAGCTCTTTCTCTTCTCTTTCCTGCCTCTTGGCTTTCCTTGCTTCTTTGAAGTTATAAGGAAAATCCCCACCTTATACAGGAAGTTTTTTCCTTCTCTCTGATATTATCTCCAATTTATCTCCATATATAGTTCAAATACACATGTAGTTTGCTTTCCCAGGTAAACAGTCACTCCAAAAAACACATTTACTCTTTCTTTCTCTCAGACTCTGAAATCCTACCCAGTCTTCATGGTCTTTCCAAGGCCATACAAATTGTGAGTGTCAGAAACAGGATTTGAACCCAGAACCTGTGACCCCAGAGCCAGTGCCCTTTCTTCTGTATTGCCCTGGATCTCTAAGAGTCATTCTAGCTCTAGATTCTATGATCTTGTCTACTTATCTTCACCTTCACAGAACTATAGCCATTAACTTTTTATGCCATCTTTCCTGGTACCACACTAATTTATATTGCTACTCAGTTATCTACTTGTAAGGGTCAGCTAGGTAGTACAGAGGATAAAAATGCCAGGCATGGACTCAGGAAGAACTGAGTTTAAATCTGGCATCAAACACTTACTAGCTGTGTGATCCTGGGGAAGTCACTTGATCTTGTTTACCTCAGTTTCCTCATCTGTAAAAAGAGCTGGAAAAGGAAATGGTAAACCACACCAATATCTTTGCCAAGAAAACCCCAAATAGGGTCACAAAGAATCAGACACAATTGAAATGATCAAACAACAACATCAGCAACAAGGGCCAGTAGAATTAGGACCAGGTTGTCTTTAGGGCCCACACCCTCATCTCTCTCCTAAGCTGGTTCCTTACTTTCTGTACTTTTAAAAAATGTGTGTTTCCAATGCCTAGCAAAGTCCCTGGTAGAGAATATGTGTTTAATAAATGCATGTTCAATGAATTAAAATATTGATAGTATTAGAATCTATAAAGTTTTATAAGCTCTGTCATGACCAATTTATGAACATTTTTTTAAAGCATTGGGAATCTGATCTCTCCAAAAACCAGAGACCTATAACCACGAGACAGACATACAATTTTCCTTAGAGCCTTAGAAAGGCATTGCTGGCCTGTTCAGGCTTGATAAAAAACTGACTGTTTTCCAAGATGTAGATATTAAAATATTGAAAATAGCAAACCCATCATTTACATACCAAAAACCCAGGGAAACCTGTTTCCAAAGATTATGCAATCCGCCTAAAATTACATGTGTAAGACTTACTATAAACTAAACCTCTGATGTCCCACTTAGCTCCAGACCTGCTTCTCACAAAAACTTCATTCATTACTAAATCAGTCAGTCAATCAACATTTATTAAGGACCTACTATGTGCCCAGAACTGTGCTAAGTGCTGGGGAAACAAAGGAGGCAAAAGACAGTCCCTGCCCTCAAGGA
Source organism: Gymnobelideus leadbeateri (assembly GCA_011680675.1). Taxonomy (NCBI): domain Eukaryota; kingdom Metazoa; phylum Chordata; class Mammalia; order Diprotodontia; family Petauridae; genus Gymnobelideus; species Gymnobelideus leadbeateri. Next base: position 723,780 of record WOXC01005653.1, on the reverse strand, counting down.
GCTCACAATCTAATGAGAGAAAAAACAAGCAAACAAATATGTATAAATTATACACAGGGAACATAGGAAATAAAGCAGGGAGAACATTAGAATTTAGAGGGATTGGGGAATAAGTCCTTGGGATAAAAAAAGAAAAGTTGGCAGCTATAAATAAAGGACATTCATTATATATATTTGGGTTCAATTTGACAGCTATTATTTCCGAGGCACCTACTATAAGTGGGATGCTTTGTCATGTTTATGTATTCTAAGTGTGTGTGTGTGTGTGTGTGTGTGTGTGTGTGTGAATGTGTGAATGTATATTTCAGCTAATATTCACTTCTTCAATCAGCCAACTCATATTTATTAAGAGCCAGAAATAGTGTTCGGCTCTGGGGACGCAAATGCAAAACTGAAAGCAGTGCCTGCTCTCAGGGAGCTTATTTTGATTAGGGAAGATGTTATATTCACAAGTCATTACCATGGGTGGGTGGGGTGATACAATTTGCCATGTGGAAAAAGCTGGGGAGCCTGCTTTTAAAATCATAGAAGTATGAAATAGAAGTATCTGGCTTCCCAATTTGGAATCTGTTCTGCAGCTGGTTCCAGTCCATTGACCTCAGGTTGAGGAGATAAACTACTGATTGGCTGTATAACTGAAACTGAAGAACATTGGAAAGGTCCTAGTCCTGGTCTCTGGTCTCTGGCTCTTTCTGGACTGTCTGGATCAAGGGAAGGAGAGTCACAGTGGGCTTCCAGGTTAGGGAGGGGCAGAGGTATGCTATTTAACAACCAGATATGTTTCCCAACCATCATCCCCCCGCCAAAAAAAGTGCATAATACACTTTTAAAGTTTAATTTCCATTATTAGTATTTTTTCCATCACTTTCTTAAGTTTAGATCATAAAAAAACAATAAATTTTCATTCTTTTTTAAAACATCATCCACATTTCCCAGTGCATCATTCCTCCCCTTCTCAGGGAGTCATCCTTTATAAAGAAAATAAAAGGGTTTTTTTTAACAAAGAGAAAGAATAATTCACTAAAACTAACCAATACACGAAATAAGTCTGATATTACATACAGTGTTCTCAGACGTGGGACGGAGCCAGCTTGAAATGGTTTGAGAGAACCAATTGTGAAATGTTCAGTATGATTAGTTATACCTCAGAAATTGGCAAGTGCTATAGATCAGGGCTCTATTCAGTGCTTTATTTATGTCTGGACTTAAGAAATGGATTACACTTGAAAGCGGGTTGTGTGTACTTTTTTTTTCTTTTTCCAGAGAGTAGGTTGCTAAACTTTTGGAAACCCACCCCTGTCCTGGAGCCTCCATTTTGTGGAGGGGCCCAAGCTGACACCCTCATCTGCCTCCCAAACTGGTTCCTGACTTTCTGGACTTCAAAACTATGCCTCCATCCCAATACATTCATCTTCCCTCTTTCCCTACTTTTTAGCTTCCCTTTGTATGTTGTCCAGTGGTTTACATGTTGTCTCCCTCATCACAATATAAGCTCCTTGAAGGGAGGAACTGTCTTTTACCTTTCTTTGTATGCTCAGTGCTTAGCACAGAGACTGGGACATAAAAGGAACTTAAGAAATGATTAGTGCCTAACTGAGGGCAGGGATTGTCTTTTTGCTTATATTTATATCTCCAGAGCTTAATACATTAAGTGTTTAATAAATATTTGTTGCTTTCCCTTGCTTGTTCCTTCTTTGTTCCTTCCTTCCTTCTTTCCTTCCCTCCCTCCTTTCTTTTCCTTCCTTCTTCCCTGTCTTTCCTTCCCTCCCTTTCTTCTTCCTTCCTTCTTTCCTCCTTCCCTCCCTCCCTTTTCCTTCCTTCCTTCTTTTTCTCTCACCTATCCAAAATCTGTATGACTGCAATACAGTGGGAAAGAACACTAGCTCTGGAGTCAGAGGAACTGAGTTCAAATTCTGACTACATTACTTAATATCTGAGTGCCTACAGGTGAGTTGTTTAACCTCCCTGGTCTTGGTTTCTTTATCTGAGAAATAAAGAAGCTAGACTGAAGGGCTTCTGAAGTCCCTTTTACCTGTAAGTCTATGGGTCTATGATTTTTCTATATACAAATCAAAGCCATCCTTGTTGAGATTAGTAGAGAATAAGTGGGCCTTCAAAATATTTTACAATGCACTGCATCTTTACCAATTTTTTTAGGCAATGATGAAAATGTTTTAAAACTTTATTGACCTATAAGACTATACCAAGTTAGAATCAATATTGTATGTAGAGTTATAGTTTTTACATAAAACTTCACATACCTACAACACATATATCTGTACAAAAAAAGTTCAGAACATTTTTCACAGGATGATTTAAAAAAAATTTTAATTCATGATCTACTTGGATAAAATCTAACATTCACACAAAAAGGCAGCTAGTATGATTTACAAAGTGCTCCAATAGTTTCCTTGTGCAGCTCAAAGGCTGACATAATTAGCATTATTTGAAAGTCTTTTTCAAGCTTTTACAGTGAATTCAGGGGAAGATGGTACTTGGGTCAAAATTGTCGTTTTTAATCTTCAGCTATTGGTTAGATTTCAAAATCATCATAAATCTAAATTGAAGAAGTGACAATGTCATTATGATAACCATTGGCTCTGATCTTCCAGCTAGCTCTGAAGTCATTCTGGTAATTTACTTTAATAAGACTACATCAATACTCTTTTCTCCACTTTCACTCCCACTGAATCGAAGTAAAAACGCCACATTAAAGACATTTTCCGTATTGGAAAGGAAACATTATCATCAAGATTTAAGATCAGCTAGGAAACCCTTCATACCCTGGAATGTAATAAATAAAAGAGCCATTGTGATGGGGAGAATCTTTGCAGGTAAAGATTTCTACTGAACACAAGGCTGCCCTTAGCCCTGTGGGGAGAGATAAAAGGAAGAAAGACAGTTCCTAACCCCCAAGGAGCTTACAAGTGAATGGGCTTTGTGGGGTATAAAAGAAGAGCCAAGGCCAAAATAAATGAAAGAAGAAAAGGATCAAATGAAGAAATGTATGTAAAGTGCTTCACCACCCTTAAAGTAACATGTTAATGTTGTTATATTAATAGTTATCATCACCTCTTCCAGTTTCATGTCATATTCCAACTTGATGAGTATGTCCTTCAACCAATAATTATTGAAAATATAAGATGAAAACATTGATCTATAAATTAGTTCTAAGGTCCCTTCTATTTCCAAGTCCCATGACTCGATGTTGAATTGATCACTCTAAGACAAAGGCTTCAGTCATCTCACCAGACTTCTCTCCTAGTTGACATAGATCTATTAATCACAGTTCTTTGGGCCCAGTTATTTTACTTGTTTCAGCTCTGAGCTCTGCTCTCCATCTTATGCACAGGTATAATAATAAAAATTATAGCAATTACAATAATAATAATGGCTAGCATTTATTTAACACTTTAAGGTTCACATAGTCCCTTAGGTTAAGCTCCTTGAGGTCAGGACTATTTCATTTTTTTGCTTTGGTGTACCCAGCAGCTAGGTATTCAGTGCCTAGCACATAGTAGGTGCTTCATAAATACTTGTTAAATTGAATCTATTTAAGGTCTGAGGAGGAATATAATTATTACCTTCACTCATCACAATAATAGCTAACATTTGTGTCAGTCTTCAAATCCTATAAATCTCCTTACATCTCATTTGAAATGTAAAACAACCATATGAGGTACATGCTATTAGTATCCCCATTTTAATAGATGAGGAAACTGAGGCTGAGAGAGGTTAAATGGTTTTCTCCAAGACACATAGTTAGCAAGTGTCTGAGAAAAGATTTAAACTCAGATCTCCAAGAGTCTGAGTCTGATTCTCTCTTCACTACAAGAAGACAGATGGCATTTGCTTTGGGTTTTAAAAGAATGAGTAAGAATTCAAACTTATCGAGAATCAAGACATTTGCCTGCTTCTTGTAGAACTTCTCCCATTCTCTTTTGTTGTTGTTCAGACATTTTTTTCAGTCCTGTATGCCTCTTCATGACCCCATTTGGGGTTTTCTCCCAAAAATACTGGAGCAGTTTATCATTTTCTTCTCCAGCTGTTTTTTTTTCCTTTCTAGGAACATATTTCACAGAATCCCAGATCTGGAAGGGATCTCAGAGACTTTTTGTAACAGCAAACACCCTAGCATACCCAGGATGACCAGTTAGCCCAGGTTCTTTGATCTGCTTTTAAAGGAAGTACTGCTCAAAAAGGGGTTAACAATCCTACTTTTAATTACATTCACTAGTTCAGGGGAAAGGTCAGCACCCTGAATGTCAGAGAAAATACAAGCAAAGAAATTAACACAAAGATCAGATGGGGCTCCAACTGTCTGAGTAAAGCAATATTGCTATACACTTTACATATATCACTGGATCAAGAGAGCGCAGACATCTGAGTAGTCAGGGGACTCTTAACAAATGACTACTCAGAGTCTTGACCAGGAAATCAAAAGATCTTTCTCATGAGTGAACCCCCAAAGCAAAATGCCAACCTCCCAGAAATATATAACAAAGACTTGGTCCCTGACTGACTGTGTACTAGAGGGCACAAATCTTACCTAACTCCTCACAGCTGTGAATTGTCAGTGTTCAAAGGAGATTAATTCTTCCAATATTTGCAATTTAGCCTGAGCATAGGAAACTGAACTCCTAAAAGCAAACAACAAAAATCCCATCTTGCTTGCGCTTACACCCTTCAATCCACCTTGTGTCTGAATGGGAATCATTTCTACCATACCTGAAAAGAGGTCCTTGGCCTTTTCTTGAACACCTCCAGTGATGGTTAGAATTAGAATGAGAACTGAATCTGCTCTCTCCCATGGTGGTCCCTTCCATTTGGGGGACAGTTCATTATTAGAATTTTTTCTGATATCCAGTATAAACTGGTGTCTTTGTAACTTCTGCCCATTACTCCTGGTACTTCTCTCTAACCCCTCTTACTAATGACAGAACTTCAAATAGCTATTAAGATTCCTTCCCTCCTCTAGGTTATACATGCCCAGTTCCTTCACAGGGCATGATCTTGAGACCCTCCACTATCCTTTTGTCATCCTGGATGCCTTCCAGTTTACCAGTGTTCTTAAACTGAGATACTCATAACTAAACACAATATTCCTGATGCAGCCCCAGGGCACAGAACAGAGGAACTCTCACCTCCTTATTCCTGAAAGCTTCGCCTCTCATTGCAGCCCAAGGTCCCATTTGCTCTTTTGGCTGCAAGAGCACGCTGCTGAATCCCATGGAGTTTGCTTTCCACTAAAACCCAGAATCTTTTTGTTTCCCAGATAAACTGTTATCTAACTAGAGTTCCTCCAGCTTGTCCTTGTGAAGTTGACCACCTGCCTCTTATAATTAGCCAAATATAAGACTCTACATTAATCCTATTCAAATCCTTAATAGATGTTCTAGCCTGTCTTTGGTACTGAGTCTGGCATCCAGCGGGTGAGCCATCGGTCATCCAAATTCTGTTTGTCCATAGTAGTTTTCATGTTGCCTCACCCATTAGGCTGTGAGCTTCCTGAGACCAGAGCCTGATTTTTAGTGCTCTTTGTGTCCCTAGCACTTAGCACAGTACCTGACATAAGTGCTTAATAAATGCTTGCTGACTTGACTTTGTATTATCTACTAACTCAATAAGGATTTACTTTAAATTCTAACTGGAGTTCAAAAATCTGAAGGAAAATGTACCTTTTTTTTTTTTGCTTTTTGGAGGGCAATTGGGATTAAGTGATTTGCTCACAGTCACATGGCTAGTAAGTGTCTGAGGCCAGATTTTGAACTCAGGTCCTCCTGATTCCAGGGCTGGTGCTCTATTCACTGCGCCACCTAGCTGCCCAAATGTACCTTCTTAAAGAGCTGAATGGTTAATAATACAACTCAAGATATTTAACATACTGTTACACCATTGTTCTTGAAATGTCTACTGATTTGTACTTGCTCTTCTGCTGGAAGGAATTGGAAGGTGTGAGAGACCCACTTTGTGACAAAGTATCCAAAGTACTATTTGAACTCCAGTCTCTGATGACACCAAGTTCAGCATTCTAAGCACTACACTACATTGGCCAGCTAAAGCTATGAATATATACAAGTTCTGAGAGTGCAAAGATGGCACAAGGTTTGTTCAATTAGAACTTCAAGTTGGGGGACGGCTAGGTGGCGCAGTGACTAGAGCACTGGTCCTGGAGTCAGGAGGACCTGAGTTCAAATCTGGCCTCAGACACTTAACACAAAAACTAGCCTGTGACCTTGGGCAAGTCACTGAACCCCAATTGCCCTCCAAAAAGCAAAAAAAAAAAAAAAACAACTTCAATTTGTTCAGTGAGAACAAAGAATTCATTTAGCTTTTTCCCTGTCTCTAACAACTATATCTAATCAATTATCAAGTCTTGTCAATAATCCTTCCATAATATCTCTTGCAGCCAATAGCCTCTGCTCTAGTTTGAGCTCTCATCTTCATAGATTGTTGCAATCTTCTCCTAATTGTTTTTCTTGCCTCTAACACTTCAGCAATCCATTCTCCACAATTCACTAAATTGATGTTCCTAAAAACACAATTTTACCATGTCACCCACCCCAGTCAAAAGTCTGTAACTATCTATTGTCTATAGGATAGAATTAAAATTCCTTAGCCTGGCATGTAAAGCCAATCTGACTCCCAATTACCTTTCCAGTTTTATTTCATACTGATTATTTCATAATTATTTCACATTAGATTGTTTGATAGCACTCCCTTTTATGTACTCTCCATTCCAGTCAAATTCCTTCTCCAGCAAATTTACCTTTGCAAAAGTGATCCATCATATAAAGGATGTAGTCCCTCCTTTTCTCCACCTACAATTTTTAGATTCCTTCAAATCACAACCCATGGACCACCTTCCACATTAATGGGTATATGGGGTGGCCATGCTGGAGTACCTCATGCCTCTCATCCATTGTGTGGGCATCTCTTCATTCCCTAGTCTAGCTGGCTCACTTCAATCTGTCCTCCCATTGGCATATCTAGATGCCTGGAGAAGGACTACCAGCTCATAGCTACACTCAGACTCTCTCTCAGAGTACTATGGAGTAACCCTGTTATGGAACAATACACATTCCTCACTCCTACCATTCCCTGTGTTAGCTTCTAGCCCCTGCCAATGCCTTTCCACTTACATAAAGCAGCTGTCTACATCAATGACACTTCTAGATCTTAAGCTAACAAGTAATTTAACAATAATAACTGGTTTTTTTTGTCTTTTGTTTTCAAAGAGGACCAATGACATCATAAAATGATGTTTTGACTTGATTGTGAATTGGATATAAGTCCGGCAGCATTGCACAAACTTATCAGCGCTTCACTTTCTCTTTCAGAGTCATTGACAAAAGACAAAAGTCTGGATGATTGTTGATGGTCCAAGATGACCCTGGTATCTTTAACATCTGACCAAGGTCTAAGTGCTTCATGGCCCCTGCTTTAGCCGCCTTCATGGCTGTTGGAACAAATTGTTTTCATCTGTCCATTCTGCTGGTTGTGCTTGGGGTAAACACCTCCCTAACTCACTGATGGGCTTGAGGCCTGTATGTCACCCTCAAGCTGGTTTAGCCCATCTCCAAGATGGTTTGCTGGGGTTTGGCCACTGCATATGCTACAGTTTCTGGAACCACAGGTGAGAATTGAGTGCAAGGTAGATGCCAAAGGTGCATGAGCAGCCCTGAAAAGGGCTCAACAAACCCTCACACCAAAGGTGCTGGTCCCTCTTGAATACCCCATACATTCCACAACAATAACTATCATCTATACACGATTTCACATTTCCTAAGTACTTTAAATATGTTCTCTCACTTGATTTTCACAACAACCCTGTGAGTTAGGTACTATTATTATCCCTATTTTACTAATGAGGAAGTCTGGGCTGAAAGAAAAAAAACTGAGTTTTCCAATGTTATAGAGCTAGTAAGTGTCTGGGGCAGGATTTGAATTCAGGTTTTCTGGACTCCAAGTCCACTATACTATCTACTTCAAAAATCATAGTTGCTTATATTAAAATGAATTCAGGAATAATAAATAAATCACAATACACAAATATACCTGAGTTACACTCTCCCAGTGATCCACACAGTATCTATGGAGGAGAATAGGCCGACAAGTATAGAAATCTGCCAATGAGGCATGTGTGTGTTAGGAAAAGCCCTGTGCCTGAGGAAATTCAATTCTGGAACCATAAACTTGGGCATCAGTTTTTGGTCTCAGAAGCTGTTCGTAAAAGTCCTTTGAAAAGCTTAGTTACTGTGTTGAACAGATGTTTCTACTGCTAAGCTGAGATGGTCCATGCTGTGTGGCATTTACACCGTACTCAGCATGACATCTGAACCAAAGGAGTTGATTTTCCCTGCCTTATCAGCTACTATAGTATCCACCCCTTCTAGCTTTAGATTAGAGGAAGGAGTTCTGAAATTTGTTTTTATATTGCTCTCTCTTAGATAGATAAAACACTTAATTAATTGTTTACTATGTACCAGGCGCCCTACTAAGCACTAGCACTAGCGCTACAAATATAAGCAAAAAGAAAGTACCTGGCCTCAATTTATGATGTACTAGGGGGAAATAACGCAAACCAGGGAAGTGAAAAGCAGGGAGTGGGTGGTGGGGAAATCTGAATGGGGTAAGGTGAGTACAGAGAGTCAGGGGCTCAAACCAGGTCTGCATACAAACTCCAGGCCCTCCATGCAAACAACTCTACCTTAGCTTGGTAAATAAACCACAACTTTATCTTTTGTCTATAATTAGATAAATTACAATTGTTCTGTCACTGAAATCCTAGCTCTAAAAGGTCTTTTCAGAAAGAATCAAAGCTCATATGCTAAGACCAGCAGGAGTTAGTGATCTGGGACTTGCCATCTCTCAAGCAGGACCACAGCTCTAAGTTCCAGACATTCAAGTCGTCTTGAAAACTTGACCTTCCTCTTCAACTATACTCTTTTCCACTGGTGTATCATTAGTGATACTTGCAGCTGTTAAGACCAATAACACCAGCACACAGAAGGGCTGCTAGCACAGGTTCTTCGATCTGCTTTTCTAAAGGAAAGACAGCTTCAAAGGGGTCAACAATCTTACTTTAATTAAACAATGCAGATAGGTAAGTAGAGTGAGTATGCAAGAAAGAATCCGATAGACAAGGCTCTGTCTAAACAAAGTAATAGATACATACTCACCATGTGGGTTTACAAAGTTGGGGGGGGGGGGCTTGGCACTTAACAATGACCACTTACCCAGAGTCACGTTTGGCCAAATCACAAAGAAACCTTCCCACAAGTGAGCTCCAGCGCAAAATGCCAACCTTTCAGAATATATATAGTTTTGACTAATAGGCTCAGAGCTAGAAGGCATCACAACCCATGACTCAGTGCCTAATTGGCTCAGTACCAAAAGGTGTGAAAGCCTTCTGACAAGCAAGCCTCTCCTTAAGCAAGCTTCCCTCTAAGCAAGCTCCTCCCCCAAGGCTATATATATCTCCCTGAATATATATATATATATATATATATATATATATATATATATATATATATATATAATGTATATTATATATGTATGTTATATAGAATATATGTATATTATATATATATATATTTTTTTTTTCCACCCGATGGGTTGTATGTGACTCAGGATATGTTATAGCTGTGAAATGGACCAGAGCTCAAAGCAGCAAGACATTTGTGATTGAAATACCTGTGTACCTTTAGACCTGGGAGCACAGTCCCTGTTGCAAGGGAAAAAGGGAACACATGGTCACATAAGCCTATTAATAGAGAGAGAAGATTTTTATATTCCATTAACTCTACAACTGGCTTCTGCAGTGTGAGTTTTCTGCAATATTCCATTGTATAAGGGAGGAAGGAGGAGAGAGAATTCCCCCCCCCCTTTTTTTTGCTGCACTATCTCAGAGGCACAAGAGAAAAGATAAAGGTTGGACTCAAAAGCGAAATTCTTCCTCTAGAACTAGATCTTTTCTCAACTCATTCAGAGTAGGACCAGCCTACCTTTACTGATGCTCAGCCTGTCATTTTCATTTTCATTGATAGTCAAAGCTTGATGTGTTAAGAACAATGAGTGGCCTAAGAAACTAGATGTCCAACCACCAATGAAGCTTCCCAGTTGACAGTGGCCTTGCTACATAGGGTGGGTTTGCTTTTTTTTTTTAATCTTTTCCACATAAGCTAGGCTAGTCTACTACATGAGGCAAAAGAGTTAATTGTCCTAGTTAAAACAATGATAGAATAAATACTTTTCTTTCTTCCCTTTTTATTTATGAAACATTCTAGATCCTAAGGAATTGAAAGTGAGTGCCATCCAGAGAGCAATGGAAAGAGGGGTGCATGGTAGGCACAGGGAGGCTGAAATCCACTGTAAACAAGAAATTAAGAAGGAAAATCAGAGGAAAAAAATGTCAAGGAAGAGGAGCTGATCACATTCTGAGAGTGATGGATCCACTGGTATCAATGCAGTGGCAAAAGAAAGAGAGGAAGACCTCTGGCATGTTGAGAGGATCCCCTGTGTTGAACTTATGGCAAGATGTGGACAAAAGTGGTACAAGATGGGCTGACATGGATGCGTTGGGATCTGTATTGTTGGAATGAATACCCAAATAGGGAATATCTCAGGCTGACTTAGTGTATTCTTTTGCTATTTGCCAAAGTACTGGAATTTCTAGGGCATTTTAATAGTTTATGAGGACAATGGGACAGAACATTTGAAATCAGGGACAGATGGTTACCAGACCTCTAAATAATACCACATGTCACCTCAGGTCTGTGCCACAAGGCCCGGAGGCCATGAGGATGAGCTTTCTCTCCCCAGTTGCCAGAATGCCAGAGCAATTCAATAAAACTAACCATGGAAGCTATGTTTATGGACAAACACATAACAACTGGTTTGAAAAATAAAGGGCTGGGTGAGTTAAAGTAATTCAGTTAATGACAAGTTGTTTTGATTGAATTTGATCATTTTCTCCTTTGGAAACTAGTCCTATATATATGCAAATTCCATGAAAGAACATCATTGAAGTGGGGTTATGTGGTGTAAGATAAGAAGGTTCAAGTATGTGAGGGAATTTTTGCCTCTTTCAGATGCTGGTGTTAGGGTTATGTACAATTAGTATAAATCACTGTGTGTTGGCAGAGTCTGTAGCTCACTCTCTGGGCCTCCCTGCTCTGACAGAAAATGATTTGACAACATAATATTAAACCAGCCTGGAAAGCTGTTTGCAGACAGAACATAATAATCCTATCTGTATTTACTATAGATCTATATCTAATTGCTGTATATGTCACCTGTAGCCAAAATGATCAGCAGCTCAATTATTTACCCTTTTCTTCAAGTAATTGGTACTGATGTCTTCTAAATAATTTGGTGTAATTCAATAAAACTGAGTTGTGTCCTTTTGCTTAGGAAAGGTTTCCTTTTTTTCCCTTTAACACACCATTTCAACAGAACAGTTGGAGAATGAGTGCTTGTTGATCACTTGCTCCAAAGAATTAAGGTTTGCAAAATGTTTTACAAATATCTTCTCATCTTTTCCTCACCAGAAACCTGGGAGGTAGGTGTTCTTATTATCCCCATTTTACAAGTGAAGAAACTAAGGAAACCTTAGCAAGATTAAGTGACTTGCCTAGGGTCACACAGTCAAGTGTCTGAGGTAGGATTTGAACTTAGGTCTTCCTGTCTCTAGATCCAGTATTCTATCCATTGCACGCCCTAATATCAACCGCTGGAGGCAGAATGAAGCAGTAGAAAGAGTCCTGAACTTGACGGACCTGAACTCAAACCCTAGCTCAGCCACATGCAGCTCACATGACCTTGAGTAAATCATTCAAACTCTCTGGGCCTCAGTTTCCCTATCTGTAAAATAAGGGCCCTTCTGCTCTAAAGCGATGTTCCCGTTATCTCTCTAGTAGAGAGACTAAAAAGGTAGCAATGCTTTCCTCTGGGCCTCTGAATGGGTTGCAAGTCACTTCTTGGTTTGGTGTAAATGGGTTGCCAGATCTGAGGATCTTTTTTCCCCCTGAGGATTAAAGTCGCTGTTTTGAAGCAATTATTGATAGTTCTTGGCACTATATAACAATAGTGGCTAACATTTTCAAAGTACTTTACATATGTTATCTCATTTAATCCTCACAACAGCCCTGGGAAATAGGTACTATTATAACCTTTGTTTGACAGATGAGGAAATTGAGGCAGAGGGAGATTTAAGTGACTCCCCCAGTGAGTGTCAGAGGGAGGCAAGATTTGAACTCAGAACTTCTTGACTACAAGTCCAGCACTCTTATCTACTGCTCTGCCTACATGCATATTAAATGAGTAAACTGATAGCTCATTCTTATAGCACCTCCTTCCTTTGGAGAGGAAAAGGAGAGGGAGAGTTTGAGCTGAGTTACCCAACTAAGCTGGGTCCCTCTTCAGGCAGCTTGGTCTACTCCCAGGTTGTGTTTGTTCTTTGTTTTTGAAGAGGACCATAAGGGTCTTGCCCTTCAACTTGATTTTTTTCTTTTTTTTCTAACTAAAAGGGCCATCCCTTGACTCACTTCTTAAAGAGGCCTATTCACTGAATGGGCATCACTTTTGACCAATTCCTTAAACATCTATTCTTAAAAACCACAGAATTAAAAACACAGCAAGTACATGAAATGTGTATTTGAAACAAATTCTCAAATAACACTGAATTAAAGGTGGGAGAAACCAGTTCAATCTAATATCATGTGGTCAAGATCCAAAATTCTGCATCTATCTAGTGTTCATGGAAGCCCACATTCATGACCATTGCTATCACAAAAGAAAACTACATGAAAATCATTGCTTGTCCTTGGTAATTCACATACCACTATAGCATATTGGGTATCCTCCAATTCTCTCTCTAGCTATCTATAAACAACCAGATGAGGTTTCACTGAAGGAAACAGAAATGTTTAGCCTGGAGAAAAGAAGACATATGGGGGACATGATAGTTGTTGCAATATGATTCAAATGTTTAAAAGGCTGTAAGACAGGGAAAAAACCTCTTAGACTTGTTTTAGTTGACTCCAAAAGGCAAAAACAGGAGCAATGGATGAATGTTACAGGGTGGCTTGTTTTGGTTTGGTATAAGAATTAACTTACTAAAAATTAGATCTATTCCTAATGGAATGGATTGCCTGGGATTGTAGTGAGTTCACAATCAGAGTCTTCAAGTATAGGTTCTATGATGATATGACTCTATGATTCTCTGTCAATGTCCTTTGGGAGAATCCCTAGAGGTATGATTGGAGTCAGATAACTAGGTGGTACCATGGACAGAGTGCCAGACCTAGAGTCAGGAAGACTCATTTTTCTGAGTTCAAATTTGACCTCAGACACTTACCAGCTGTGTGACCCTGGGCAAGTCACTTGACTCTGCCTCAGTTTCCTCATCTGTAAAGTGAGCTAGAGAAGGAAATGGCAAACCACTCCAGTATCTTTGCCAGAAAAATTTCAAATGAGATCATAAAGAGTCAGACAGGACTGAACAACAATAACAACAACGGTTGGAGTTAAGTCACTAAGTCAGTCATACATGAAAGACAAAAACAGCCCCTGCCCTCTAAAACCCCACATTCTAAGAAGGGAGATAACATGTAAAAAACTAGGTACAGAAAACACATGTACAGAGCAAATTTCAGAGAGGAAGGCAATAGCAGCTGGGAGAACCCAGAAAAGCCTTCTCTAGAAGGTAGAATTTGAGGAGAGTCTTGCTGAAGCCAAAGAAATCAAAAGGTGAGGAAGGGAAACATTCTAGGTATGGGGACAGCCAGCCAGTGTAAAGACAACAGAGACAGGAGTTGGAAATGTTGGGTGAACAGAACAATGAACAAGTAAGACAACGAACCTGGATCATAGAGCATGTGGCAGGGATTCAAGCATGAAAAGACTGGAAAGGTAGGAAGGGGTCTGATTATGAAGAACTTAAAATGCCAGAGGTCTTTATATTTGATCCTGGAAGTAATAGGGAGCCACTATTGGGTAAGGGGTGACAATAAAGGGTCAGACCTAGTTTTAGAAAAATTACTTTGGCAGTTGAGTGGAGGATGAATTAAAGCAGGAAGAGAGTAGAGGCAAGGATACCAAGTAGGGGACTGTTGCAACAGCCCAGGTAAGAGGCAATGAGGACCTGAGCTGGGGTTGTGGCTGTATGAGTGGAGAGATTTTGTGAAGGCAGAAATGACAAGATTTGGCAACAAATTGGAGGCAGGGAGTGAGCAGAGAAACAACTGTTGGGGATATATAAGAGTTGTGTGCTTTTTTTCTGTATGTTTGTTTCCTGGAGAGATTTTTAAGATAATAAAGACTCATTGTTCAATAGCAGTTGCCATGATTTTAACTGATTAATGAAATTGTTTTGGCACCTAGGTAAAATATTTGGGGATTTCCCCTGAAGATGTTTTCTCCCCTGGATAAATGTTTTTAAATATACATTAAATTCAAACACAAACACACACACACACGAACATTGAATGATGATTGCTATTTCCTGGAATGCAGAGGGTTAAGGGCCTATAATCTTATTAAGTTCTCCACAACTTATTCATTAATAGTCAAGAGCTTCACAGGAACTATTTTAAGTATCTCTTTCCATTAGAGTACCACAGCAACAAAGAGACAGACAGAATTGGTTAAAGGAACAACTTTAGGATATTCAGAGAAGGGGGTAAAAGGAGCTCCTGCACACCTACTGATGCACCCACCCACCCACCCATGAGGTGTGCACATAGGCACTCAAGCACACACGTCATTCTTCTTTCTCTAGCCCACTCCCTTCTTACCCCCCCAAACAAAGCAACCTAGAACAGAAAAAGGCTCCATTCTAGAAAATGAAAGGGTTGGGATAAATGCTATCTAATGCCCCTTCCAGCATTGGTATACTTTAGTTCTGTCTTTTGAAATCTTTCAGACTTGGGTGCTACTTGCATGCTAGCTATCATCAGCTATTATTAGACTGCCTTGTACCTTGATGGTATCTAATACATTTTTGTTGAATGAATAAATGAAAGACAGTGCATATCTATTATCCAAGTTCTCCTGTTACTTAATTGCCATTGAAAAAGAAATTAGATAATCAAATAGAAATTTCCATTCTGTAAGGACACTCTACTATAGAGATAATGTCATATAATAGAATGAGCACTGGTTTTCAAGCCAGAAGACCTGGGTTTAAATCCTGGCTCTAACACTTACTAGCTATTCTTTGACTCTACTCTCTCCCTTCCTTACGGGTATCATTCATCAGATGCCAAATATTCTCAATTCTACTTCCATAATACCTTGCACATCTGCCCCACTCTTGTCCACTCACACTACCTCCATGTCTAGCTCAGTACCTTATCATGAGTCCTGTAGTAATTTCCTAATTAACCTCCCTACTTCTAGTTGTCTTCGCCTCCCTCACCCAATCCATCCTTCATATGACTACCAAAATAATCTGCCTAATGCAAAGGACTCACCATGACATTCTCCTGCTCAAAGCCCTTCAACACCTCCCCACTCTTCCACAGGATACATTCCAAATTCCTTAGCCTAGAATTAAAAACCCTCCATTATCTGATTCCTTACTAGACTTGTTTCACAATATTCCCTCTCACTCATCCTGCCCTCTCCTGCCTCGGGGTGGTAGTACAGGCCATGCCCCTTTGCCTGGTGTGTGTCTTTTCTACATCTCTGCCCCAGTAAAATTCTTATATGTAGTCAAAATCTAGCTTAGGTACCCCTTCCTCTATAAAATCTTTCCTGACTCTCCTCCTCCAGCTAAAAGTAATTTCTCCTACCTATTTCTCTTAGTACTTTGTTTAGACCCTCTTCTCTTTCCTTAATAAATTATATCACAGTTTTGTATATCTATGATTGGATTATAGCCTACTTGAGGGCAGGAACTGTTTTATATTTTTATATCTGTAATAGCACATTATCTTGCGACTGGCAGGTACTTAATAAATGTTTGCTGAATTTCAAATTGTGTAACACTGTACAAAATAATTTCATCTCTCAAAGCACCCCAGTTTCTTAGACTGTAAAATAGGAGTAATAATATTCATATTATGTACTTTGCAGGGTAATTATAAGGAGTTATATAAATGTGATCTAGAGTTATTAAGACAGTCTTGTGAAGATCACTCCATAAAATGCTTTCTTAATTATTCTCTGAAGCCAAATTTTGTTTTCACTTGAGGCCTCCTGAAAGGCGAATTTTTGGCTGGCGATCTGGAAAATTGAAACTCCAAGTAAGTGCGGGGGCAGAATGGAATAAAAGTCCCTTGAACTTCCAGTTTGTGAATTTGCATTGCCAAAAGCTTCTTCCAGAGAATTCCTAGCATTGTCAATTTTCTGGCCACCTTCCATAATTTACTAGGTGCTGCCATAATTTACTAGGAATCAAATTTCCTTGTTAAGATTGGACATCTTGAGTACTTGAAATCTGGCAGAGATCTGACCTGATGAGCTGACCTCATTATCAGTGACTTGGACCTCATGCACATTTGGTGGGACCTTGGCCAGGTCACTTCCCTGATATGGCATTTACCCCTGTCATTAAATAGGAGTCAAGATAGCAATAGGGTATTTATTGAGAACTTGAGTTCTATTCATGCCTCTCATACTGACTGTGTGACCTTGGCAAATTCATCTAGCCTCACTAGGGCTCCATTTCCTTTTCTGTAAAATGATGATGATGATGATGATGGCTAACAATTATATAGCACTTACTATGTGCCAAGGACTATTCTAAGTGATTTAGATATATTACCTCATTTGATCCTCATAATAACTCTGGGAAGTAAATACTATTATTAATTCCTTTTTACAAATAGAAGTTAAGTTACAAATAGAACTTAAGACTTGCCCAGGATCACACAGAAGCTGGGTTTGAACTCAGGTCTTCCTGACTCCAGGTCCAACTATGCCATCTAGCTAATCTCTAAAGTTGTCTCTAGCTCAAACATTTGTCATTCTTGATTCACTCCAGTGGGATAGTTTTGCTTTTTCAGACTTAGGGAGGGGCTCATGCTTAGCCATTTTCACCAGTGGACCTATGGCTATGCCTTAACGCAAAATGGAGGGGCTCTTTATAGGCTAGACATCAAGAAACCATTGAAATAAACATCAGACCTTTGCAACCCTAAGTAAATGAAAGCTGTGAATTGTGGACCCTTCCAAAAACTACATATTCCTATACCACATCTCTGCCTCAACTTAACCCACATAATTAATATTCCCTATCTTAGAAGTCTGAGAAAGAAAGTGAACAGGGAGGAGACCCAGCAGTTAGAAGAGGATAACTGTGGCTAATGTATGCTGTAATTATTTTGTTTTACTGAGCAGGTAAAGTGGTGCAGTGGATAGAACACTGGACCTGGAGTCAGGAAGATTCAATTTCTTGAGTTCAAATCTTACCTCAGATACTTATTAGCTGTATGACCCTGGGCAAGTCACTAAATCGTATTTGCCTCAGTTTCCTCATCTGTAAAATGAGCTAGAGAAATAAATGGCAAACCACTCCAGAATCTTTGCCAAGAAAACCCCAAATGGGGTCACAAAGAGTCAGACACTGAAATGTATTTACTACTGTCCTCTACCAAATGACTGGGCTTCCATGGTGGTACTTTGGAGTCTATGATCTCATTGGGACTGGTGTTTCCTCTACTAGCATTGATTGTAACTCATCCAGTAAGGTTCTCTTCCAAGTCTTTTTGGTAATGCTTCCATAGAGGACCCATCCAACAAGCTAGAGGTCTTCCTCTATCATTTTTGTTGATTTCATATTTCATGGATACTGGTATTGCTATTGAATTGTCTGTTCTTCTCTCTTGCTTCATGACCAGAATCACTTCCTTTTTCATCCAGACATATTGACTCAGAGTGGAAGAGACCTCAGAGGTACTCTTATTCTATCCCCCTTATATTACAGAAAAGGAAATTGAGGCCACAAAATTTTAGTGACTTGCATAGGTCCACATAGGTGGTCCACAATGGCCAGGGCTTGAATCTTTGACCTCCAAATCCAGAGCTCTTTTCCACTGTATCATACTGCCTCATGATAATGATTTTGTGGAATCAACACACGAGGCCTATCTTACTTTGTTATACTTCTAGAGAGAATAACATTACTGTAAAAATCTATAGGTAGACAAAGAAGAAACTCTAGGAAAATGCACTGGGTCACTCATTGTTACCTTAGAGTAGTGGTTAACAATATTTTTATTCAGTAAATCCCCTTTAATAACAATTTTTAAAAAGTGCTGTGAATCTTAGGGTGATTTTATATATTACTCATAATAATCTTTATATATTTATAAATTAAATGTTTCCAATAAATACAATGATGACTTGTCTTAAAAAGCTCCAAATAAAAATTTATATTGTATAATTTAAGATATTATTATACCTATAATTATGAAAACTATAAATATAAAAATTTTAAACTCTAAATGTGAAATAGTTGCAAATATTTTATGTAAGATATTCTGTAAGAACTTTTAAAAGAAGTAATCCATCAAGAAGGCTTCATATTCTTACTGTTATCTGCAAGTCATCCTATTAAATTGGACTTTTTACTTGACCAAAAGTTTGCAGTATTAGGCTCAACATGAGACAGTCTTAATTTGATTCTGCATGGAGTTTATTTCTGTATTTTGATTTAAATCAACAGTGAAAATGCTCACTCACAAATGTGGTCAAAAATAATAGGTGAATATTATAATCTCTTTTGCTGACAGATGGAAATTACTTTTTAAATTTTTAATCACCTAAATAGTCATTAAAAATGAATTGCTAATTATAACAAAGTATTTACTTTTCAACTGGTCAATGACAAATGCTATATTAAATGATAAATGTAATAAAGCTTAATTGTATTTATGACTTTATTTTTAATGATGTTTATGTGTAAACTAACCTTTGTAAGGAAAGATTCTCTTCAGATGTGACTTTCTACTCTTTTTTCCACTGCAAGTCAGCTACCCTCTCACAGAAACTCCACTGAATGACTTACCACTGTTGTCAACTAGTTCATTTTAAAATTCACTAGATAGGAGAATAGTAACATAAGAAGAGGGTAAGTTTGCATTTGACCAGCTATTGGAAATCAGTTTGTATGTAAATGTGGTGGTTTGGAAACAAATTGATGACAGCTTGAGAAACAGCAAGAACACATTGTGTTTAGTCAGAAGCAATCAGAGTTTGATGTAATCGCTTAGCAAACACAAGAATTGTTGTGCACATGATGACAGTTACAAATTGCTACAGAAACAAACCTATAATGCTCTAAATATATACATGCTTATTTGTTGTCACAGAAGAAAAATATATTTGTAACACAATTGGATAATTATGTACTGCACCATCAAAGAATGCTGTGAATCCTTTGAATCACTGTTCACAACCACTAACTGGGAAACACTGCTTAAGGACAAAGATTCTCACCCTTTGACCCAACAATACCACTTCTAGGGTTGTATCCTAAAGAGA
Organism: Gymnobelideus leadbeateri; assembly: GCA_011680675.1. Taxonomy (NCBI): domain Eukaryota; kingdom Metazoa; phylum Chordata; class Mammalia; order Diprotodontia; family Petauridae; genus Gymnobelideus; species Gymnobelideus leadbeateri. Next base: position 704,289 of record WOXC01005653.1, on the reverse strand, counting down.
TCATACTAGTGGAAGGAAGACCCATTTGCACAAAAATATTTATAGCAGCTCTTTTTGTGGTGGCAAAGAATCGGAAATCAAGGGGATGCCCATCAATTGGAGAATGGCTAAACAAGTTGTGGTATATGAAGGTGATGGAATACTATTGTGCTATAAGAAATGAGGAGCAGACGGACTTTATAATAACATGGAAAATATGATCTGATGCTGAGTGAGGAGAGAAGAACCAGGAAAACTTTGTACACAATTACAGACACATCATCTCTGTGACAACCAACTTTGATAGACTGGGCTCCTCTCAGCAATGCAAGGCTATAAGACAACTCCAAAAAGACTCGTGATGGAAAGATATTCACATCCAGAGAAAAGAACTATGGAGTTTGAATGCAGATTGAAGCAAACTATTTGTTCTCTCTTGTGTTTTGTTTTGCTTCGTCCTTTCTTTCTCGTTGTTAACTTCATTGATTATAATTTTTCTTTACAATCTGATTAATGCTTAATGTGAAGGTTTATGTAGAACCTATATTGGATTGCATGCCACCATGGTGGGGAGAGGAGAGGAGAGGGAGGGGGAGAAAATTTTGAACTCAAGGGATTGTGGAACTGAATGTTGTAAAATAAAAGTAGATAAATTTAATAAAATGAAAAATTTAAAAAGGAACAAAGTTTTTCACACGATGTTGCAGAGACCTTTCCTTGACTCTGTGTTGTTCAACATTTTTGTTGACAACTTGAATGAATGTAGAGATAGCATGCTTATCAGACTGGCAAAGGATGAAAAACTGGGAGGGATAGCTAATAGTCTGGATGATAGTCAGGATCCAAAAATATAGTGATATTCTAGAGTGGTGAGGAAAATTGAATACAATAAAATGTATTAGAAATTAAATTAAAGTCCTACACTTAGAAAAAAACTTAAAAGTTCAAAATGGGGTTCTGTGCCTAGATAGAAGTTTGTGTGAAAAAAAGATATAGAGGTTTTGGTGGACTGCTTAGAACAGTACCTAGAGCATAGAGGTATTTAGTAAATTCTTGTTGACAATCATAAGCTTATGAGTCAAAGGTGGAACATTTGTTTAAAAAGTTCACATAGGTTGCTTAAAAAGTCATAATACAAGGACCTGCTGGGCCTTTAAGAAGAGACCTTGAGGGAGAAGCATCTGCCTTCTTGTGCTTCCCCCTCACCCACCTCCTTGTCCCCAGTCTAAGAGCAGTGAACAGCACTGAGCAGTGAGACCCTGGGCCCAGCCCAGGTGACTGAGGCCCTTGGCCCTCCAAGGCAGCCCTGCTTCTAAGACAGGAAGCCAGAGACTTGGAGTCAAGTCCTGCTATGTCACCCTAGGCAGGTTACTGAACGTCTCTGAGCATGTTTTCTCTCTAGAAGGGGAACATCATACTTATACATCCTCTTTCATGGGAGGAAAATAGTTTTGGAAACTGTGAAGATATGTTAATGTGTCTTATAATTGTTATTGTTAGTTGTTGTCCTCACTGCCATCAGAATAGTGTTTTGTCTGTTTAAATAAGGAAGGGTTTTTGGTGGAACTCAGTAAGAACCTTCTCTTTCTTTTTTGTTCTGCTCATTTCTTGTTTTCTTCTAACCTTAGTCCTCATTAACCAACCAAACAACATAAAAATAATTAGGTAGAAACATATAAGCACCAATCACGTGTTTGTTTTCAAAATGTGTATGTTAACCTAAAAATTTTTTTTAATTATCTAGCCTGCAAAAAAATAGTCATAACACAGGAAGTAACGATCCCATTTTTTAATGCCCTGGTCAGATCCCATGAATAATATTATGTTCCATTCTGGGCTACACATTGGAGGAAAGACAATGATCAACTGGTGTGTTCAGAGAAAAGAAACAAATATTATGAAGGACCCTTCTGTGTAAATATCAGTGGAAGGTACTGGGGATATTTAGCTTGGAAAAGAGACCACTTAGGAAGGACATACTGGCCATTTCCAAATATTTAAAGGGAGGTAATGTGGAAAAGGGATTAGACATGACTGCCTGGATCATGAAGGCAGAACTAGGATTAATGGGGAGAAGATACAGAGGAAGATATAGAAAAAAAGCATTTCTAATCATTACTGCTATCCAAAAGTAGAATTAACTGCCTCTTGAGGTAGTGGTCTCTCTATCATTGTAGTTCTTCAATCAATGACTGAGTGATCACACATTGTGGGTATTATAGAAGGAATTTATGTTTAAGTATCAATTAGATTCAACAATCTCTGAGATATCATCTGACTTTAAGCTATAGTTTCTCAAATGTGATCCAACCTAGTCTTCTCCCTCTGTTCAACTCTGAGTTGAGCCAATTGTCTAACCATAACACCTGCCCAATATATAGGCAACTAATTCATTATGTTTTTCATTCAATTGCCTGTTTTAACTTGGGGCAACAGGTAAGTTGATCATGTCTTATGAAATGATGCTTCTTGTTTCCCTTGGGTGTACAATGAAACCAGTTTCTTTCTCTCTGCAAGGAGAACCTGTGAGCTGTCCTTCCAAGCAGCTGGTTTCATCTACAGGTAGGATGCCTATCGATACCAATTCCATTTCTCCCCAATATAGGCATTCATTGGTGGACAAAAATCTCACACTTAGAACATCAAGAGTTAAATGAATGTTCATAGACAGTTTATGTGTGTGATTCTTAGCACCCTCTTGTCTCATTTTTCACCAATGCAGAAATGAAAAGGGACTATGTGGGGCGGAAGGCTTTTTCTATTTATAGCTTAATCTCTTTTATGGTTTGCTGTGACCAAAAGATTTGTCATCATCAATCTTCCCAGGGTTAGCCTCTCTGCAGTTAACTAGACTGATCCAACAGATAATAAACAAAAGTCTATCACTGGGACCATACTCGGTCTTTCCAACTTGGTAGAAACCACCATAGATTGAGCTCCGTAGGCTTAGTGTTTGATGACACTGGTCACCACCATTCTATTGAAACAAGACTCTTGACCTAGAATAATAATTACAACAAAACAACAACCACATATGAACCTATATATGTGTACATATATGTATACATACATGTATATATATGTGTTTATATATACACATGTATGTATTATACATACATACCTAATGCTTTAGGATTGACAGAATCCTTTGCTCCTGACACCCCTATAGTGAAGGTAATGCATATACTATTAGTTCCACTTTATTGATGAATAAACTGAGGTTTGTGGAAGTATTTTCCCTGCTGCCATATCTTTTTTTTCCAAATCGCTGGATCAAGCCTACCAATAGCTGCTGGATTCTCTGGATGCATAGCCATCGTGCAACAAATGCACATGTATCTCCAGGACACAAGCAAGAGTTTCCTGTAAGTATCTTACCCTTTTAAAGACAGATTCAAGATGGTTGGGAGGATGAAAAGGAAATTATATCACACTTTCTGTGCCTTCTGTTTGACATTGAACTGCTAGGTATGTAGGAAATTTTCTTACCATCCCTTTCAGAAGCAAGACAGGGGAGTGAAGAATATGGAAAGGGGAATAATCATGCCAGTTTTACCTATCTAAGAGGATAGTTGTAAAGCCCCATTGAGATCATGGATATGCTTTGTGAAGTATGAAGAGTCTTGCAAAATGAAACCTATTGTTATTAGAGTCATTGAATCATAGAATGGTGAACCCTTAGTGATAATGGGCCCAGCGGTTCCAACCCATTTCTAAAATGAAGAACCCAGATAAACCCCAGATATACCCTAGCAGTGGTAATATTAGTAGGCTAATTAAGAAAAATGATTGAAGCTACTGTGGGTTCTTACCAGCTTCAAGTGAATTTATATTGTATTGATCACAACAGTATCTATGTGCTTTCGAAAAATAGTCATTTGTTTTTCAGTCATGTCTGACTCTTCATGTATCCTTTGGGGTTTTCTTGACAAAGATACTTGACTGGTTTTCCATTCCCTTCTCCAGCTCATTTTACAGATAAAGAACTGAGGCAAACAGGGTTAAGTAAGTTTTCCAGGGTCACACAGCTAGTAAGTATGAGGTCAGATTTGAGCTCAGGTCTTCAACTTCCTGACTCCAGGCCTGGCCCTCTATCCACTGCACCACCTAGCTGCCCATTATATACCAAATATATGACATGTTTATTCAGTCTAAAGAAGGAGTGTTTGCTTATTTATTATCATGGGCCATTTAAGCAGGTGGATAGTGCAGTTTTGCAGCTTTCAGACACTGCAAGTCTGGTTGAAGCAATGAAAGATAGAGCTAAATAGGGGTGGCTAGGTGGCGCAGTGAGTAAGAAGGCCAGCCCTGGAGTTGGGAGGACCCGGGATGGGTTCTGGCCTCAGAAAATGAGCACCCACACATAAATAATGACTGGCTGTGTAACCTTGAGCAAGTTACTTAATCCCAATTGCTTAAAAAAAAGATAGAACTAAATAAAGTTTTAAAATGACAATGCTTGGTGAACCTATGGAATCTTAGACCCTTTTCAATGGCACTCACTAAGTGGGATCTATTATTAATTAGCACATTATTATTCACCATAGCCCATCCACTAGAGGGAGACATTGTCAATAATGAAATGGGTTTTTCCTGCTCCCAGACTGTAAAGTGGTCCCACCTGTTTTCCAGAGTAAAGTAGCTTTCATTAGTTAACTAGGTGAAGTAGATAACTGTCCACATGGGATACTTTCATTGCTCCTGGTGGGCCTCTGACCACAGAACACAGTCCCTTCACTCACCTCTCCTGATGCCTGAAATTTTACCATTAAATATTCATTCCTTTGGCTTAATGTTAGTAAAATACTTAAAATGATCTGAAAGCTTTTTTTTTTTCAGTCAGTCACACCTTAGTATGAAATAACTTGACATCTTATTTCCTGGGAGCAAGGTTTTTTGACAGAATAGAGAAGATATAGGAAGCTGGGTGGGGAGAGGGCACTAAGCATTTAGGAGCAAGAAGGATAGGGTGGGTTCAAAGAGTTTGGTAGGGCACCTAAAAAAGTCTGAAGAAGGAAATGGCAAACTACTTTAGTGTCTTTGCCAAGAAAACCCCATACAGGGTCACAAAGAGTTGGGCAGGACTGAATAACTGAACAACAACAACAAAAAAAAAGAGACAGTGTTGAAGGAAAATTCCACATCGTCATTTTGCTTGGCTAGCTCTACTCAAATAAAATATATCCTGAGCCAGCAGACATCCCCAGAAAGGAAGAAGCTATAGGATGGCCCATAGCTCAGAAGTCCCCTCAGAAAATACAAATTACTCCACAGTATTACTCCAGAGAACACCAATGGATTGTAATCTTTGGTTGACTCCAGTTAGGCAATACCCCCTCCCCACTCCATGCTTTAACAGGCTTGTAGATACCCTAATTTCATGACCTGCATTCCAGAAATCAGTGTCTTTTGCATCATACTCATGGGTATGAATAATGGCCCAGGAGCACCAGTCCATGTGATAGTCACACAGTGTCTCAAACAATGGCTCTACTAGAAACAAATGAAACAGTGTTATGTGTTAATGTCACAGATAACACAGAATAACGGTACTTCCACAATTAAAAAATTTTATTTGAGTTGGGGACTTATTGATAAATTTGGATTATGCTCTTCTTCATTCTATTCAGATAATAATAACTTGGATTTATATAGAGCTTTAGGGTTTACAAAGTTCTTTAGATGCAGCATCCCATTTGAATTTCATGACAACCTTTCAAAGATGATGCTCTTAGTGTCATCATTTTACAGATGAAGGAACTTAGGGTGATCAAAAGTAAGTGACTTTCTCACACAGAGCTAATAAGTGTCAGAGGCAGGATTCAAACCTACACCTTCCCGATTCTAAAGCCAATGACCTCTTCATCACATATTTGGAACCCCTTACAGTTGGAATATACATATTCCAACAATATATATCCAACAATATAGTTTGGAATGGCCTTTAGAGATCATTTAATCCAAAATTCTTATTTTAGAGATGAGCCAACGAACTTTCCCAATATCAAACAGCAAGATGGCATTATAAAGGGTATTAGAACCTAACCTTAAAACTATTTTACTCAGGTTGATATTAAAATTCACTTATATGACCTGAATCTGTACTAAATTTCAGGAGGTTCCAGAGGTGTTGGGTGAACTATTTGGAAGACGAAAGCCTTTCTCCAACTTATGATTTGCCCATGATCATTCAAACCTGGAATGAGCTGGATTTGGAGCCAGGTGGCCTGAGTTCAATACCATCTCTGCTCCTAAGTACTTGTGTGATCTCAGACAAGTCATTTAGCATTTCTGGGCATCAGTTTTCTCATCTATGAAACTGAAGGGGTTGATTGAACCAAATGTGATCCCACCTAGATCGAAATCTACGGTCCAAACTAGGGAGTACAGTAATGTTGGCTGCTATTGAAAAGTAAGACAACGATCTTTCACTTCATCAAATCCATCTGACTCCTTTCAACCTTGCTCATGAGTTGAATTCTATAGCAAACAGGAACATTTCTGGGAGGCTGAAAAAAAATTTAACCACATTTCTATTCAGCTTCTTTTAAATTTTGCTAAGAGTAGGTAGGCCAGCAACAAGCATTTATTAAGCCCTGACTATGTGCCAGCGACTGTATTAAGCACTGGAGATACAACTATAAGATAAAGGCAATTCCCTGCCCACAAGGAGCATGCATTCTAACAGAGGAAGATAATACATAAAAGGAAGCTGAAGGAAAGTAACCACAGAGGCAAGGTGGTCAAGTCTGGAGAGACAAAAGCACAGTCAAATGTATTGTTAATGTATTTTTTGCTTAATGGAAAGATCTTTCCCATTCATTAATACACCCATGTGACCTGCTTAAGTCACATGGAAGCCCAAGTCACATGAGTTTGAGTCACATGAGGGTAGTGATGCCCTCTGACCCTGAAGAAGTGTGTATATACTCTGAGGTTAGCATTTTGCTTTGGGGCTCACTCATGGGAAGAGTGTTTATCCAGATGAGACTCTGGGTAGCCATTAAGGAGACCCCATCTTTGAAAACTCAGATGTTGGTGCTTCTCTCTCTGGTAATTATGTATGTATTGGTGAGACAGTTGGATCTGCCTGATCTGTGATGTGTTTATTATTTGGTCAGGTGATTAGAAGCCCTGTCTGTTGGTTCTTTATAAAGCTATTATTTCGCTTATAATTTCTGTTTGCATTTTCTCTGAAGTTAAGGATGCTGATTTTTTCCCCTGAACTAAGTAAATTATACACACACACACACACACACACACACACACACACACACACACACACATGTTTGATTAAAGTAAGAGTGTTAACCCTTTTTGAGTTGCTTTCCTTTAGAAAAGCAGATCAAAGAACCTGTGCCAGCAGCCATCCTGGGTGCTTATTGTTATACCAAGAGGGGAATAAAGCATAAACAGACTATACCTGTCCCAAAAATGAAGACTCCTGTGAAGAATTCACTGATGGGAGAAGATAGTATAATCCCTGGAAAAACTTGAAGGGGACTCAGGCTAGTCACCCAGGGGAATGATGGATATTAAAAGGAATTTGGGACCATAACTCAAATAAGAGTTTAGAATTAGAGACCAAGATTGGCAGTGGAAGAAAAGGGATTGGAAAGACAGACTTAAATGACTGGGGGCATCCTTAACTAGCTGACTGGCTGGTTGTGGCTGTCCTGGGTCTAAAATCACAAAATAGCTAAATAGCTCCTGGGATGCTGCATTACAACTGCTAAAAGATACCTCACCCTATAAGGCAAAAAGCTAGACAGAAGCTGAAGACCATCAGAGAAGCAAACTGGAGGTGTGAGTTTTTCCAGCCACGTGTTTTCTTCTATCATGTTCCCTACATGAATATACCAGTGTATGCTCCCTGGCTTTGTATGTTCCTTGACCACTAATTTCCCTAGTATTTACTTCTAAAATGGCTTTTCTCTGTCAATTATTCCACCTGGCCTCTCTGAGACCCACTGAAATTCAGTACATACTCCATGCATGTAGAATGTGGTATGGTAACCTATGGAAGAGTTTCAAACCTCATGTCTGGATTTGGGGTTCAAAATGATTACCATACCTGTTGGGTATTGTTTTATACAGAGTGGCTTATTCTCCTTTGGGTCATTTGGACAATCTACCTATTTGTGGGTTCAAGTTTCAAGTCTAATGCTTCATTATGTAATTATTTAAGCCACACACTCATAAGAATCTCACTTGGATTAAAAGAAATATGCCTCTAACTAGCTGGCTCTTCTTTGCATTTATTATATTTGGCTACTGCCAAATGGCTGTCAGCTGTTATTGTTGGGGTTTCTTTTTCATTGCCTTATGGAGCCTCTGCAGCAAGGATAAAACAGCAGTTATTGCCTTAGCTCCAGAGTCACTGAGGGCTGGGAATGAACAATTCAAAGTTTGTCTTCAAGACATTCCTTTGAAAGTAAATTTTCCTCAAGTCATGTGAGCAACAAAATGGTGGACTAGACACTTTCTCCAATACCCGCAACTTCTCCAAAATAGCAAGTATACGACAAACATAAAGCAACTTCACATGTCTCCAGGGACTAGGATACACAGAATCCAAATGAAGGTTTTTTTAAAAAGCCTGTAAATGGTGCTCACTAATTCTAAGATGAGTCAGCACCCCTTCTTCCCACACTACTGAGAGCAAGGCTACATTATCAGACCCAAGGACACAACACAGCCTTATATCAAAACCCACCACTATATCCTGGTGCCCTATTCATCTTTGTAATGCCATGGAGACCCTGGCTCCAGGCTGCAGAATTTTGTTCAGGGCTCAATAACCAGCTTGGCCATTGCCCTTCAGAAACAAAAACCTGCCAGGGACTGTAAAGCTCTAAAATTGTGGTGCCAAGGAAAACACACTCTGAACTGCTGGCATTGGGCCAGAGAATTGAGGAATAGGGAGAGTGAGACAGGTAACCATGACAGGACACTATGCATATAAAGGGCTGTGCAGCACTCCACAAAGCCTGGGGGAAAGAGAAGAGGACCCACTTGAGGTCACAGTTCTGACTGCTCAAAAGTCATTTGGGGCAGAGACCTAGGCTGGTCAACTGTGACTTGCCTAGTGTAAGAGGAGGTTGAGATGCTTTGAGATCCAGCCCCCAAGGCAACCATAATCAGAGGGGAGTGAGTCAGGAAATGAGTAACAAGGAAAATAGGGGAGAAAAAAAATACTGAAAGTGCCAAAGATTTCAGGAAGAAGAAAACTCAAAGACTTTGAACAAAAACAGATAAAATCAACAGGAAAAACAGTAACAACAGAAGGCATTACAGCCTCCAGACCTAGTCAATAAGTTAAGGAATCATAAACAGTAAAATACAGGGAAATGATCCAACATTTGATAAAATAGAGAACCCCTTAGAATTTGAGGAGAACATGGAACCACAATACACTGTCCCTGAGTGGTTTAAAAGAGAAAGGAGAATTAGAAGAGCAGGATTTTTGTCCTACGTGGCAAAAATAATGGGCAAAGCACAGAAACTTGAATCTGAAATGGCAAGCCTCACCAAAGAAATAAAAGAGAAAACAAGAGACTCACAGAAGTGAAGTACAATTGAGAAGAAGAAAAGTAAAAAAAATAGAACATTAAAAGAAAATATGCTCACTATGAAAGCAAAACATTCTGATCTCAGAAACAGGGTGCATAAAGACAACCCAAGGATCACTGGTCTCCCAGAAGAATATTCATAGGACAAACACCTTACACCATAATGAAGGAAATAATAGAAGAAAACTTCTCAAAACTCCTGAACATAGAAAATGAAATTCCAATTGAAAACATTCACAGATTTTCTCCAGGAAAAAAAAGACTTCAAACTACAAGACACATAGTGGTGAAAATTAACAATTCAATTCAGAAACAACAAGTTCTGCAAGCTATCAGGAGAAAACGTTTTAACACAAATTAAAGGACATTCAAACAACACAAGACTATTCCACCCACTGGGAAAAGGAGGAGGGAATGAATAATGTGTTCCAAAGAGCAATGAAGCTCAGGATACAGCCCGTTGTGACCTATGCTGAAAATCTGAGCTTAATTACATAGGATGAAAGATGGATGCTCAATAATAAAGAGGAGTTTGAAATATTTTTAGAAGTAAAACCAGAACTTAAGAGATCATTTGCTTCTTGAATACCCCAAACAACAGAAATGCAAAACAACTGAAATACATGCAGCAGGCAAGGATAGCAACAACAGCAATCACAACAAAAAGAACAGTAAGAGACTTCTTTCTAAATATGCACAAGGAGATAAGGGTGAAGGCAGAAATCTGGTAGAGGTAACAGTGAAGAGGCAGACAGGGGACATTATTGACAGAACCTGGTGATACCCTGTCTATAGGTAGATGCTTCTTTTATGAATTATTTTACAAGATATGAGGGCATGTAAAAGGGAGAGCGAGGAACAGCAGAATAGAGAGGAGTATGGTCTATCATCAAGGTCTAACATTGAGAAAAAGTAGACCTCTATCATCTTAGACAGAAAAGAGCCTACAGGGGAGTAGGTGAGGAAGACAGAAAAAGATTAAAAAGACGGGGAAAAGAAAGGAGGCTTATTTTGGAAGAGGGAGAAGGTTCTACTCATGAATGCTCCTATGACTGAAGAGAGATGTTTGGTGAGGGAGATGAAGCCCTACACTGGTTGAAGCCTTGGGGATTTGGTGCTTGAAAAATCAGTCTACTTGTCCTGGGAGGGAGCGGGACTCTAATCCCTTTGGGGAAATGACACCTGGAAGTGTGGGAGCATGGACAAAGGGTGGAGATTTCCAGGAAAATATACAAAAAAGGTCAACAAGAGAAAATATGCTTATTAGTGAAGGAGGTACTTTGGTATGGGGCAGTATCCTCTCTAATACCTGTAATAATTGGCATTGTTCTTGGAGGCAGGAGGTGTAATCCTTACAAGGCAGTGGAAGAAAGTGTCTAGAGGAGAGAGCCTAGAGTGGATACCTTGGAAACTTTGATTACATGAAGCATACAAGCAAAAAAGAGAGACCAGATAATTATAGAGGTCATGAATCAGAGAATGAATGTCTAGAGCAAACAGAAATAAAAGGTGTATAATGAAGGGAGAAATATTTTTTTTGGAAAAGGGTGCAAAAATGAAATTTAAGAAAATAATGAACAGAACTAGTTTAAGGGAAGGAGAGAAAGGGGGATATACAACAAAATAAAAAAGAACAAGAGAAACTGGAACTAACAAAACCCTAAAAGGAAAGGAATAAAAAATGAGAAGAGAAGATCAAGGGCGAGGGGAAACAGAGCCTGTAGAAACAAGGTTACCTTTAAAAAAAGATGGAAGTACCTGAAGGAGCATAATACTGTGTTTACAGGCTCTGGGGGGGCAGAGCCAAGATGGCAGAGTAGAAACAGCTCATCCAAGCCACTCTGCCCCCAGATTCCCCCCAAACTATGTAAAAGGGGACTCTGAACAACTTCTGGAGCCCCAGCACCCACAGAACGACACAGAAAAGCTAACCTCCCACTGAGGACAGCCCAGCAGCCCTGCAGGAAGGACCAGCGCAGAGGTCTGGGAGCCAGCAGCGTGCAACGCGCAGAGCACAGGAAGCAGAGCCAAGCGGAGCCCAGGTCCACGTGAGCCGAGGTTTTAGCCCCAGGGCGGCAGGGCCAGCAGCCGCTGGAGGAACCCCAGAACACCAGCAGCCATAGTGACTCCAGAATTATCAACATAGACATGCCTAGGACAAAGTAAGAGGTTAGTGTCCTACGGACTTTGGGACCTGTATTTGGGGGAATGCGTCGGCTCCCTCCCCTAGGGGCTAGAAGCCACTGAGGAGACATGCCATTTTGTAGTTTTCAGAGGCAGCTCCAGCTCCTGGCCTGCAATTAATTGTAGGGAGATCCAGCGATCAGTCCTGGGGGGTAATCGCTCTTGCTTTAACCTCCCTGGATCTGGATTGTGATCTAGGGTGGAAGTCGTGGGTGGGTTTACAGCTTGCCAGAAACGGAAGTTGCCCCCCACACGTTCAGGACGAAAATTTCTCTAGCTGGCCTTAAAGCCATAGTGTGGCAACAAGCCCAAAAGTCAAGTAATTAAGTGGCAACATGCCAAGGCAAAGGAAACAGAAAAATGCAACCCCAGACTCCTATTTTGGGGGCATAGAGCGGGAAAAGGACTGTGAGGTCAGAAGTCCTGCTCCAAAAGCCCCAGGGGAAAAACATGAGCAGGTTGCAGGCCATAGAGGACCTTAAGAAGGACTTTAAAAATCAAATAAGAGAAGTGGAGGAAAAATTGGGAAGAGAAATGAGAAGGATGCAGGAAAAGCATGAAATGAGGGTCAACAGCCTGACTGAGGAAAACAACACCTTAAAATAGACTAACTCAAATGGCAAAGGAGGCCCAAAAGGGCAATGAGGAGAAGAATGCCTTAAAAAGTCGAATTTGCTAGATGGAAAAAGAATCTCAAAAGTTCACTGAGGAGATTCATTCCTTCAGAGTTAGACTGGAGCAAATGGAAGCCAATGACTTTATGAGAAATCAAGATGCTGTTAAACAGATCCAAACAAATGAAAGAATAGAAGGCAATGTGAAATATCTCATGGGAAAAACCACTGACCTGGAAAATTGATCCAGGAGAGACAATTTAAAAATTATTGGACTACCTGAAAGCCATGATCAAGGAAAGAACCTAGAAATCACCCTTCAAGAAATTCTCAAGGAAAACTGCCCTGATGTTTTAGATCCAGAGGGCAAAATAGAGGCTGAAAGAATCCACTGATCACCTCCTGAAAAAGATCCCCAAAAGAAAACTCCCAGGAATATTATAGCCAGGTTCCAGAATCCCCAGATCAAGGAGAAAATACTACAAGCAGCCAGGAAGAAACAATTTCAATATTGTGGAAACACAATCAGAATAGCCCAGGACCTGGCAGCTTCTACACTGAGGATCGAAGGGCATGGAATATGATATTCCAGAGGGCAAAAGAACTGAAAATGAACCCAAGGGTCACCTACCCAGCAAAACTGAATATTTTGTTTCAGGGGAAAATATGGTCATTCAGTGGAATAGAGGACTTTCAAGCATTCTTGAGGAAAAAACCAGAATTGAATAGAAAATTTGACATCCAGACACAAAAAGCAAGAGATGCCTGAGAAGGTAACCAGGGAAAAGAAATCAAAAGGAACTTATCAAAGTTGAACTATTTACATTCCTATATGGAAAAACAATAACTGTGAGTGATGATATCTTTCTCACTATGATAATAATGGAAGAAGGGTGTGTGGTCATATGAATACATATGTGAATGTGTGTGTATATGGATAGAGGGCATAGGTTGAATTTGTTGGGAAGGGAGAATACTCAAGGGATAAAATTATGAGGTGAGAGAGGAAAGTGGCAAGAGGAGATGGGGAAAGACAGGGTAGGGCAAACTATCTCATGTAGAAGAAGCAAGGAGAAGTGGTTGCAAGGGAGGGGGAGAATAGGAAGGGAAAAAAAAGGCAAATCCACATTCTCATTGAATTTGGTTCAGGGAGAGAATGACATACATACTAAATGGGATATCTCAATCTGCAGCAGAATAGGGGGAAGGGGGATGAGAGGAGGGATGATGGATGGGAGGGCATCCTTGGGGGAGGGGAGGTTGGAAGTACCCACTATAGAAGAGGGACAGGATCATGTAGGGAATGGGACCAGGTGGGGGGTGGGATGAGTGGGAGGGAATTATAAGCAGCCTTGTACAATATATCTACTATGATAATGTTTTGCATAGCTAGACATGTACAACAAATACTGAATTACTTATCTTCCCAGAGGGAATGGGTGACAAGGGAGGAAGGAAATGGATCTGAAATCTGAGGTCTTAACATTAAATGTTTCAAATATATATAAATACTATTATTAATACTCTTTTGCTTGTAATAGGGAGATAAGATGTGCAGGCATTGGGATGCAAAGACTCACCTTCCTCTAATGGAAAAGTCGAAGAGGGTATGGGAGAAGGTATGGGAGAGAGCAGATTGGAGGAAGCGATATCTTGTGGGACTGCTATTCTGGGAGGTTGGGTAGGGGAATAACGGGGGGAAAATGATTGTAACTCAAAATCTGGCGGAAATGAATGATGTAAAACAGAAGTTAATAAAGCATTTGTTTAAAAAAAATACTGTGTTTACAGCAGGAAAGGAGAAGAAAATTTTAACCTGAAAAAAATTTTAGAGACAGATGGAGGAAAATGTAGACCTAACTTTTATAACTTTAAATGTATATGGATTAAACAGTCCAATAAAATTAAAAAGTGACAGAGTAGATAAGAAAACAAAATCCTATAGTCTGCTGTTTATTTTTTAATATCTCAATCAGTTGCACTAACTTTTTTTTCCTCTCCAAAACATATTATTTGTCACATGGGATACTTCTCTGGCAGAAGGAGGGAGAAGGATACATGGGATACTATAGCGATGTAAGAACAACAACAAAAATCTCATTTAAAATAATATAAATTTTCACTGATATCTTTTTTTTAAACCTCACCCACATTTCCCCATGTAACTTTCCTTCCCCTTTCAGGGAATCCTCCTTTATAACAAAGAATAAAAGAGAAAAAGTGAAGAACTCAGTAAAACTAACACCTTAAACAAGTCTGACATGATCACAAGCCAATTGTTAAATTTTCAAGTTACATTTCTTCCCTTCTATTTTAAACAGTACGACGCTCCTTCAGTTAACTTTAACTTAGTCTTTTTTAGGCTGATCCTATTCCCAATGGCTCCCTTCTCACTCTCAATCCACTTGGAATTTCATTTTCTATGTGTAGAAGCCCTGGACAACTCTCTTCTGTTATTTCCTTCATTCTAGTGTTATGGTCTTGTCCTGTCCTGTTATATTCTGGGAGACCTATGATCCTCAGATTGTCTCCATGCCTCCCGTTCCTAAGATCAGTCAGTATGTTTTGCTTGCATAGCAAGCATATTTTCTTTTTATATTCATGTTTTTTGCTTCTCTTTTTCTAGATCATCTTTCACTTGTGTGAATCTATTGTTCTCTCGTTTCTTTGTAGAGGCTTGCCATTTTAGATTTGATTTCTATTCTACCCATTATGTTTGCTACACAAGTCATAAATTTGGTTCTAGTTCTAACTTCTCTTTTAAACCACTCAGGGACAGTGTGTTATAATTCCCTGTTTTCAAATTCCACAGGTCTTCTGTTTCATCAGGTGTTGGATCATTTTCCTTTATTTTGTAGTATTTTTTCACAGATGTCCAAACTCACTTGTTAGATCCCGAGGCCATTATTTCTTTCTGCTTATGTTTTCCCTGTTGACTTATCTTCTAATGTTCAGGTTTTTGAGTTTTTACCTTCCTGAAATTTTTGGGAATTTCAGAGTTTTTCTGACTCTGTCTCTTCTGACAGTGATTTTTGGGGGAAGCTAGATCCCAAATTGTCTCAGCCTCCTCTTGTATAATCAATGGTACATTAGTTTTACCCAGATGATTTTGGGGTGGACAGAACTAGCCCCAATTATCACACAGCTCCCTCACACACTGAGTCCTGTCCCAGTATCCTGTCCTACTTCCTCTGTTCTTCACTTCCCTGGTCCAGCACTGACAATTTAAAGAGCTATCACCCAGGTGCTACAGGTTGATTTTTTGTAGGGTAAGTCTCTGAGCAGTTGGGGAACAGGAGCAGGGGATGGGATGTGGGGTTGAGTTCTATTTCTAGCCCAAACACATGTCCTTCTCTTTTTCCTCTGTTTCTAGCTCTCCTGCAGAAATATTTTACAGCACAGAAGGCTGCCCACCATGGTAGTGGGGCCAAGCCTTGAACTTTGGTAGTCTAGACATGCATTGGCTGTCTGTCCTAGCCAGAGTAACCCTGCATATCCTGTAGCAGAAATCTCCACACCATGGTACTGGAAAGAGTTGGAGTGATAGGGTCTGGGGTTGGGTCTTATTGCCAGTTTGTGTGGATCTATTAGTAAAGTCTTGGTGCAGGCAGTATAAGGTGGGGGAGGGGTGCTGAGGGAGTTCAGTATATTTGTTGTTTCATGAATTTATTTATTTTGCTCTCTTTTGGATTCTGGATATCTTAAATCGTGAAGTCAGCTAAAGTTTCTTTCTCTTTGATGTATAATTTCTGTTTTGGAGAGGTTTGAGACATTGAGAAGATCAGAGAAAATATGTATCCTCCATCTTGTCAAGAGACTGGAAGTCCAGTTGTTAATTTGGCACTGTGAGCATTTACACCCCTGAAATCAGCAAATGTTACAAATCAGAGCTTGGTTTATTGTTTTGTTCACTGTTTAGACTTAAGAAAGTAATGGAGAAAATGGTAATACTGCAGATTAGACTTATTTACCAGAATATCCCTGACTATGTTCCACACTTACTGTCATTTACCTCTGCAAAGAGAGTTATTTTTTACAGCTCTTCTTCAGAAACAAGTGCAATTATTATAGTTACCTAGCTTTTAGTTCCAGTTGTCTGTTCTTTTGATTTACATTGTTGTAATCATGCTTAATGTTTTTCTAGTTCTACTCACTTCACTCTGTATCTGAGGATTTTTTAATTAAAATGTTTGAATGATCAAATCCAAAGAATAATCATTGCTAACCTCAAACCGAGAAGCCTCCAGTATGTTGAGTACAATCCCCTAAGCCTAAGGAGCTCTTATGAGAAAATATGAACAAGAATTCCACAGGATGAAAAGGTGTGAAGAGGACATAAGATGCATCCATGGAAAAGTACCCTACACAGCAATGAGATGACAGATCTGTGCAAGTCTAAAAGCCAAGTTTAAAAGAAACCAAAACCAATCACTGGCAAATGGAAGGGTGGCGTTGGAATGGCATAAAGAGGAGAGCAGATCAAACATAACCACTTTGGCCACCATCTTCCTTCAGGCTCTGATGGAGACAGCCTGGTATCCTTCACCAAGAAATGTTTGGAATAGCAGGGCTTCCAGCTAAGTGGCAAATGTTTGGCATCAGAAACTGTTATAACTTTATCAGTGAAAATGACATTAATGAAGAGATGTACCCTAAGGATCATGGGACCTTTCCATGGGACTTGCAGCTTAAACCTTCCATACATGTCATCTACTCCATTAACATGAGAACTCCTTTGGAGTAGGGCCTGTCTTACTTTTCTATATGTATCCTCAGTGGTTAGCTGGTGCTCTGCATATAGTAAATGCCTAATAAATGCTGCATTTTTCTATTCATTCATTAATATATGCATATACATTTTCACTATTCAGATTATAGATTTAGAGATAATATCATCCAAATTCCTCATTTTACAAAGAAGGAAAATGAGGTCCAGAGAGGTTAGATAATATTTATAATAATAATAATAATAATAAAAAGAAGAATAACTATTAACATTTATATAGCACTTACTTCCATGTGCTAAGCACTATGACAAATGCTTTACAATTATTTTCTGATTTGATCTTCACAACAACCCTGGTAGGTTGGTGCTATTATTAGCCACTTTTTACAGAAGAAAAAAACTAAGGCAAGCAGAGATTAAGTGACTTGCCCAAGGTCACATAGATAGTAAGTAGCAAATCCAAGATTTAAATCCAAGTCTTCTGGTTCAAATCCAGCCCTCTTCCCACCACACTTTACTGCCTCTTTCTATAGAGCACTTTGGTACTTAATAAATGCTTATTTATTGATCTCTTTCATAGGGAATTCATTTAGTTCTATGCCCATAACCTATATCCAAGAGCGGTTTATATTTGGACTAAGACAGTATATGAGAAAAGTTTATGTCTTTGTGTAGTGAGCCCACATGTTTCAAGTGCTATCCCCTGCATGCAGCATGGGGGTGTTGTTGCATGGCTAAAAGGGAGGCAGAAGAGATGTCTCTAGTCTCTTCTCTCCCAGCCTTTATTCAAGGGAAACTTTAACTCCTGCCAGGAAGGGAAAAAGGAAGTTGAGTCTAGAGTTAGCCACTCTGCTTTCCTCAGAGAGAAGGGGTACTGGACTAGAATTATATTTATCTGCTCCTTTCCCACTAATACCAGTCCCACAATGAACACACATAGGAATTATCAAAAAGGCCAATTTATCCAATTCAGTAGCTAAACAGAATTCAATGAAAGTGTACTTATGAGACTATACACTAAACAAATAAAGAGGTTTCCCATTTGGAGCAAGATAATTCAGCTCAACCAAGAGAAAGAGTCCTAGATCCCACCCAAGAGAAAGTTCCCTAAAGTCTCTAGTATAGCAAGATGGGAATAAGGACATGATGGAGACAGCCAACTCCTCTCATGTTTTCCTAGAGTCTTTTCTTTTAAAAACCTGATGTGGGGGCTGGCCACATCCATCTTCTCTCCTGAAATTGGGAGCCAAATATGCCAGAAGTGACTGCAGAGCCCAAAGAAATTCAGCTTCTCAAAGAAAACTTAAGGAAGACTATAGAGATTGGAACTCTCCCACTCTCAAATTCCACCTTGCCCCAACATAGGAGGGGAGCATTGATCTTCACAAATGAGAAGTTTCATATCAATGAGCTTTGGAACTTGAAGGAATATTTTCCTTAAACAGAAGGAATATCTACAAAAATGATAGAATTGTTTACATTGCATAAATAGTAAGGCTAGACATGGGTCAGTCAAGTTCCCAATGTCCAAGGTACCCAGTGACCAAGCCAGAACAGAAATTGGGGTTCTAGGATCCTTGCTCCCCATCACCTACACTATAAAGGATATAAGTAGGTGTTCTCATTATTTTTTATTTTGTTTATTTTTGCTTTTTGCAGAGCCACTGGGGTCAAGTGACTTGCCCAAGGTTACATGGCTAGTTTTTGTGTTAAGTGTCTGAGGCTGGATTTGAACTCAGGTTCTCCTGACTCCAGGGCCGGTGCTCCATTCACTGTGCCACCTAGCAGCCCCATAAGTGGATTTTCTTAAAATCTGTAAAGACTCTTTGACCATTAGTTTGTCCCTTCCATAATTCATTCTTTTGTTAATCCATTCAATAAACATTTTAAGCATCTTGTTGTTAGTGGTCCTTCACTCTTCAAGAGGACCAATGACAGCATAGGTTATGTCTTGACTTGCTCATAAATTGAATTTAAGTGAAGCAGAATTGTGCAAAGGTGTAAGCCTCATTCTCTCCTCCAGAGTCATTGAAGTCCAGTGGCGAGAGATAAGTCAACTGGTGATGGCCTAGGATATACTAGGGATACACTAGGTTCTCAGGATAAAAATGACAAAATTTCCCTTAGGTTGGTCACATTCTATTTGAGGAAAACAACATGTACATAGATAAGTTAATATAAAACACATATATTTATATATGTGTGTATGTATGTACCTATACATATATAAAAATTTATTAACACTAAAAATTTATGTGTGTGTGTGTGTTTGTGTGTATGTGTGAATGATCGTGGCTATTGAGTATGAATGTCTGTACATTCCTTTATCTCTGGAAATCCTTAAGAACAAACTGCTATCTCTAGTCACAGGCACAATCTTTAAAGTTGTGCTTTAGCACAATACTTCAGTGTAAATTGGTAAATTGCATAAGTGTATCAACATTTGTGATCAGCATCCAGTAACTCTTTTGCTCTAAGAGAAGAGATCCCATATCTAGCGCCATCTATCATCAGAGCCATCCAAATTCTGGTTTTGCTTTAAGATCAAAGGACTTCATGGAGAAGAAAATTCCCAGTGCATTTTCTCCTATGACATCACAGTGCTGGGCCCTGCCCTCTTTGCTCTAGGGAAGAATAATTAGGGTTTTGTCCCAGAGCAAGAAATTTAGAGGGTACTGAAACAACAGAGTTGATTAGCACATAATTATCAAGAATAATTAGTTAAAATAGGAAGCTACCAGATAGCTGCTTTTTCCAGAGGGCTTTGGCCCTGTCTTCCCAGCCGAATGGGCTCACCCTGGGAATGGTTTGTGATGGTTGTCCTGGTTGCGAAAAGTACAGGTTATGGCTCTGTGCTGGAAAAAGATCCAAAAAGAGACTAACATTTGTAAACATCTTGGTTTGTATAACCTACCATGTTCCAGTCTGTTGGTTTTAGGTCCTGATTCCTGTAGTGATCTTGGCTTTATACTATTTGCTGACCACCAATATCAATAAGCATGTATGATCACAAGGCAGGGAGTATTACAGGCCTCTGAGAATGTAAGATGTGCAATTAGCATTATCCTGAATATTATAATCTGCCAGGCTATTTGATGGGCACTCAGAGTTCAGTGTTCCATTTCCCATTTCTGCTAATGTGACCCAGGAAAGGCCATTTAACTTCTCAATGCTCCTTTCTTCCAGCTACTTTTTAGAGACCATATATGAGCCACTTGAGCTCCTTAGAAGTGTGCCATACAGTTAATGGTATTTTTGTTCCATGCAGAGATTTGTTATTGGGCACTGCCCATATAACAAGTATTGCAGAATAGTTTACACAGGGAGATTTTGTATTGTCTTTATTTGTTGTATTCTAGCCAGTGCAAACCTTAGCGTCTCCCTATATGCATATCAATCATGATGTTTATGAGTGAGGTACTGCAAGCATTATTGTCACTTCTTGGAAGAATGGGAGAATACAGACTCCCAAACTCCATGTATTCTGCATTTTCTATGAACCAGTCCATCTCTTGCTTTGCAGCCTTATATTCAGAATTGGACAGTGGCTTCCAATAAACTTTCTGCCATGGCTGGGTCTCAGAATAGGAGCATTTCTCTCCACCTTAAGCTGGTCCACAGTTTTCTCCTGTTGTTTTTTATTTTAAATTCCTGTGGAATGGAGCCCTCAGCTCTATGCATTTGGAGAAAGTTGGTCATCTCTTAGTCATTGTTAGTTTTGACAGAGAGAAGGTGACAGTAAACAGGTCACACTGCCTGGGAGCTATCAGTGACAGGGAGGCTCTGTTAGAGAAAACTGTCAATACTTCGAGACTCAGAGACAGGCCTCACATGTGCAAACCTCAGAGGCCGTTCCCAAAGTGTCTTGGCTGAAACTGCTGTGCCAGGAGCATCTGGGGATGCTTTGTGGTCCTTTCTTTTTTATTCCCACACCTTAAAAACAAGATTGTTCAACAATTATTAAGAGCCTATAATAGAGCACCGGGCCAGATGCTGGGGAGAGGGAGGTGGTAAAAGGGATCCACCTTGCCCTCCTGGAGCTGCCAGTCTAGCAGAGGGTATCACACACATAACAATCACTCACTTTTATAGAGTGCTTTAAAATTTGCAAAACACTTCACACATATTATCTCATTTGATCCTCAGACCAACTCTTGAGAAGTAGTGCTATTAGCATTATCCCCATTTTACAGATAAGAAAACTGAGGCTGAGAGAGGGTAAATGACTTGTCCAGGATCATTCACTTAAAGCAAATGTCTGAGGTAGGCTTATCAGGTCTTCCTAAGCAGTCCAGTGTTCTCCTGGGTCACCCAACTGTATCCTAGATATCTCCACTGGCCTGAGGTCACACTGGCTTGTTGCTCCAAAGGATCTTAGTGACTATTAAGCTATGGGCTTGATCCATGCTCAGGAGACCTGTGAGAATTGTTTTGGATGAGATTATGCCCTATCCCCCATAATGCATGGAAGGCATGGGGAACCTGCTAGTGGTAATCAAAGGCACCCTGAGCTCCAGCTAATCACCTGAAGACATTCAAGCTGTTGGAGCTTTGGGATTTCACAATCATTTTTGGCATTAAAAAGGTCTATTACTTTTCCGTTCTTCTATGATGAAAACAGAAACTACCTACTTTGTTGGGGAATCCAGGGGAGTGTCCAACAAAGAAAGCACTGGCTTATTTATGGCCTGCTTTGACATTTTTTTCAGAAGGGAGTTTGAATGTACTCTTCACTGTCTCAGTCGGCTGTCTGTGTAATGAAATGCCTCCAGGTCTGAATCCACCATGTTCTGTTCTCTCCTCATTCATCTGTACAGTCACTTTGTCACACTATGTGTGAAGCCTGACACTTTAGATAACTCGAGTCAGAGGATCTGGGCTAGACTGTTTTTTTTTTAACTGTATTTTTATTTATTTTGTTATATTTCCTGATTACATGTAAAAAAATTAACAGTATTTAAAAATTTTTTGAGTTTCAACTTCTCTCCCTTCTTCCCACCCCTCCTCCATTCCTTGGCAGGCAAGCAATTTGATATCGATCGTATATCTGAAGTCATGCAAAATATATGGCCATATTAGCCAGGTTGCAAAAGAAAACACAGATTTAAAAATAAAGAAAAAAGGAAGTTTTAAAAAGTATGCTTCTAACTGCATTCAGATCTGCATCGGTTCTCCCTCTGAAGATGGATCATATTCTTCACCATAGGTCTTTTGGAATTGTCTTGGATCATTGTCTTGACAGAGTAGCTACATCTTTTACAATTGATCATCATTACAATATTGCTGTTACTGTGTACAATGATCTGGTTCTGCTCACTTCACTTTGAATCAGTTCATATAAGTCTTCCCAGGTTTTTCTGAAACATTCTGCTCATCATTTCTTATAGCACAATAGTATTCCATCACAATCGTTATTCCATAACAATCGTATTGTTCAGCCATTCCTCAATTATTGAGTATCCCCTCAATTTCCCACCACAAGAAAAGAACTGCTATAAATATTTTTTGTACAAATAGGTCCTTTTAGCTTTTCTTTGATCTCTTTGATCTGGTATACAGACCCAGTAGAGGTATTGCTAAGTCAAAGTGTATATACAGTTTTATAGCTCTTTGTGCATAGTTCCAAATTGTTCTCCAGAATGGCTGGACCAGTTTACAACTCCAACAGTGCATTAGTGTCCCAATTTTTCCTCATTCCCTCCAGCATTGTCATTTTTCCTTTTCTGTCATGTTGGCCTGTCTAATAGGTGTGAAATGGTACCTCAGCATCGTTTTAATTCGCATTTCCCTAATCATTTGTGATTGGGAACATTTTTTCATATGATTATTGAGAGCTTTGATTTCTTCTTCTGAAAACTGTCTATTCATATCCTTTGACCATTTATCAAATAGGGAATGATTCTTATTTATATAAATTTGGTTGAATTCCCTATATATTTGGGAAATAAAGCCTTTATCAGAAAAACTTGCTGTAAAATTTTTACATTGCTTTTTCTGACACTATGACCTTGGACAGCTCACTTCCCTATTTCTCAGTTATCTCAGCTGTAAAAAAGAAGAGGTTGGATGAGGTCTCTGTAGCTCTATATCTACAAACTATTCCCATCCTGATATCTGATATTTTTCCCTCAACTGTCTGTTGCATTCACATCCTTTGTTCTTTCTGCTCTCTTCCTTGTCTGCATAGTCAAATCAAGTCAACAAACATTAAGTGCTTACTATAGGCCAGGCACTGTGCTAAGTACTTGGGATACAGAAAAGGGGAAAAATGCAAGTTATTGCCCTCAAGGAGTTTATTACAACTGTGACATAACTGTGGTCTCTCTGCTCTCTGCCCTCTTCTCACCTCTTCTAGGCAGCCACTACAGGTGTGAAGTCATCATGTCCCCCCGTTTCTCTGCCCCTTTTACTTAACTTCTCCCTATCACCTCCAGGACTCATTATATACTCTCTGTTTGGTATTTAAGGCTCCTCATAAACTGGCCCTTTCTACATTCCAGTCTTTTTCTACTACACCCCTCTCTAGCTATAAAGCCTACCTCTATTCTTTGAGGAAGACATTCCATCTTTAATCTTTGTGTCTTTGCACTGGCTTTCCTCCATCCCTAGAACACAGCCTCCTCACCTCTGCCTCTTAGTCGTGATGATTTCAAGCTAAAGCTCAAATCTCATTTTCTACAGGAGGTCTTTCTTGGTTCTCTAACTGCTAGTCACTTTCCTCCAAGATTATCTTCTAGTGAGAGAGAGAAAGAGAGAGAGAGAGAGAGAGAGAGAGAGAGAGAGAGAGAGAGAGAGAGAGAGAGGAGGTTATGTATATCATATATTTACATAGTTATTTATATGTTGTCTACATTAGAATATTATTTCCTCAAAGCCAGAGACCACATTTTGGTATACAGACTCAGTAGTGGTATTGCCTTTCTTTATATCCAATTTTTGCCTTTATATCCAATGCCTAGCAGATAATAAACATTAATGCTAGTTAAACTTTCTACAGTCACTGTATGGGTAGTTACCATTTCTTTCTTGTTCTTTGACCTCTGTTTCTCTCGCCTGTCTTCTAGGATGCTCCAGCAATAAAGTCATTTTTGCCTTTCTTTATATCCAATGCCTAGCAGATAATAAACACTTAATAAATGCTAGTTAAACTTTCTATAGTCACTATATGGGTGAATTTACCATTTCCTTTTTGTTGTTTGACCTTCATTTCTCTCATCTTTCTTCAAGGATGCTTCAGGAGTAAAGTTAGGATATGCTGGCATCTTACGTTGGGACTAAACACACCAGCCCTATGATACTAGGAATCAGATGTCTATATGTTGTCACTTTCAATAACAGTCTTAAAGCTGCTTTTTAAATTCAGCAATTCAAAAACCATTTTTCACTCCCCTCTCCTCTAAAAACCTTGTTTTTGGGGAAAGAATCCCTTCCCTTCTGATTTCTCATTCTAGGGTCTATGCTAGGAAACGCAAGTGGGCAATGTCCCAAATCTTGTAATTTGGATACACCAGCTAACCACAATATATGCAACATTTTACTTAGGAAACGTCTCATTTTCTCCATAATTCCTTGAAACAACCACATGAAATTTCCCACATTTGGAGTTTCTTTACTAAGGAAGAGGTGGGTATGGGGTGGGGGAGGTAGTAAAAGGAAGAAGACAGAAGGACAGAGTTCAATAACATTCTTGCCTAATGTTCCAGATCCCCATGAGAAGGGAAAGAGAGAGTTATAGCAACAATATTTTTTTTTTCTGGAGAGAATAGTGAGATCAACCATAGTAGCCCTCTCCATTAACAACCCACCAGCCTTCCCAATTGCCTACCTTTTCAGCTTTATTGTGACATGAGGCCCCTGAGGAGTTTATTCATGGACCTTACACTAAAAGCAGTCATTAAGCCTGGGGCTAGGAAATAGGAGTTGGTTATAGCCCTAATAAAAATTAGCAATTGTTCAGGCTCCAAATTAGAGACCTTCTGATACTATCAATCAATGAGCTTGAGAAGGCAGTGGCAATCTTGACAATCATGGGGTTGGAGGACTCTCAGAGCTCCTGGGGAGCTAGCTTGGATGACAGCATTAGCAACAGGAAGAGGTAGGGGGAGAACCTTTAGGCTGAATAAGAATCACCGAACCTAGAGGCAGAAGAAGCCTCACCAAAGAATCAGTACAGTGTCATGTAAAAGACCTGAGTTGGAGTCTACTGTTGGAGTTACCTAGTTGCCACAAAGTCACTAAATCTGGGTTTGAGTCCTGGTTTCATCAATTATTGTGACCTTGACCTTGACCACTTCTCCTTTCTCAAGCCTCAGTTTCCTTATCTGAAAAAAATGAGGAGATTGGACTAGGTGATCTTAAAGGTCCTTCCAGCTGTAATAGTCTGTAACTCTGTACTCATTTCTCTGATCCTGGGCCAATAGTAAATGAATGAGAAAGAACAGCCTGCTGACAGAGTCTGCCCCAAGAAGCCAGGGGAGCATTTCACTTAGTACATTTTCCAGGACCTGGTCTGTTAATTACAGACAGGGACAGTGTCCAGTTAACAAATGACACTAACCAGGTTTTGCATAAAGGAGCCATTTAAAGACTTCCCCATGTGGGATGCAAAAGGAAAAATACTCCCTGCACAATTATCTCAGGGCATTCTCTTTGTCGTAAGTGGTCTGGAAGAAGACCTGACACCTGAAAACTCCTGTACCCTGGGTGAATCACTTCCTTTTTGGAATGTGACATCCTGTGGCAGCAGCTGCCTAAGTGTTACAATCTGCAGAGGTGTGCAGAAGAAGGAATTAAACATTTCTGAAAGTAGAAATTCAAGGTCAGAGGCAGGATGGTATAGCAGAGAGCCAGTCTTGAAGTCAGGAAGACAGGTCTGAGTCCTAATTCTGACATACATACACTGGCTGCTTGACCCTGGGCAAGAGACTGAGCCTTGCAGTATGGAGCAGGAAGTAACCTACATTGGCAGAGGGAATTTCTTCATTGGGAATTCTCTATAACAATGAGGCTGACTATAGTCTAGTATTTCCCCTCCTTACCAAAAGTTAAAGGATATCATATCAGTCTCCCAAAAGAGAAATGTACCCTGAGTCAGTAAATACTGATTATCTACTACCTTTGGGGAAGGTTAAAAAAAAAAAACACTGGGAAAAAAGACCATTTAATCCATTTATTATATACATATTAAGGCACAAGTTTAAGCAGCAAAGAATAGGAAAATCTTTGGCTGACCAACAATATCAATATTTGCTGCAGGGAACACATCACACTCTTGGACTTCCCCATATGTACACATCCCCATCTGGCTGTACAACACTGTACACCCCATTCTATACAGACCAGCAATAATCACATGCCAATATTTTACAACCAGTTACCGATGTCACCTGGAATGAATACAGCACAAATTCACAAAGCACCAAGACACATACACATGGAGCAGGCAGGAATAACAATGGCAGGTGCTGTGCGTAACCATTGCTGGAGGTGGGGAGAAGCATCCAACCCACGATACTTTCTCTAGACTCTGCTCTCTCATCCAACTATGGGGAATGAACGGCCGCTCTTTCCAAAAGGGAAAAACACCTCAATTCAATTGAAAATGCTGAGAACCTCCAAGAGTATTTCTCTAAATCTGCAAATAGTAAATGGGGTTTACATTTGCCTACATTCCATTCTGTAATAAATAGTTTTTTACTAGGCAGTCAAATTTCGGGACAAAATTGTTTGTAAACACGCCGCTGGAGAGCAAAACTTTCTGCACAGATACTAGAAGAAAATGCTGCAAATATATTTATTTATATGTAACTATATTTTAATTCTACGAAGTAGCAAAATCCCACAGCAAAAGCATACTGCAATGGCATTATAAAACAACATGCATTTCGTAGAACACAGTTTTGCTCAATACCTACTGAATGAATGTACTAATGAATATACACATATACTTGCAGAGTGTGCATATACATATAAACACATGCAGAACATCATAAGAGTGATGGAACCTTTTATTAAAAAGCAAACAAATATACTGGAACATATACGTCCAAATGAGTGTTATCCTCCTGTATTCCTTGAATAATGGTACTATTAATCAAAACATTTTTGGAACTCCTCTTTGGGCCCTGCTGTCAGAATTAAGTTTCAGGCCACAATTTACTTTGTTTCATTGGGACAATGGGTTAAGAGTTACCCAAGGCAGAGGCAAGAATTTTTTTTTTTGCCATTATATAAATATGAAAAGGATTTCATTAGCATGGTACAGGAATTCACCACCCTGATTGAGATCACAATTTATTCTAGAAACTGCCTGAGGCAAACAGAACTATCCAAAAATTATAGTGGCTGCCCTGGGCAGTAACAAGGTCCACCATCTTTTGGAGACTTTCAAGTGAGAGTTGAATGACTGCTTCACTGGGTTGCTATAGACGGCATTTCTGTTTAAGTAAAAGTAGGACTAGGTGACCTCTGAGGTCTTCCAATCCAGGGATTCTGTGATTCGTGGAAAAGGGAATCAATTTAGGGAGTTATAACTTTATTTTCACCAAAAAATTGGTTTTACCCAACTTGATTAGCCACTTTTTTCAAGATATGTGGCACCAAATAATCAAATGAAATCTACCTTTAAAAGGGGAAGACTCAAAAGCACATCCCAGGCAAGACGTGATCCAAATACATTTTGAGTAATGGCAATATCATGGAATAAATGTATGGTGCCCCAAGCACTCACTTGGATGTATGAGGTCTGGTATATTTGCTAAAAATAATTTTTTTTAGTCATGTCACTTGATAGTCAACCCTTGTATATATGCACTTACATATATACATGTATATGTACACCATTAAATATTTAGAAGAGAAAAGGGTACAACTATTATAAAAAGAAAGAAACTTTTAAAAGGAACATTGTTGCCATTTCTTTGAAGAAATCCACTTACTAAAAGGCAAACCATTGTCATCTCCCAGCTGACCATTTCTTGGTAACTTGCTAAATAATCCATTTCCCAAGAAGTCCACACTTTTGCAGATACAAATACTTTAAACAGTCCACACACTGAACACACACGCACTTTGAAACATTTAGATTTCTTCATGAAGAAAGAAACAAAGGTTTACAAAATGTGTACTGAGTCACCTCAGGTTTGGGAGACAAGAGGTGGACTGACAAGAAGGAAGCTGTACATCGCACAGTCTATCTAGAAATACGAAAGAACGCCCACTGGATTTCTCTTGCTATAGAAATACATACCACTCCTTTGCTAAGAAGTTCAAAACCACAAAGAGTGACACGAAAAATGTTTTTTTCAGTACAGACAAAAAATAAATGCATAAAATTAACAAAACTGTGGTGCTAGAAAACATATCTCTTGGCTTGGCACAGTTCTCTATGTAAAGGTGGCATCTCTGACATTCTGGGCCACTGCTCCATTAGCTGCTCCTTCATCATTCTCTCCTTACACACATTATTGGACTGTAGTAGGAATCTTTAGGCTCCTGGTGGGCATTTATATTGAGGAACCCAAAGATGAGCCCTTCTACCTCAGCTCCTTCTGTTATCTCCATGGCAACCAGAATCCAATCAGTATTCAGCATAAGGGTTTCTGTTTTGGCCACCACAGGTATATGTACTCATAGTCTTGATGATAAACAGGGGTGAGATTGGACACAAGAAATGCAGATGCTTAAATGGAGGCACTGAAGCTTACCTGGGAACCACTCAAGGGTGGGATGGGGCTAGCCTTCAGGCGGTTTTATTCCCTGGCCCCTGAGATTCAGAAGGGAGGCTCCCCTTCATTACTATCCATAAGACCTTTTTTGTGTGAAGACCAGAATCCACTCTGGCAACCAGTTTCCTGATGGAGTTCAAGAACACTGCCAGACTCCCAACGGCAATTCCTCACTTCTGACCGTCACTGCCTTACTTTTTTAAGGGAAAAAGGCTCATCAACTTTCATTTCACTGCAGAGAAGTCAATGCTCCTCAAATGAAGGAGGTGAATGATGACCCATTCTGGAAGCACATTCAAGATAGGCTAATCTTGGCACTTTCCACTCTCTGGGTTAACTAACATCTGGGAAGCTTAAGAGGGCAAGAACTGATGGGAAATGAAAGAAGAAATTCTTGATAGGTTAAGAAATGAAGGCCTCTTCTCTGGTTATGGAGGGAGTTGGGAACCTCTTCTGCTTTTAGACACAGCTGGAAAATCTAGTGTCAGAGGACTTTCTACCAATGTACACTACTTGGCAGAGCCTCTAGAAGGCCCTTTGCATACACTGACTACAGGACAGGTTAAATTTTTTGATGAGTTGAAAGGTATCTTCTAGTCCAATCTCCTAATTTGAAAGATGAAGAAACTGAGGCCCAGAGATGTACACTAATTTGCCATGATTTCAACATGGCTAATTCATTCAAAGTTGTCAATGAAATAATTTTAAAAGCAATGTGTCAGTATGTGTAGAAAGAATTTATTCATTTCTTGGTGTGTCATTGATTCTCCACTCCAAAAACATTCACAATGGTGTTCTATGATAAAGGCCTAAATCTGCTGAACATGTTGATGGGAAATCCTCTGTCCTGGTCAATGCAGGAGTAATTTCAAAGAGCACTTTCTTCTGTTAACATTGTTTGTTAGGGAATGCTAAACACCCTCTTTATTACTGATATCAATGGACATTTCTCATCTATGGCAACTAGTAATGGAATTCAGGGTCCTCAATTCTGGACTTTCACCCCAATTTTCTGTGTTACTACAGATGTAACAACACATGGATTAATACCTTGCCTTCTCTCAGGCATGTGCTTATTAAATACTGATTTGTGTTAGAGATCAATATCTTCAGAGGTAGCTACCATCAGCTTAATCCTGTCACAAGAGCTAGTAAATTGGATCAGAAATGAGGATGGGGACATTCCATTCACTTTACACCTCACTTACCTCTGACCTATACTCCACCCCATCCTAAAACCCTGGAATTTCATAATGAAAGAGATGAGGAGAGCCCACTAATGGAAGCAGGCATCTCCTAATCTTCAACCTGCCTTCTGTGATCTTTGTCACATGAACAAAGAGCAGGTTTCAACAAATAAATATGAGCAAAAAGTCAATTCTGGGTCAAAAGCCAGTGGTTTTCTCCTTCCTGTTCAGATGAAAATTCTTTCATTACTTTCATCTGTTCAGGTTGTGAGCTCATGCTCTGAGGAAGTTAAGATCCACACACCAGTTAAATTCCAAAGATTTGCCTTAAAAGAACCAGACAAGTGGGAGGAATTTCAAAGGTATTTCATCTCTTGCAGTCAATTAGGTGAAACCACACACAAGATTTCACCTTTTTTCCTAGGTGACCATGGGAAGAAAAAAAGTAGAATGAATGAAATAGAATGACAAAATTTGGGAGCAAAGAACTTAAGTTCAACCCATTCATTTTACAGAAAAGGAAACTGAGGCCCAAGAAGGCAAAAATGACTTTTCTGTGGTCAAGTTAGTGGTCATGGATGATAAGAATGTAAAGAAATTCTTACTTGACGCTTAATAAATACTTGTTTATTGACTGGTTTGGATCTATTATTTTGAAGAGGGGGCTCTAAAACCAAGGCTCACTTTCTCCTGAAATGGAACTTCGTAAACTTTTAAAGGAAACCAAATTAAGAGTAAAGAAACATTCAATGTCACTTTGACCCTTTCCACTCCAGAATGATAAGAGGAATAATGACTATCTAATACATAACTATTTTTACATTCAATGTTCTCCCTGCCTTGTCTAGGAAAAGCTGATCAGAAGAATAAATATAAAAACACCCCTACTAGATATGTTAGTATCTTACCAAACACATTCTTGGCAGAGGGAAGCTAAAGGCTATATTCTACCAAGGAATTTGCTGCTCATTAATATTCATGAAGATGAGGAATCAGTCTATATGTATGGGAAGATGTTCCTGGGCCCACAAATACAAGAAATCTCAAACAAGGTGGCCTCTGAGGTATAGAAGAAGCTGGGCTAACTAAAGCCCTCTTGTGAAATACTCCCTTTTCCCATCCTCTTAACTAGAGAAATTTTAATAATGAACTGGGTAAGCCAGAAGAAAGGCAGTGCCCTTCTCTTGAAGAAAAAAGTCATATCATCAATGGCATATCCTACTTCATTGAAGTTTAACAAGAGTTTCGAATCAGAATGAGTGATCACATGAGCTAGGGGTTTGGAGATAGGTAGAGAGAGAAGCAAGACAATTAGAATTCGGTTTTAGAAAGCCACTAGTTCATTATTAAGCAGAGAAGGAATAATGAGACCCCTTAAGATGATGCTCTTTGAAATCCCAGTTCTAAGAAGAAATAAAGATGAACTTAGGGTGGAGAGAGCACCAAAAGCCCAAGAGTGTGACCTTGGAAGACACTGCTAAATCTAGGATAGGAGGGAAAGGAGAGGTTGTCCAAATCTCCTAGAAATCTGGATCAGATCAGGGATTGCTTAGGGCCTGGCATTCCTTTCCAATACCCCACCTCCCTGTGGACATCGAATTGTACTTACTCACACCCACACCGACATGCTCATAACCCTTCATGGGAAGCCCTGATGAGGATTCAGGGATGATATATATATATATATCAGAATGGGTTATAAAAGATATGCAAAAAGGAATGCAGGGCTTTCAAAGGAAAAGCAATTTGGGAGCTTAACCATTCTTAATCAGAGAATGGTTCTGAACAGATCCTTGCCAAGAGATATCTTTTCTGTACCTTAAAAACTGCTACTTTCTCTTTTCTGTTAACTTCCTTTCCAAATCCACATTTATCTTCCACTTTCCCTCTCTTTGAAAAAATCCAGAGTACTTTCATTTATCTTCAGTCATGCAGGTCTCCTGTTTCCATCTATCTTTAAAAATAAATGTTCTTAAGAGTCTGAAATCCCTATCCTTTTGAATTGTTTTTAAAATCCCACCCACCAACCTCCTGTCTCCCTCCCTCCCTCCCTCTCTTTCCCATCCCCCTTTCTTTGCCCTAAAACACTTTTCTTGGGCATAAAAATTCCATGGGAAGCTCCCTGGGGGAAGAGGGCAACTCTTAGATGAGAACTTCCATCATCTCTCCATCCGGAAACTCGGGTTTATGAAGCAAACTGCTTACTCGGCCTTTGTTGTCAGGAGTCTTCCCCTGGTTGGGAGAGGTCTCTGCCAAAAGAAAGAGAAAGATATACATACATACATACATATACACATACATATATATGTGATAAAAGCCCATTCATCAAAAAGGAAAAAAAAACCCACCTCAAAGGGCTTTAGAAGCCCTTCTTCAAGATCAAACCCTTTCAATATCATCAAGAATGTTTAGGGGAGAGGGGAAGGAAGGAGGAAACCTAGCCCTGTGAACACCCTTCCTACCATGCCCTCCAGTTTACAAATGGGATCCAAGCACGACTCTTGTCCCTTTCACTGTACCTGTTCATTTTTCTCCTTAAATTACCTCCCCCCCCAGGACATGCATCTTAAGCCAGATTTCTGCAAGGATCCCTCAAAGCTAAAAGATCCTATTGTTTAGAACAAGAATAAAGCACCATTAGTACATTTTCAATAAACATAAGAGTTCATTTGTTTCTCAAATTATAGCTATGAAAAACTGCCCTCCACCCACCTCCATGAAGAAGGTCTAAATTAAAATCACTCTTTACATCCAAAAAAGCAGCTTTCCCTTGGCTTTGACAGTGAATAGGATACTTCTGTAGCCACTGAGTATTCAGGAAATGTTAATGACAAAATCTCATACTTCCAGGAAAAGCCTTTTCCAAACTCCACAATTGAATCAACTGCTATGCTTTAAGCATCATGGGGAGACATGTTAAACCCATCACTGGGATAGGGAGTGGATCTATGATTTCATTGGTATAGGACAATGATGTCAAACTCAAATAGAAACTGATCCCCACCCACAGCAAACTGATGCAGAAAACTATAGGGGTGGCTAGGTGGTGCAGTGAATAGAGCACCTGCCCTGGAGTCAGGAGGACCTGAGTTCAAATCTGAGCTCAGACACTTAACACAAAAACTAATCATGTGACCTCACTTAACCCCAATTGCCCTACCTTCTACCCTCAAAAAAATAAAAGCAAAAAAAAAGATGTAGAAAACCATAAACTAACATTATGTATGTTGTACTGCGTTTTTATTTTGTTAAACATTTCCCTGGTTCTTAATAGAGATGCAAGTTTGACACCTCTGGTGTAGGAGGACTCCCAGGTAAGGAAATTCCCACTACCAAGTAGGTTGGTACCCTCTCTGCAAGTTATAGTCTTAGAGAGTTTCCTAAAGCAAGGATGTCAAATTCTAATAAAAACCAGGGTCACTATATAGTATATAAGGACCCCTGCAGGCCACATTTGAACTTAGAAAACCATATATGTTTATATACTGTGCTTTATTATTAATTTATTAACACATTGAAATCATATCAGAACTACATTTTAATTTGGTTAGGATTTATGTGCAAGTGCTGTGGGCTGCATCCATCCTGTGTGTGACACCTCAGGCCTACAGCCCCCTTTAAGCTTAGAGGGTTTGCTCAGGTTCACACAGCCAGTATGTATCAGAGCTAGATGCAGGATATGAACCTAGGTCTTCCTGGTTCTGAGTCTAGTACTTTATCTACTACACCACTCTTGCTCTCATGCTCAAAGAAATTTTGCTTTCCATCCTTCAGAAAGGGAGTTAAGTTCAATAATAATTAAATACAAACTGTGTATCAGAAGTCTCCAAGCCAAGATGTCTTCCCTACCTGTGATCTCTCCTGACCCAAGCTTCCCCTCCCTTACTGCATAGAAAAGTCCAGGTCCTACAAGTGGTATAATACTCACCCAACTTTTCTCCAGTCGCCTTGGCCCCTGTGTGTTTCAAGATGGGGCTGTTTGAAGGGGTAGTGCTCAGCTTGCCACGACTAGGGAAAGTAGCCATGCTGGACCAGAAGGGTTCAGAGCTCTTGTCGGTCTGGGTGCTACTGTCTTTGCTTCCTGTTTTGGCATGGGAGCTGCCTACCAGCACCATGGAAGCTGCTGGGGACAGTGATGAAGCTGCTGGCGGTGGCAGGGGAGGAGGTGTTGGCAGCAAGGGAGTAGAAGCATGGTCATGGTGCTCTTTCCCTAATAGCAATCCTGAGAGTGAAAAAAGAAACATGTTCCAGCATCATGAGTCTCTTTATTAAGCAAGGGCAAGATTTTCCTTCTTAGCTAGCTAAAGTTCACAGACAATGGGTCTGCTGCCTGGGGATGTCTTAAGAAAGCTGGCCTCCCTCATAGGGTGATGTGTTCAGTGGTCTAAAAGTACTTCCTCCACTGGTCTGCTGATATTTCTGAAATTCTCCCCAGTATAGCCAATTCCTTGGCTATACTGTGACTTTATGGTCTCATGTACACCCTTGCTGAAAAGCAAATTGCTATTCACCATTCTCAAGTCAATGACTGGTTTGCCAGATTAGTTAGGAGATGAAGGAAGAAGAGGTACATTTTTATTTACCTTGGGGCGGGAAGGAAGGTTAAGAAAAATGGGCAACAACAGGGCAACTCCAATAGGATGGAGACACCCTGTGCATCTAGGATTGGGCAAAGTGCTCAGTGCTCATGAGGAGTTGGCCTTCCTTCCTTGACTATATCCCCCAGACAGTGCCTAAGGCTGTAACTGTTGGAGAAGGAAAATGCGTCTTCCTAGACATCAAGGTCTGCAGATGTTTCCAAGCAAAACTAGGCTGGTGAAGATCTTGTCCTAAGGCCAGGGCACCAAACAGCACATGGGTGACTCCTGAGAAAAATATTCAAAGAAGGGCCAATTTTTCAAGGCAGTCAGCCATGAAAGTTTTTAGTGTAGGAGACATATATTTTAGGAAAAGCTATCTCCAAAAAGTGCTAGAGCTCATACATAGTCTATTAAGTGCTACTTATTATATAATCATAGATTTAGAACTTGAAGGGATCTTCAAGGCAATCTAGTCCAACCCCTTCACTTTACAGATGGAGAAACTGAGGCCCAAGAGTTAAGTCCAAGGTCACACAGGAAATAAGAATAATAGAACTAATAAAGTCAAGTCAACAAGCATTTATTAAGTGCTAAGTGCTGAGACAGAAAGGCAAAAACAGTCTCTGAGGCCCTCAAGGAGTTCACAGACAAATGGGGGAGAACAATGTGAAGAAGTAATGTAAAAACAAGACATAGACAGGTTTAATGTGGCCCTAATCACAGAGGGAAGGCTCTAGCAAGCATTAAGAGAGCCTGGGAAAGGTATCTGAACCCAAACACTTTAAATCCAGAGTCAGTGTGCTTTCCCCTGTACCACGACGCTCTCCAAGTCAGTTTGTCTAATTCATAAAAGACCCACATCAGCCAAGTTTACATATCCTCTTTCCCAAAGCAGCCTAAACAGGGATGTATAGATTTCCTCTAACTACACACAAGTATCCCTTGGCCTGAAGGCGAAGCCCACTCAAGATTTTGCTCTGTTCAGTCATCCCAAACCAGGGGTATCTCAGTTTTGCTAGGATAGTTGGGAAGCTTGCCCAAGCCCCTTCCACAAAACAGAATTGGATGTTGTGAGGTTTCCATCTGCCTCCTTATAAAGCCAATGAAGATACGTGTCTCAGAGCCCTGATTCAGCAGTAGATATTGGGCTATGTATAGTCATTACTGAAGGCAGAAATGGGAAGGAGGGACAGGAAATGGGACAGAAACATTTCCTAAAGTTTCAGAGTCTCAAAATTTATTGCAAGGAAAAACTTGCTAACAATCAGAGTTGTCCAAAATAAGAATGGGCTGCCGGAGTCCCCCTCTTACTGAAGGTTTTCACATAGAGATCACATGTCCCTGGATAGTGCAGAGGGGAATTTTGTTCAGGCAAGGTTAAGTCTAGGAGACTTCTGAGATCCTTTCTAGCTCTGAGATTCCAGGTGAATCTGTTTTGGTG
This sequence comes from Gymnobelideus leadbeateri, assembly GCA_011680675.1. NCBI lineage: Eukaryota > Metazoa > Chordata > Mammalia > Diprotodontia > Petauridae > Gymnobelideus > Gymnobelideus leadbeateri. Next base: position 668,280 of record WOXC01005653.1, on the reverse strand, counting down.
GCAGCCCCTATTCTATGCTTGGAAGGTTGGAGGAAAATAAAGGCCTGGTGGGTAGATGTCATAAACTGACTTCAGAATGGCCTCCTCTTGACACATTTCCAGCTGTCCTTGATCATGCCTCTCTTTCTTTGGGTCTCCAGCAAGCCTCTCTATCTGTGGGGCGGAGCACAATTGCCCTGGAAGGGGTCTTTGATGAGCACAGCTGCTGTCCACACACCCTCTTTGAAGTCAATTTCCTTTGAGGGCAGGGGGCTGCTGAGACAAGACTGTGGAGGGACTTCAAACAGAGATCCTGGCTGGGTAGCTTTGATCATCAGACTTCTTATTCTTCATATTCCCTTATGTTCTTAACCCCCCTGGCACTAAGCAGTCAGAATTCTCTAGTGTTTCCTGGGTTTAGAACCCCCATCCTCCCCACCCCCCCACCCCTGTCTGCAATACTAAGGGAAAACATCACACAGGTCACAAAGTCTGCTCTTCAAAGGAGGTTAAATTTGTCAGAGAACTGCCCTCCCCATCTTACCCCACCACCCCCAGCTGCTTTGGAAATTCAGCATGGGAGAGGGGAGAAATTCTGTAAGGAAAAGATGTCTGGGAGTGTGTCTATGGCAAAGCTCTATTTCTAGGCCTCCCTGAGCCCTAATTTTCAACCCCAACCTTATGCATTTCTTACAGAAACTCCAGTGGGGAGAGCACTAAACTTGGGAGTCACGGGACAAGAGTTTGAATCTCAAGTCTGCTATTTACAACCCATGTGACCTTGGACAAGTCACCTCACTGGCCTCTCAGACCACTCTATTTGACTGCTACTGCTTGGTTTTAACTCCATGGAATATGATGCTCTGCACTGGGTACCCCCTAGTGTCCTATCCCCATCTCCCATCCCCACTTTCCTGTCTCCTTTTGGGGTTTTAAGCTCGTCAAGGACGATAACTGTCTTTCTTTTTATTGTTTCCCCAGTGCTTAGCACAATGTCTGGTTCATCATAAGTGCTTAAGAAATGTTTACTGAATTGGAGTGGACTGGACCTAACCTGCCCGAACCTTATTTCTGGCACTGTAAATGAGGAAGCTGGATCATATGAAATCTAACATACCTTTTGGCTCCATCTACAAGCCTATTAATGCCTATTCACAAAGCCTCTCTGAAGGAATAACAAATATTCCACCATCCACAAATGTCCTTCTCTCATGCCTCAATGTGGTGCCAAGGTAACCCCGTGACCTCAAAGGCACTACAAGTTCTGGCAGGTCCCACATAGCTGGAAGATGTTTGAGTGTGGACCTAGCCGTGGACTTGTGTCTGTCCGCTAAAAACCAGCCTAGCAAAGGACCAAGAGAATCAGCCACCAGAAGCTTGACTGTAAGTGCAGATATGCATCGGGACAGATTAACTCATGCAACTGCCAGCCAAAGATCAAAAGGGCTGCAACGTATCAGGAAAGGATGAAGAATCATATATTCCTATGGCACATTTCCCTTTTCAGGAGACTTTGAAATCTATTATTTCTTTTGCTCCTCACCTGTGAGATACATTGGGCGCTTACTAGTCCCATTACAAAGGAAGCAAAGTTAAGTGACTCACCCAAAGTGTCATCCAGTAAGTGGCCAGTATAGGCCTAAAACGCTGTTCTCCATCCTCCTATCTCTTTCCATTGAATTGTCCTGTTCTCACAAGTTCTCATTCAACAAGACACTGCATCTCCTGACACTAGGCATTTTCATGGGCCATCCTCTGTGCTCTTTCTGCTCGCCTCTACCTACTGGGTTCCTTCAAGCCTCAGCTGAAGCCTCTCCCAGTCCCCCTTAATGCTAATGTCTTTCCTCTAATTTTTCCTGTTTGTATACAATTGTTGACAGGTTTCTTTTCCCATTAGATGAGGAGCACCTAGAGAGAAGGGGTTGTTTCTGCTATTTGTTGTATCCGCAGCACCTGGCACATAGTAGGTGCATTTAGCAGGCACATATTACCATCTTTTGTATATGCAATACTTACTTAGCACAGTGTCTGGCACATAATAGATACAATTATTAGGTACATAGTAAGTAGCATTTATTAAAATGCTTACTGACAGACTACCTGATATTTCACTCTGATCTGTTGTTCAGTACAGAGAATATTAACAGGTATGGAACTTACCAATGCTCCCTTTCCAGGTCCTCTCCTCCTTCTTCTCCTCAGCCAACTGGTTGCTTGTAAGAGATGTCTGGCGTGAGTGTGTGCCAGTGGCTGCAGCAATGGATGGCACAGAGCGGGCAGGGCGTAAGCTGGAAGCATCTGTCTTTCCCGCATCTTTCCTAGAACGCTGCTGAAGGACCTTAATCATGGCATCTTTCTCTATGATTTTGGCATGGAGATTTTTTATGCTGGGGAGAGAGTAACAGCAAAACCACCCCCCTAGGTTACAGACAGAATTCTCATGATTCCCCACATAGTAATAATAACTTCAGAGAACGGGTAGAGTTTCAAAGTAAAATTGTCATTTTTGTAAAGTAAAGTAAAATTGTAAATTTCAAAGTAAAATTGTAAGATGCAGGAGCAGGCAGAGTGTCTGTACCAATCTACCCCAAACTTTGAGGTCATCACTGGGTTCTTCATCACTGAAATATGTATCTGGGACTAACTATTCATTCCAGCTTAATGACTTCATATTGATATCACTGACCTCACAGATCAAACACCTGGACTGCCTTCCCCACTGATATCTTCATCTAAGAGTATTGAGAATATCAGGGAAGTTGGCCCACCAACATTTTTTTTGCATCACCCCCATATACAATTAACATTTCCCTACCTTTCACCTGTGGTTAACAGCAGTTCTGATGCTGAGAATAATGCAGTTCTTGCACACCATCTTCTTTACTGAACATATCCTCAGCCCCTAAAGTCCAACTCAAATACCATCACTTTCGGGAAGCTTGTAGATACTACTAATTTTTATCCCTTCCTAATGTAGCAATGCTGTATCCTTTTATACTACTGCTACGGGTCTATGTGCTACATATGCCTACTAGCTTATAAACACCATGCACTCATTGGTAAAATGATCAGACTGACCTAGGTGAGGTCTTAAGTCTATGATCTTATGAAGGCAGGGACCATCTTATTTAAACCTTTTATCTCTCCTGGCACCAAGCACAGGGCTCTGCACAGAGCAGCTGGTCATGAATGTCTGGCTTCCTTTCCTTCCAAAATTTTGTTTCCAAATCTTTGGTCTCCTTCAAAGCTCTGCTGAACAGCCACTTTCAGCATGAAGCCTCCCCCTATCTGCTAGTTGTTGTTCGGTCATTTCATTTGTGTCCAACTCCTCATGACCCCATTTTTTTAAGCAATTGGGGTTAACTTGCTCAAAGTTACACGGGCAGTCATTATTTATGTGTGGGTGCTCATTTTCTGAGGCCGGGACCGATCCCAGGTCATCCCGACTCTGGGGCCCATGCTCTTACTCACTGTGCCACCTAGCCGCCCCTCATGACCCCATTTGGGGTTTTCTTGGCAAAGATACAAAGATACCATTTCCTTCTCCAGATCATTTTACAGATGAGGAAACTGAAGCAAACAAGATTAAGTGACTTGCCAAGGGTCACACAGCTAGCAAGTTTCTGAGGCTACATTTGAACTCAGGTCCTTCTGACTCCAGGTCTAACACTCTCCACTGTGTCACCTAGCCGCCCCAAGTTGAGAGTGCCTCCCCTCATTATCCAGAATCATCTTTTATCTATTTGTTATTTATATTGTATATACCTCATATATATATATATATATATATACACATATTGTCTAGCTCTTTGATGGCAGAAATATTTTTTACTTCCACAATTCCTGGTACACAGCAGACTCTTAAGAAATGCTTGTTGACTGACTGATTGATTGAATTATTTCTGTTGAATGAGGACCTGTAGCAACCACTAGCAGCTTTCCTCTGGACCATTGATTGACCAGAAGTCCCAAGGACTTGCTGCACCTCAAGGGTGGTAAAGTGACCCACACACTCTAGAGCCCATCACAAATTAAAAAAAAAAAAGATAGAGTAGGGGCAGCTAGGTGGCACAGTGAATAGAGCACTGGCCCTGGAGTCAGGAGGACCTGAGTTCAAATCTGGCCTCAGGCACTTAACACTTACTAATTGTGTGACCTTGGGCAAGTCACTTAACTCCAATTTCCCTGCCCTCCCCCTTCCAAAAAAAAAAAAGATAGACTACAGGGGTGAGGAATCTGCAGCTTCAAGGCCACATGTCTAAAGTCCTCAAGTGCAGCCCTTTGACTAAATCCAAACTTCATAGAACAAATCCCTTTAATTTGTTCTGTAAAACTTGGACTCAGTCAAAAGGCCACACTCAAAGACCTAGAAGGCCACATGTGGCTTTGAGGCCACAGGTTCCCCACCCCTGGATTAGAAGTTGAAGAAAGGCTCCCAAGATGGGCAGATAAATGGAAAGAGGCAATGTATTGTAGTGGGTGAAACACCCACTGGACTCAGGCAACCCAGGTCTGATCCTGACTCCATAAACACTGAGGCTGGCTGACTTTGTGATCCCTAAACTCTCTGAGGCTCAATTTCCTCGTCTATAAAACAAGGGGGAAGGGAGGGAAAAGAATAAGATGGGGAAAATGTGACCCAGACAATCTCCCCTATTCCTTCTTGCTCTTATGGTCTGTGATTTTATAAAATATTTTCTATACTCTCTAATCCCACCCCACTCCCCAGCCCCACACCAACCTTCAGTGGGATTAGAGACAGATTAATAGCTACAGAACGATGTTATTGTTAACATAGCCTCAGGTTAAAAGATGGATTTTGGCATAAAATTACATAGGTATTTAGAAGCTACACATGCCAACATTTCCTTTGGGGATAACAGCTAGATCTGCCTCCCCTCTCTCTAGGTGCTTCCTTTTCTCACTCAGAAAACCCCTGCCCAATGTCACTAATATTTAGCCCAGTACTCTGGAGTCAAGATGACCTGAGTTCAAATCCAGCTTCAGACAGTTAATAACTATGTGACCTTGAGCAAGTCACTTATCTTCTATTTTAATCAGTTTCCTCAATTGGACCTTCTTTTAGGACCCTGGAGCAAGTGAACATGTAATAGGCCTGCACAATTATTCCAGTGCAAGTGACCAGGGATCTGGAAAACCATTACAGTCCATTTCTGGCCCACTGGCAGAGAGCTGGCAGATTAGGGATGCAAACTGGGGCATACATTTTCAGACATGACACATTTTTCTTACCTTCACTTATTTGCTACAAGGAAGGTTCTTTTACAGCAACGGAGAAGAGAAGTTAGAAGAAAGAGATAGTGATGTTTTAAAAAATCACTAAATATTAAAAAAAAGAAAATTTCTGTGATTTCAAGGGAAACAAATGGTCAGAGCTGCTAAGTCTCATGGAAAGAACTAAGTGGGTCCCTTACGTGTATTCCATGTCCTGGCACCTCCTATTGGCTTGCACAACTTCCTCTTCCTCCTGCCAGATGCGGACCTCTAGAGAGCTCTCACTGTAGCTTCCATTCCTGGAGTGGTTGATGATTGTGGCATCCCTGATGACAAAAGACACAAGACAAACACTTTCATTATTCATCATGAGGCTCCTGGTTTTTCAATGCCAGCAGATATCTGCTCCTATCAGCATCACAGGTAGGGATTTCTCCCCCAGACAAAGTAGGACAAAACACTAACAAAAACACCTCCATTTCCATCCACATTGTGAACTATCAGTTTTAATATCAACAATCTCTGTTTATATTGGGCTCTAAGGTTCACAAAGTTCTTTCTTCACGATAATCCTGTGGGATTAAGCAGTAATGGCACTATTATTCCCACTGCATAGATGAGGAAATTAAGGCTCAAGGGGCTAAGTGACTAACTCAAGGTCATACAGCTAGTAAAAGGGGTATATGCTGGGCATGTAGCTTTCCTGATAGAATGAAAACTCCTTGAGAGCAGGGGATATTTCAGTTTTGTCTTCGTATCCCCAGTGCCTAGTATAGAACAGACATTTAATAAATGTTTGCTTATTTTTCTGTACAATTTTTCTTTGCAAATGTTTTTACCTCTTTCCTTATGAGTTCTTCCTGTCCTGCTCTCTCTAATAATAGCTAGTATTTACATAGTACTTACTATGCGTCAGGCATTGTGCTAAGTGCTTTACAAATATTCTCTCATTTGATCCTCACTATACTGGGAGGCAGGTGCTCTTTTTATCCCTATTTTACAATTGAGGAAACTGAGGAAAACAGAAGCTAAGTGACTTGCTCAAGATCACATAGCTATGAAATGTCTGAAGCTGGATCTGAACCCAGGTCTTCTTGACTCCAGAGTACTGGGCTAAATATAAGAAACCTGGATTCTTATTTCAGCTTGGCCATGTACCAGCTGCATGTCCTTTTGAGCAAGTTGCTTGCCTTGATGAACCTCAGTTTCCATATTCCTTCCCTTTTCCTTTCCTGTTCTTCCTCACCTCCTCCTCCTTCCTCTTTTTGAGACTAGGTCTGCCCATCTCACCCAAGCTGGAAGTCCAGCAGATACCTCCAAACCCAATTTCATCACTGATCAGCATGGAAGCTTTGATTTGCTGCATTTCCAACATAGTTTACCCCTCCTTAGGCAGCCTGGTAACTCTACATTCCTTTGGACTCATCATATTGACACCAAACTTATCAGAATTCAGTTGACCCCACCAGCCTTGTCCTCCCCAATAGCAGGGATTATGGGTATATGCCATTCACCACACTCTTCCCAGATCTTTCTCATAAGACCTGCTGTCTAACCAGGCCTGCCTCATTTTGTGCGTATGAAGTTGATTTTTTTTTTACCTCAAGTGTAAAGTTTTATACTTATTCCCATTAAACTTCATTTTATTAGATTCAGTCCAATGTTCCAGCCTGTTAACATCTTTTTGAATCATGTGACTCTGCCATCTATCTCAGCTTTATTTAATCTGCAAATTTAATAAACATGCCATCTGCATCTTTTTCCAAGTCTATTAAAATAACATTTCTATGTTACACATTTTTCATCAGTGTATACTTCTGTCCTTCACAGGGTCTTTGGAAGGATCAATTGAGATAATGTCCATTAAAGTGCTTTGTAAACAATAAAACCCTTTATAAATGGAAGGTATTATAATATTATCTCATTTCTGGGCATCTCACCAGAAATTCCTTAATTCTGTACTTAAGTAACGAGTACAAGAACCTCTTAATGAGCTAATAAAATGTCCTCCACCTAGTTAGCATTCATTAAAGGAGAAAGAAACACCACCAATTTCACAAGAGTGACTAAAGAAATATGACATAATTGGCCATTATGATGGCTTTTGTGCCTTCAGCTTTAGTCTCTGTTGGTTCAGGCCCAAGTATCCTCAAAAGACTCACAAAAGAACCTGTAAAGCTATATTTTTAGATGTTCTTTTAAAATTTTAAGACATCCTTCAATCAATCAAGATCCTAACCCAAAGCTTTGGTGCACTAGGATTCCAGCAGCCAAATACAACTTAGAGGCAAAAGACAAGTTTGGGAACAGACAGGGACCCATAGTTAACAATCCTCTCAGTTCCTAGTCTAAGCAGGCAACTATAGATGTGCAGGAAGCTACTTGAAAACTGTTTCCCAAAAAGAATATAAGCTCTTTGGGGAGGCTAGGTAGTACAGTGAATAGAGCACTGGCCCTGGAGTCAGGAGGACCAGAGTTCAAATCCGCCTCAGACACTTAATACTTACTAGCCATGTGACCTTGGGCAAGTCACTTAACCCCAGTTGCCCTGCCCTCCCCCCTCCAAAGGAAAAAAAAAGCAAAAAAAAAAAAAAGAGAGAGAGAATATAAGCTCTTTGAGGGAGAATACAGACTACTTTGTTTTTATCAGAGTACTTCCAGTGCTTGATATATAGTAGAGGAGGTTAATAGATGTTTATCAAAATTGACTAATTTAATTATTGAAACTGAGATGACTGCATCTATCCTGGAGACAATACTCACTGCCTTCAAACAGGAATTTGAGAGGTTTGGGACTTTCTTTGAAAGAGAAACAAGACAATGCCTTTTCTAAGGTGGAAGCAAAGATATAGAATCAATAACTGTCAACAGCAACAAATCATTTCCAAATGAGCTCTCAAAAGATGACCCCCTCCATTTTTTGGGGGGGCCATGCTTGAATATAAATCTAGGAGACAAGGGAAAGGGAAAGTGAACATTTTGGTTACAAGCGACAATAAATGGAGCTTCATCTTGATAGAGACAATATGCAGTCTTCCCCACGAAGCCCTCAGCACAGTACTAGACACCTAGTAAGCACTTCATTTTTTTTTCATTCATTCATTTACCAGTAGGGGCTGGGAAAGACTCAAGCCAGCATTATTTCTCATGCTCCCAGTTCTACCCCCAGCCTACCTTGCTTTCAGCACATAACAACATCTTTTACTTTACTGAGATCAGAGCTGTCCCACCTCCAAGCCTATAAACCTCTCATGTCCTCACCCTTCTTCGCCCGTCTCCAGAGGATGAGGTAGCTCTTTTCCTTGCTAAGTTGCACCTCTGCTTTCTGCAAGAAACCTTTCCAAATTCTCCTTAATGTTAGTACCTTCCTTCTGAGGTTTTCTCCAACTTGTTGTGTATATATCTTGTTTGTACATAGTTGTTTACTTGTCATGGCCTTTAGATTTTGAGCTCATTAAAGGTGGGGACTATTTTTGCCTTTCATTGTACCTCCAGTATACAAGGTATATAGTAGGCACTTAATAAATGTTTTTGCCTCAACTCTACCTGTGCTCTGGATTCTATCCCCTTCAGTTTCCTCTGTGGCCTTTCTCCATCAATCATTTCCTCTCTAATGCATCTTTAATCTTTTCTTCTCTTATGATGCCTTACCCTTTGCCTACATATGTGCTTATATTTCCACATTCTAAAAACAAACAAAAACCATCACTTGACTCTAATACTCCACTAAGACACTTCTAAATATTGTACACACTGCTTTTACTTCTTCTCCCTCCCCTCTCCACTCCCCACTCAATTCCAGGTCTCTGAAATCTGACTTCTGTTCCCATCACTCTTCTAAAACTGCTCTCACCATATTTCCTAACAACTTCCTTATTGCCCAAACTAAAGGCCTGTTAAGAATCATCACTCTCTTTTCCCTTTCTACAGCATGGATCTCTTGACTTCACTCTTAGTGTCACCACAGATAGGTCTTATGTGATTCTAATTGTGGCTCTGTCATACTTGAATTGGTTTTTTTCTACTTCATTCTTGATACTCTCTCCTCCCTTGGATTCCTTGATAAGGCCCTTTCATTTTCCTCCTATTTCTAGGAATACACCTTTTTCTTTTTCCCTAGCTTCCCATCCTTCTTCTGCCACTTAAACATGGTTATCCATGAGGCTCTATATTTGATCCTCTAAAATCTTCCTTCTTCACTGTCTTGGAAATCACATCCATTTCCATTACTTCAATTATAACCTCTATATAGACAATTCCCACATCAATATCTTTACTCCCTATTTCTCTCCTGAGTTGCACGCCCACATCTGATTATGCAACATAAAACAAGTATACTTGATTCAATGCTACTTGAAACCATGTAATTAAGAGTTTGAATAATTCAGATCATGCCACGTGAGGATTAGTCATAGAATCTCAAACTATTTGTCTTGAAGAAGACATGGGGGTGAGGAGAAGGGACATATGGTTGTCTTCAAGTATCTGAAGAGCTGTCATCTAGAAGAAGGATTTGGCTTTTCCTGTTTAGCCCTAGAGGGGAGCATTAGGTGTAATAAGTAGAAACTATGAAAGAACAAATTTAAGATTGATGTATGGAAAAGCATCTTAACAATCATAGCTAAACCAAAGTGTAACGGGCTGTATTTAGAGGCAGTTTCCCAGTCCCTTGAGATCTTCACACAAAGGTAGAAGAGCACTTTGTTGGGTGGGTAGAGTGCAAAAAAATTTGTTTAAAGTATGGGCTGAAAAAAAAAAAATTAAAAAAAAAAAAGTATGGGCTGAATTAGATGGTCTGTGAAGTTCCTTCCAATGTGAAGATTCCGTAAATTTCAGCTTCCTCTCTGGCTAGATGTCCAAATAATTTCTCAAACTTACTGTGTTAGCATCTTCCCCAACACTGTCATTGCCCCTTTCTTGGATATTTCTGTTAGGGCAACAGCATCTTCCTCTATTGAATCCTTGGTCATCTTGATTATCTCTCTTATCCCCCACATTCAATCAGTTGAAAAGTCTTATCAATTCTACTTTTGCAATAATCTTCCCCGTGGACCACTTCCTCTACATTCCCAATGTAACCCCTTGTATTCTAATATTCAAGTATTTCCACAATCTTGCTTTTTAGCCTTAGCTCACATTCCAGCCTTCATAGACTTCTCTAACTATTTTTCAGTCTAAGATTGAGAGAGGTTAAGAGGCTTGCCCAGAGTCAAATCAAGAAGCTCCCATTATGTGTCAGATACTCTACTAACCCCTGGGGATACAAAGAACAGCCCCTTCCCTTAAGGAGTTCACAGTCTAATGGAGGAGACAACACATAAACCACCAGGTACAAATAAAACATACACTGGCTACATTGGAGATAATCCCAGAGGGAAGGCTAAATAGCATTAAGGGGGAGTGAGAACGGCTTCTTAAAGAGATAGAATCTGAGCTGAGACTTGAAGGAAACCAAGAGATGAAGGGAAAGAGAATTCCAGGCATGGGAGAGGGTCAGTCAGAATTCCTGGAGTTGGGAGACAGGGTATCTTCTTTGAGAAACAGCAAGGAGGCTAGTGTCATTAGACTGTAGAGTATGGAGAGGCAAGGGAAGTGAAAGAAGACTGGAATGATAGGAAACGGCAGGTTACAAAGGGCTTTAAGAACCAAACAGAGGATTTCCTAGTGGATCATGAAAGTAATGGGATCACACAGTGTCTGAGGAAGGATTCAAACCTAGGTCTTAAGTTCATTGTCCTAGCTACCATGCCTGCCACAGCTTCATGATTTTGATTCAAGTTTTGGGATGTGTCAGATATACCCAAGTTCAAACCTAGGCAGAAAAACACATCCTAAAACCAATTATTTGGGTCACTTGACATTTTAGATTAGATGCTCCTCTGTTTCTTTTTCATTTGTTTGGATAATCAAGAGATGATCATGTAAACTTTGGGACCCAAAGTACAACTGGATGGATGTACAAAAACTATTACTGCTACATTGGGATTTGCTGACTCAAAGAGATCAATCTATCAATAAACAAACATGTATTATGTTCTTACAATGTTACAGGAACTGTGTTAATTTAGCGTGCGAGATACTGAGAAAAAGTGAAAAGTCACAAATTAATGTCATCTTAGAACAACAAAATATAGTCTTTGGGTAAGAAAATTAGTAGTTACCTATGTCAGATCTCTCTTCATTGTGTCAGCAGAGTACTTAGTCACTCCTCTGGCAAGTCATCTGAGCTGTGATCCTCAATGACTCTGTACCTTGGCCTCCAAACTCAACTTCCCCTATGCATAGCATCAAAAATAATGGGGTCTTACCTCTCAGCTGCTGCAGTAGCAGCAGCATTCATGGCAAAATGTCGGATGGTGCTCTCCTCCAGGTACTTCTGTTCCCACTTGGTCATGTCAGCTTCCAGGGCCAAAATCCTCTCTTCCTTCTCCCTCACAAGCTCCATAAGTGCTGGAGCATTGTGGTCTGCCATGGTGCCTGGCTGGCCATTTCCATGTCTCTGCAGAGGAGAAAGGAATAATAATCTTGATGCTCAAATGTGCTCCAAGGCAGGCACCTTAACTTCTTTCCATATGTCAGCCACCCTCACAGATAAGGGTGTACATGGTCCACACATGCAGACTTTGTAGGTGTTATCTACCCATATATAAGAAGACACCTGCACAAATGATTATACGTACTACATACACATGCACCCCATCCCCTACAGCAACATACATTCAAGTTCCACAGGTACAAGCCCATATCCATCAAGCTCCCTCACAAACCAACTCCCTTTCCTGGTTTGGGATCATAAAACCATAGTTCTCCAGAGCAGGAAAGGACCTTGGAGGCCATCCGGTCTGCCTTCTCATTTTACAAATGAGGTAACCAAGGTCTCACAGGTTGAGAGCATCAGAGGTAAGCAGCATTTGAACTCTGGTCCTTTGCCTCCAGAGTCAGGGTTCTCTCCATTGTACCATGCTCCTTCTTTTGTCAATGGTAAAACCAGCAGGTTGCAATGCAGTCAAGAGGACCTGAGTTTGAATCTGCCACTTACTCTCTGTGAAACCTGGAGCAAGTCTCTGAGCAACTCCTGCTCTGAGTTTACTCATCTGTAAAATAAAGGAGCTGGAAAAGATGAACTTTAAGGCCCCTTCCTTCCCGAAATCTGTGGTCTATTGCCCTAGTGATCTAGGAAGGGAAGAAATAGCAAAACTTTAACTCCTTTCCTTTACCTCCTCCTCCTACCTCCCTTCCATGACCTGTTACCAACTCCTACTGAATATTTCCCCCCAAAATTCCTATTCATCTGCATTTCTATCAGCTTAGTCCATGCCCTCATAACCACACGTAAAATACTATACTAGACTCTTTGAGTCCAGTCTTTCTTACATACTACTGCCCGACTGACTTTTCTTAAAGACTACTTTAATGGTGTCACTCCCTTGGCTCAAAAACCTTCAATAGTTCCCCACTTTCTACTATATCAAGTCTAGCGCCCTTATTTCTTATCATTCTGCATCATATATCTTCCTTCTAAACCAGGTTGTTCTCATTGTTCCAGATCTTATAGCCCCCATGTCTTTTTATACATACAGCAAGTCATCTCATTCCTTTGGTCAAAAACCTTTAATGTCTCCCTATTGCTTACTAAACAACATACTTATCACTGAAATCCTTCTAATAGCTAATACCACCTTACTTTTTTACCACCACCTTATTTCAGGGTAAGGATAGTCTTCCTTACCCTTCTCTCCCAAAGTACCTAGCAAAATGCTCTCTCTGCACAAGTAGATGCTTAATAAATGCTTATTATTTATTATGCTACTCATTCCCATCTCTGTGTTTACACCATTTTTGTCCTTTCTTGCTTCCCATCTTCTTCTGCCTACCCAAATCTCACCCATCCTCACAGGCCTTGATCAAATTCAAGTTTGGCTCTTGAACTGTGAAGTCTTCTTCAATGTCTCTAGCTCTTTCTGATCTGCCTCCTCTCCAAATTCCTCTATTTTGCACCAAATAAGTGAGCATTTACTTATAGTATATTGTGTGTGGTTCAGCATTCATCTTGTTTTCCCAGGTAATCTGTAAGTTTCCTGAGAGCAGGGGCCATGCATATGCTTTGTGTACAATAATGAGCTGTTGTTGGAAATGACTGAAACACCCACATCTTCACCCCTTCCCATTAACAGAATGTTAGAATACCAGAACTTCAGAGCTGGAAGGACCTATGAGCAGTAGCTACAATAAAAAGGACAATGGACCACAAGCTGTAATTCCTCATTTTCACGCCTAGCTCTGACACTAATTGCCTGCCTTTAGGGGAGTCCCTTAATTTCCTGATCTCAGGTTCTTTATCTTAGGAAAGGAAGGGGGTTGGACCAAGTAAAATCTATGTCCTCTTCCTGGGTTAATATTCTATTTCCAGGACTAACATTCTATTCTTATATCTGCCTCTCTTCAATTTAATATTGTCAAAGTATCATACTTAGATGGAGAGTTGAATGGGACCTTGGAGGCTCTCTAGTCCAGTCTCTTCAACTAGCAGATGAGACCTTAGAAAATTAAGTGACCTGCCCAAGGCAGTAAGCATCAAAAATGGAAATCAAGCTCCCCTCCTTCATGTAGCCCTTTGAATACTAGAAGACAACCATCATTCCTCTCCTTTGACCTAAGCCCCCAGACTCCTTTTCTTTGTTCTAAACATCATCAATTCCTTATGGCATCATTTCTAGCCCACTCACCATACTGGTTGACAGTTTACAAACTTCAAGGGGAGACATACATGGGTGAGAACACAGGCATACTGTCAAGGTAACAAGACTTGGAATTTTCCTCTTTTTCTTCCATGGGGCTGTAATTCATCCCAAGGAGAAACTGGGATAGCTGCCATGAACAAAGCTCTCATCACCACCACCTCTCCTCACCCAGCTAACTGGTCCAGGACTAGTCCTTATGGTCACTGATACAACTGGGTCAACTCCCTTTGGTTGTAACTGCAGCCACACCATTCCTCCCTCCCTCCATGACACAGATGCCACCAAGGTATCCAGGGAAGCAAAGCTCCTGGGAGCAGGTAGCAGTCCCTTTCTATGGCTTATTCTAGCAATGGAGTGGGAAAAGCTGCCTGAGTCCTTCCCTTTGCTTAGCCCATTTTGTATTTTCAGGAACCCTAACTCTATGAGTCCTTGGATGAAATGGTCTGCAGAGCCTCAATGCTAGTTTATGGGAGCTCTGTGCCACTCAGATCCCCATTAGAGCTGAAGTACCAACCACTCTAGGGCTTGGGCTCGGTTCCACAATTGGCTACCAGCCTTAGCATCTGTGGTCAGTCCTAATTTAAGGCAGGACAAGAATGAGATCAAAGCTACACCAGATGCTCCCTCCAATGCTGGAGAATGTGGATTCCCAAACACAGAGGGAGATTCCTTTGCCCCGCTCCCACCTGCTCTTGAGAAGGGGAGCATGACCTCAATTCCGGGAAGAGAATCACTTTCCCCAAGTTCCATTTAGGCCCTGGCTGGAGGGCTTTTTTGGTCCCACTCTGTGGAGGGATTGAAGGACTGCTGTTCTGTATCTCAGGGATTAGCCCCAGAAGATAAGAACTCTTGGCTACCCAGTGGAACATGGAAGCAGACAGGGAATAAACAAGCTTACTCAGCTTCTGAGAAGCCGGGTAGGACTCCCACCCCCTTGTGCCCCACAGATCTCCAGATGACTTCCTTCTCATGCTTATCAGAGTCCCTTTGCGGAAGAGAAGATTTGGGAGTATAATCCTTTATAATTACACAGCACTTTTATTCTAAAACACAGGACCAGAACTCCCTGAGGGTGGAGCCTGTTTTCCTCATCAGACAGGGTGTGGCATGGTCTGACACTAGTCTCACCCACCCTCCCACCCTCCATGTCATAGGCCATTAAAGAGACTTAATTCTAATCCTGACTCCAGCATTAACTAATTATATTACCCTGGGCAAGTTACCTATCTGTTATTCAGTTTCCTATCTAAAATGAGGATAATAACAATTGCCCTATCTCATGAAATGAATAAAATATATATGTAGAGTTACCCTGAAAAGTTGTATAGATAAAGCTAAGGTGGTACCAGGTTTTGTTTTGTTTTGTTGGGGGGAGGAAGTGGGGAATGATAAACCTGTCCTTTTATTGATATGGGGAACTCACTGCTCAGACTGTCTCTATCAGAGCAGATTAGCAATTGCTCCATAACTCAGAGGATGGCTTAAGGCATTGATAGGTTAAGTGACTTGCCCAGGGTCACACAGCCTGTTTAAGTGTCAGAGGCAGGACTTAAACCCAGATCTTCCTGACTGAGGGAGGCTCTCTATCCACCATGCTACACTGCCTCTCAAAGGCATTACTGTTATTGTTATTACTATTATTAAGAGTGGTCATAGAAAGACTCAAAACTAGCAGATTTTAGCTCTACCACTTAAAAGCTCTTGACCGTGGTTTTGTCCTTGCTGAGCCTCATTTACTTCACCTGTAAATTGAAGATGGTAATGCTTCCACTTCCTACCTAACCTTTGCAGGATCAGTGTGAGCAAAGTGCTTTGTCTGATACAAAGCACCATCGGAGGGTGAGTTGTTATTGTGATGGTTTCACAGATAAGAACAGAGAAGCAGACACTTTCTCAATGCCTTACAGGCGAAATGTGTGACAAAGCTAAGACAAGGAGCCTGGACTCTTGCTTCCCATCCCCTGTACTTTTGCCCAGAACTAGTGGAAATGATTATATTTATACTTCATTCCTTCTGTGGCTGTTATTATAAATAAAACATCCAGTTCTGAGTCATAACCAGCTTTACTTTTCCAACCAGTCCCTCCATCACCCTAGGGAGAGGTGGAAGGTGCCCCATGCATACAGATTTAACAACTTCAGGCAAAATGACTGCTCCAGATGAACTGCTCTCTAGTTAGAGATAATTAAGTCCACTCATCTCTCAACCCTCAGTTTCCTCACCTGTAAAAGAAGATTAAATGATCCCTAAAGTCCATGTGGCCTCTACAACTTGACAATTCCGTGATTCTGGTTTTTCAGATGGTTCCCTTTGAAAGACCTGACTGTTTGGGGAATATGGGGCTTTGAGAAGAATTCTATGCTGTCTGCCACAAAGCAGCAAACAGAAAAGGTTGTCTTGGGATAAAAGGCAGCAGTCAGTGTCTGAACCAGCCTGTTTGCTGCTCTCCTTAGAAGGATAGGGAGTTCAGTAGCTGCTCAGTGCCCTGGTATAGCCATTTCCATAATGTTCTGGAACATCTCCTGAAGTCACATGCTCGAATTTCTGTGCCAGCCAGGAGGCATGCGAACTCTCTGTCCTCAATGATCTACACTATTTCTTAGATTAACAAAAGGATTTGTGTGTTACCTATAGGAACAGTTGGATAGCTGAACCACACTGGCTGGAATGAATCCTACCAGAAATAGACCAGTGAGGAAGGGTAGGGAACAAATGGATATTGGAGCTATTTGAAGAGCATATGTCTTCATCCCTTCCTCCTTTTTTTTTTTAAAGATACAGAAAATTCTGTCATGTGACCCAGTAATCCCACTACTAGGCACATACCCCAAGGAAATCAAAGACAAAACCAAAGTTATGAGATACACTAAAATATTTATAACGTCACTCTGCAATAGCAAAGAACCAGAAACAAAGTAATGACCCATCGATCTGGGAATGGCTAAAAAAGACTATCATTTTATGTTCCTAGATCTAGGGCTAGAAAGGACCTTAGAATCTATCTGGCACAAATCCTTCATTTTACAGAGTGGGAAAGTGAAGCCCAGAAAGGGTAAGGGATTTGCCCAAAGTCATCTGGTCACAAGTGGCAGCTGCCAGGACTTGAACTCGGCTTCCCTGACTCCAAGTTCAATGCCCTTTGCACTGTTCTATACTGATTCAAATGTAATGGGGTAATTACTATTGTACAGTAGGAAATGGGGCATTATGATGATTGTTATGATGACAACCAGCCTTTGTTAGTTGTTAGTGCTTATTATGTGTGGGCACTGTACTAAGTGCTTTACAACTCTTCATTCGCTTAACCCTCAACAACTCTGGGAGGTAGGTCCAATTATTATCCCCACTTTACAGATGAGAAAACGGAGGCAAACAGAAATAAAATGAATTTTTCCAAGGTCCCATAGCTAGTCAGTGTCTGAGGCCATATCTAAACTCAGATCTTGACTTGAAGGGCAGTTAGGTGGCATGGTAAATAGAGCTCTGGGCCTGGAGTCAGGAAGACTCATCTTCCTAAATTCAAATCTGGCCCCAGATACTTACTAGCTGTGTGACCCTGGGCAAGTCTGCCTTAATTTCCCTGTTTGCCTTAATTTCCTTATCTGTAAAATGAGCTGGAGAAGGAAATGGCAAGCCACTACAGTATCTTTGCCAATAAAACTCCAAATGGGGTCACAAAGAATTGGGCATGACCCTGACTTCAGGTCCAGTGTTCTATGAACTGCAACATCTAGTTGTCCATTAAGAGGAGTGTAGGTTAATGAAGGAGGAGGTAATAGTCCCACTGCCTTTTGTGTTCTGTTATAGGCATCATGGTTCAAGAATGGCATTGTTAAGCTAAAGTACATTCAGAGGAGGGCAACCAGATGGCCAGTGAAGGGCCTTCACCTACGACATACTAGGAATGTCGAGAGGAACTGGACACATTTAGCCTGGAGAAGAGAAGCCTTGGGAGGGGCATGACTGCTGTCTTCAAGTATCTGAAGGACTTAGATCATGGAGGAAGGCTCAGTTTTGTTCTGTTTGGTCCCAGAGGGCAGAACCAGGAGCCATGGGTAGAAGATGCACAGATTTAGGTTTGATACCTAGGGAAAACTTTCTAATAGATTTGTGGGATAAATTATAGTGGGGATTATTCCTTTGGTGTATTGGTTCCTACCAACTCTCATATTCTATGATTCTATTTTTTTTTAATTGAAGCAAAGGGTTCAACTAGGGGATATGGGAAGAAAAAACAGTGGTCAGGAAATGCCTATGATACAAAGACCAAAAGCACCAATTGAATGTTTTGAGATTTTTTTTCTAAAAGATACATACATGTGTGTATATGTATATGTGTATGTGTGTGTGTATATACATTCTATAGTGTAAAAGATTTTTGCTGACCAATGTCAGTTTGCTTGCTGAGCTAAGTCTCATGCTGCAAAGAGCTTTCTCTCATCTGAGGAAGATAATCATAGTCACAGAGCTAGAGAGAGCCACAAAAAATCCTGTATTTTATCCACGTGACTTCCAATAGGATGAGAACAACAATAATAGTGGGGTATGGTGAAAAGAACACTGAATTTGGAGCCCAGTGACCTGGGTTTGAGTCCTGAAGTTATTAATTATTGCCTGTTGACTTTGCACACAGTCACTTACCCTCTCTGTTCCATCAGCTCCCTCTTTTGTAAACTGAGGGGATTGTACTAGATGATATACAAAGCCCCGCCTATGTTTTGTCTCATTCATATAGGAATCCATCCTTTTCCCAGAAACTTTATAAGAAGTTCTCATTCTCTGTTGGTTAACCTTTCCAAAGTTTATGAAGCTTCACTGCCAGTAAATTTTTCCTTCTATCCCATCTCAACTTCTCATATGACAGACTAAGTTGATTTCTTTTCATTTTCATTAAACACATTTATGAGGTGCCTGCTATATGCTAGGTACTAGGAGAAAGTCAAAGACAAATCTGATGAGGTCTCTGCCATTGACTAACTTACCACCTATGAACATGAGCCTGTAACAAATGATAACATACATCCTACCTTTGTACTTCAAGAGAAGCTATGAAAATAAGACCACAGAAAAGGAATCTTTCTTATAGCCAGATTGATAGAAAGAGGACCCAAGTAATGGGAATCAGAGTTCTAGATTCTCCTTTGTCATTGGTTAACTGTTTGACCACGGCAAGGAACTTAACTTTGCTGTGACTCCATTTTCTCACCTCTAATGAGGTAATACTTAGGAGGTGTCATGGATAGAATGCCGGCATTTGGCAGACCTGAGTTCAAATCCTGCCTTAGCCATTATGTGACCCTAGTCTTAAACTCTCTGTGCCTCAGTTTCCTTGCTGTAAAATAAGGGGGTTGAACTCTATGGCCTCTAAGGCCCTTTCCAGCTCTACATCTATAACAATAATTTCCATCTTCCCTTCTCCTGCCTCATAGAGCCAATGGAGAAAATAACTGAAATAAGACATGGGAATTGTCTTAAATTTTTGGAAGTATTTAATCATGCAGTTTTTCTCTCCTCTTCTTTTTCCTCTCCATTTGCTCTTCCCCTCTACTCCCCACCTTCAAGTACTGCTAAGGAACAGTTCTGTCTCCCATCAAGAACCTATTAACTGAAGACTCTCTTTCCTGAGTAATGCACTTTTGTGCTAGGCTGGTTTCTCAAGTTTCTCTTTTTAGGCCCTAACCACCTACACTTCTGTTACTATCTCTAATGGGATTGGGAAAGGCCGATGGCAACAGAGAGGGATGAGAAAAGGACATACCAGAGTGGGCCAGGGTATGCCACTAGAATTGAGCTGACTCTCAAAGTCTAACAGACTCACTAAACCACTTCCCTTATCTATAAAGTCCATACCTCTATTAATTTCCCAGAGTAAAAAAAAAATGCTACTCTTATCAACTTTGGGAATAATGGACAGGTCAACCAGAGTGCCCAGTATTTACAAAAGTGTTGCCCTGGGAAATCAGGAGTCCCAGAGCATGACCTGGCCCTGACACAGATCTAAATTTGGGACCCTAACTTCACTGCAGAGCTTCAATGAGCTTTCTAAACCTCTCTCAAAAAATTCCATGTAAAATCATGCCTCACAGGATGTGGACAGTAATATTGGTCTTGCTGTTGTGTTGGGGGTGGAGGGGGAAAGGGGCCTTTGTGCTATATTTAGCATGACACTCAACCCATTTTTAGAAGAGGGGGAGAGACGAATGAATGGCTCTTTGATACAGTCAATGGACGACTAGGAGGCAAAGAAGCAAGGTTTTGGAGTGGAATGGAAAAGCCTCTCAATAGTCAGCCAGGATGGGGCCAAGAAGCTCCACAGCCCTGTACAAACAAACAATGACGGGTGAGTAAGGTGAAGATCCAGCTTTAGTGGTCATCTGACACAATCCGCAGGAGCAGGATGAGCCCTGGGTGTCTTTGCAAGGTAAAAGAGGACAGACATTTTATAGAGCACCTACTATGTGCCAGGTGCTATGATGCTAAGTGCTTTACAAAGATCTAATGACCTGTTTCTTAATGACCCTAACTTCTAAGAGAAACATCTAGCTTTGACCATCTGCTGGCAGGGTTGTGGTAATTTTACATTCTCAGCTTGCTGTCTTCCAGACAGATCCAAAGACTATAACCTGGACTACTTATGAGTGAAGCCATTGAGGCATTTGCACAGTTGTCCCCCATGTGTCCCCTCTGCCTCAGCTCAAGCACTACTTACAGCATAAAGACTTCCTTGATGCTCACAACAGTGAGCATTTATCTCTATCCCAAAATACTATGTAGTTAAATATCTTTATTTGTATTTATTATCTATACACACACACACACACACACACACACACACACACACACACGCATGCACTTGTTGTCTCCCCTTTGGAATATAAGCTCCTTAAGAGCAGAAATTGTTTCATTCTTTGTATGTCTCCATAGTACTGGGCACACAGTATAGCCTTAATCTATGCTTCCTAATTTATTGACTATTTGTTAAGAAGCAGTCAAGAGGCAGTATTGCCTAATGGAGAGAATGTTGACCTCATAGTCAAGAGAAACTGATGTTGAATCCCACCTCCCATATTTTTTATCTGAGTGACCCTGGGCAAGTCATTTACCTCTCATAGCCTCAGTTTCCTCATCATAAAAGAGGCCTAATAGTGGCTACTGCAGAGGGTTATAAAGATGAAATGAGATTATGTGAGCAAAGTGCTTTGTAAACTGTAAAGCCCTTTATAAACTCCAAGTATTATTTATTTAGAGTGAAAGGGAAAGCAGCCAATGTCTTGGCTTACTGAAACAAGGGAAAATCTTGAGCATTTCATGAATGCTCCAGTGGAGGAATGAACACTCCCCATTTCTATAAAATAAGGCACATCTTATTGCTTGAAGAAGTGAGTCTCCACTGTTGCTCACTGAAAACTTCTTCGACACTCACATGACAATCACAAAGAGTCGGGGGAACCCCGCTAACAATCCCAGAGTCCACATCCAGATCTCAAGCAGGGTGCTTTCCCTGGAGGGCTCAGGCTCTGAAATCCCCTTCCTCTGATGGCCAGCCAAAGGCTTTATTTGTCAGCCTTCAGGGCACAGCGGGAGCCATTTCTGAGAGGGAAGGCATGGGGGACAAGGGAAGATGAGCATGCTACGTTATTTATTCTCTGAGGCTTTTGAGGCATTTCCAAAGGATCTTAAAAACTTCCCATCTCCATGTTACAAGGCATAAATGGAAACACAGTGAAAATAGGGAGACCATTCACTGTCTCTTGGAGATTTGAAAATAAATCTAATTTGTATAGTATAGGTAACACAGTAGGTATCATTTTCACACTACAACTTTCCCCATTGTGGCTTCAATATATTGTGGGCTGGCATAAAAAACTAAATGGGGAATTTTGGAGAGTTTTTCAGATGCTACAGATGACATGTGAAGGCCAGCAGATGACACACAAAAAGTTTAGAAACTCAGAAATGCATAAAATATATGGTGTGAAGGGAGGGCCAAAAATTTTATGTGGATTTTCCAGATCACAGGGCACCATGCCCCAATAATCATGATGTGGAAGGGATAATTGTAATGGTTTGGGGGGGGGGCACAGTTCAGACCTATGATTTTGTCAGGGTAGAGAACTCCCAGTGTGCAAACTCCTTTCATTGATGCAGACAAGCAACTTGTCTGTAGTTTATAATCTTAAGAATTATCCAGGGCATTAAGTTACCTGCCCACAGTCACATAGCTTCTATATGTTTCTAAGGCACAACTTGAACTCAGGTCTTATCAACTTCCAAGGTTTCCCCTCTATAAACTATGCCACAATGACTATCAATTAAACAAAATAATAATCGACATTTCTATATATTATCCTAATTAAGCCTCCTAAGGACCTTGTGTAGAAGGAAAAATCCAATTCTAATTGCTTAGGATGCTGAGATGTATTCTTAGAATTTTTCCACCAAGTGTACACAAAATGCCTACTTGTACCGTTTCCTAATTATACTGTAACTTACAATCTAGTGAGAATGAGAGGAGATCAGGAGAACAAAAAGTCTTCTGGTAAATAGCAGAGAATAACAAGAGAGAGAGCCTAAGTGCTACAGATGCTATGGGACCGATTCTAAGTATCACAGACAGAACAGACAGACCTTGCTGTAGTGGGGCAAGGTCTATGAAGAAGTGATGTGGGCCTTTGATATTCTGAGAATATCCTCTAATCTCCACCTTTTGGAAAATACCCACAGCAGAATAAATTACATGCAGCTCTAATCAGAAAGCCAGACTAGTTTCTACCTGTGTTTTCAAGTGTTTACAAAGTGCTTTGGTAAGAACCACTATGAAAGTGTAGATCTCCAGAGGAGACCCCAGGGTCCTAAACTTGGGCTTTTGTGTGCCCCACTTACCCATAATTCATTATACATCATGCTCACCTACCCAACAAGTAGGATATGCAATGGAGGTAATTTTTAAATATTATTATGGATTTATTCATAGCAACATTACATTCACAGAGAAGGAAGAGCAGCAGACAGAACATTTACTTATGTCCACTACTGGATGAGATGGTATTTGAATATAGAATCTTTCAACCCCTCATTCATTCATTCATTCAACAAACATTTACTAGTCACAATGTCCAAGTACTATGCTAAAGGCTATGGATACAAGGACAAAACCAAAAACAGTCCCTACCCTCAGGGAGTGTCCATTCTATAGTAAGTAGACACAATTCTTTTGAGTTAACCATTCTGAAAGATTAACTGATAGTTCTGCTGAGCTATGGTTTTTTGTTAATCTCTTTAATGTTTAATCCTCCCTTTTTAATAAAGGAAATTCTGATGGGTAAGGAATAATCGGAAGTTATTGTGATGAATAGATGGAAAGAAGGAAGAAAGGAAGGGAGGGAGGGAAGGAGGAAGAAAGGAAGGAAGGAAGGAAGGAAGGAAGGAAGGAAGGAAGGGAGAGAGAGAGAGGGAGAGAGGAAGGAAGGAAGGAAAAAAGGAGGGAGGAAGGAAGGAAGAAGGGAGGGAGGAAGGGGGGAAGAAGGGAGGGAGGAAGAAAGGAAGGAAGAAGGGAAGGAAGGAGGGAGGGAGAATGGAAGGAGGAAGAAAGGAAGAAAGAAGGAGGGAGGGAGGAAGGAAGGAAGGAAAGAAGGAAGGAAGGAAGGAAGGAAGGAAAGAAGGAAGGAAGGAAGGAAGGAAGGAAGGAAGGAAGGAAGGAAGGAAGGAAGGAAGGAAGGATTGGTTAAGTCTACAATATGCCAGGCACTGTGCTATGAACACTTGACTATCTCATTTTATCCTCACAACAACTTTGGGATGTAGGTGCTATTATTATGCCCATTTTACAGTTGAGGTAACTGAGGCAGACAGAAGTTTGCTGACTTGCCCAGGTCATATATTCAGAAGGTGACTGAGGTCAGATTTGAATTCAGGTCTTCCTGACTCCAGGACTAGCACTCTATCCACTTAGCCGCCCTCATTCTCTACTTGGCACCTCCAGGCCTCAGTCTCTTTGTCTGTAAAACGAGAGAGTGGACCACATGGCCCCTGGGGTGCATTCCAGCTCTTGACCCATGGTAGCTGGGGTGGCTGAGCAAGCCCAGACACCAGCCAACACAAGGCTGAGGATGCTGGGGCCCCTCACCTGCTGCATCCTCAAGGCCTCCAGTTCTCTCTCGAGCCGGGTCCTCAGCCTCCGCTCCATCTGCTCTCTCTTCTCACATGCGGCCTGCAGCTGGGTCAGGGCCTGTTGCAACTTCTCTACCTTCTCCACATAAGCTTGTTTCTTCCGTAACTGAGGTGAAGAGAGAAGAAAATGAAAGGAGAAGGGGTTCAGTTCAGCAGACACTTATTGAGCGCCTACGTGTACTGTGTCACCAGACACTATGCTAGGTGCTGAGTACACAAAGATGAAAAACCACAATACTGCCCTCCAAGGAGCTTATAGTCAAAACATAACCAAGGTAGAACTGGGTTTGCGCAAAGGAAAAATACAAAAAGCTAAGGAAGGTGAGAAAACTTTCAGTGGGGAAAGAGAAAAATTAAGGAAGGCTTCTTGGAGGAGGCAGATTCTGAGGTCCCCTTCTTTTTTGTTTGTTTTTGCTTTTTGTAGGGGGGAAGGCAGGGTAGTTGGGGTTAAGTGACTTGCCCAAGGTCACATGCCTAGTAAGTGTTAGGCGTCTGAGGCTGGATTTGAACTCAGGTCCTCCTGACTGCAGGGCTGGTGCTCTATTCACTGTGCCACCTCACTGCTCCATGAGGTGCACTTCTGAGGAGAGACTTCAATAAGCAGAGATATAGAGGGAGACTGTGTTTGAAGGGTAATTAGCATCAGACAATGGTCATTATCACACTTAGATGTATTATTCACTCTTAGTTTTTTGTTATTTTTTTTTGGTTAAAACCTAAGATTTCATTGGTTGGAAGTAGGAGGGGGGTACTCATTGTGGAAACTCTATCCAATGGTGCAGATTGCAGCAATTTACTGTAATTTATATGCAGATTGCAGCAATTTACTGTAATTTATAGTCTTTTAACTGCCTGGAGAACTGAGAAGCTCAGTGACTTGGTCATGGTCATAGCTAACACATATGAGAAGGCAGGATTTAAATTAAAATCTTTCTTCTACCCATTTCTCCATGCTACCACTCAAAAGGGTTATGACATTTGGCATTCATATTTTTAAGACCCTGAAGGGCAGGGGATATATCCTTTTACCTGGTTTTGTACAGCAGTTAGCACAAGGCCTAACTAAATCCTTAATAGTGACAATGCTTCCAGGCACTGTCTGGTTATTGGAGTACACCTTTCACCAAAGGTTATCAAAGGTTTCTTTAATATCAAAGTGCTATAAGGGGCTATCAAAGCACTTTAAAGATAATGAATTGCTAACCCCTCAAGAAGGAAATGGGGAAGCTTCATAATTAAGAAATAAACAGAACTGACAAGTAAGGAGACTAAGGCCCAGACTTCTGGAAAATCAAGACAAACACATCAGAGGGTCTCATAAAGAATGGTGCTTGGAATATGATGGGGGCCTCTAGACTCCCGACTGCCCCCCCTGTAATCACCAGAGCATAGTTCCTTCCATGCAACAGATTAGTTAATGACCATAAATCGCAGGCATATACATCCTGGGAATTAGCTGATATTCAAAATCAGTCTAGATGGCTACACAAAGCTGGCCCTGAGAAACCAGATGCTATTTCCTGTCATTCGGCACCTGGCCATGGAGATGCCTGGGGCTGGTTCAGAGTATAAATTCAAGCTGTTCTGACCTCCTCATGTTTGTACATGCAAGTGATTTATGGGCTCCCTGCTATGTGAAGATTCTGCAAACTAGCAGTTGAATCCTGAGAAATATCCTGGCCTCAGCAAAGATTCTAGCCCCACTGGGCATTGCCACCCCTAACAGGGGCTGCTGGAGGGGGCAAGCCACTCCTGACCTTTCAGAGAAGCATGGGGACAGGTACTTCTAAGGCCTGCTCTAAGCCTGCTTTTCAGGTCAATTTTCATCTTATATTCTTCCTCCCATGCTTCTAGGTTACTGAGAGCTATGAGTTTAGGCCCTAGGAATGAGGAACTGTTACTGGGGTAAAGGAACACAACGGGATTAAAATGGAGGCCAGATTGTGGTTACTCTCTGATTGGTTAAAGGAGCTTCTGAGAAGATATGCCTGGCACCATGGATGCTTTAGAAGAGAGGGGGTATCATAAAAAGAAGTTGCTGTGATAGTATAAAAAAGAGCATTGGAGACCAAGTACCCCATATCTGGATCCTGGCTGGGCAAACTGGCTTCCTCTTTTGTAAAAGGAGGCCGTTACCTGTGCAGGTGAATGGCACAGTCCTATGTTTCTCTAAATTTATTATTTTGTGCTCTCTAAAGTCCATTCCAGTTCTAAATTTCATGAACCCAATAATAACTCACTTTCATTGTGCTTCACAGTTTACAAAGCACTTTTCCCAACTTGCAAGGTAGACAGTCCCAGTTTCATTCCCATTTTCCAGATGAAGAAATTGAGCCTCAGAAGTGATAAGTGGTTTCTCAAGGATCACATAGCTAATAAATGACAAGTCAGCCCTTGGACTCAGGACTTGTGATTATAATACCAATGTCCATTCCATTACGATAAGCGGTCTCTCTATACCCCAATCATGGCAATGATCATTTATATAGTACCTGGCTTCAAGAGGCTCACAACTAGCTTAAACAGAAGTTCTGGATCAAAATTTTCTGAGGATTGCATATGATTTGGGAATCAGCTTTGGTGCTAGAAGGGACGCTAGTGTCGAGCTTGTCCAACCCCTCCTATTAGAGATGAGAAAATTGAGATTCAGCGAGTCAATGAATTGCCTATATTCACAGAGCTAGTGAGCTTCAAAGGTAAGATCTGAATCTAGGTCTTCTTGATCCCAGTTTTTTACCTCCTCCATCATTCTGCCTTTCAAGGGGTATCTTGCCTTGAATAATAAATATAAAGTACAGAAAATGCATTTGATGATGCTAAGGATGAAGAATCTATCCATTAGATCTACCCATAGCCTACCTTTGAAGAACTCTTCCTTTGGACATCAACAGGTCTAATAATCATTTCTGGCCACTATCTACCTAGTTGATGGATTTCTTTACCATCTATAATATTGCAAGCAAGATATTTGGGAAATACCTTGGGGCTTGTAGGACCAAAACATGAAGTCTTTCCATGCCTTCACCATTCTGGAACTGTAACCCCTATATTATAGGTAGTTTAGTATGGAAGAAAGAGTGTTGAACTTAAAAAGAGTCATAGGCCCTGCGTTCAAATCCTGGCTCTATTACTTGCTACCTGTGTGATCTTAATTAGAGCTGGGCTTCAGTTTCCTCATCTCTAAGATGAGAGGACCAAACGATCTCTATTGTCCCTTCTGGCTCTAAATATATATAATCCTATGAAAATATCTTAATAGTTGGGGAACTGAAACTCTCAAATGAATTAAAAGGAAAAACTGTGGGCTCAGATTGGAATCAATAGCTTTTAATTCTCTGGACAGGCTATAAATCCTTGTCAGAGAGGAAGCAATGAAAAAGTAACAGGCCTGGCATGGAGAAGCAAGGAGGCTCAGCAATCAGGGCATCCTGGGCTGTGGCTGAGCTTCTATGAGATGGAGAACTTTCCTGAAGGGCAGGCAGTCTCTGCCCATATTATATAAGGAGTAGGGCTCTTTGTCCACAGAGAAAGCCTGTTTGTTACAAAGGATTACCCAGCCATGTGGATTTTACAGACCTTCTTCAGAAGTTCACATACACTTTCAAGGTTTTGTATCTGCTACCCCAGGCACCACCTCCAACGACTTCAGCAATCACGTTTTTTGCACCTTTTTTTTCATGGCAAAGGTTTCAAGCGGGAAGGAGCCTGCTTGAAAGTCATCTAAAGCCTGCTAGAAAAGTCATCTCATCTAACCCCCTGATTTCACAGATGAAGAAACTGTGGACCAGAGAAGGGGTGGGACCCACCCAAAATCACACCGGGAGTAAGTGGCAAAAGCTGTCATCTGCATCCAGGCCAAACAGCCAAACCATCAGCGAGCATTTTTGGTTTGTTTGTTTGCTCTTTTTTGCTTCTGTATCCTCAGTGCCTAGCATGCTGCCTGAGATATAGCTGATACTTAATAAGTGCTTGCTGATAAACTGCTTAACTGATTAAATGCCTCCTATCTGATACCCACTGTGCTAAATGCTGGGTCCTCCGACTCCATATTGGGCAGTTTTACAGGGTCATCCTCCCATTCTTGCTCCCTGGCTGCAGGAGGTATTTTCTATAGGAGTATCTTTGCTACTTAAGATTCTGAAATTCTGCTTCTTCTATGAGATGGTCTCTAGGGCCACAAGGGTGCCATTCACTGTAAGAAAGCCTCTGGGTGCAGAGCTGCAAAGAACCTCAGGTATCAGATGCCATTGACAAGCCATTCTGCTTCCTTCTTCTATCTGTCCTTTCTCCTCTCTGATTCCCCAGCTAGGACCTCAGGAAGAAATCATTCCAACCCCACCCAGCTAGGCTTAAAGAAGTAGTATTAGGTTTGTTTTGATTTGTTTTGTTTTTTTAATTGAAATCTAGAAAGGTTTGGTTCCCTTAGAAAATGTCAAGAACATAATGCTTGAGAAAGGTCAGAATTTCCTAGGCCATACTTCTGGGAATGGCTGGGTCAAATCACCAAAACTGGATAGAGCTTTGCTGTACACTGTTCTCCTTCAGCTGATTCTCTCCCCCTCTATAAACCTTTCCTCTACCCCACCTCTTTTCTTCTTAAGATATTTGCCTTATTCTGTGTAATTTAAATGAGACTGAGGTCCAAAAGACACAGCAATTGCATATTTCCCAAATTTATTCCAAGACTGTTTTCTCTTTGGAAGTCCTGATGATTTCCTGGCCCCTTGTTCATTTCCAGCTGGACACTCAACAACTCCTTGGTTCTTGTGTTAAAGGTTTTAGGCTCATTAATGCCTGCAATCACAGCTGCCTTTTACAGTTTGTCTGGCTCGGGTACATAAACTCAATTTGTATTATTTTTATTTGGGAGGTTTCTTCATTTACCATCTGCCCCTCCCCACGACAGCTTCAAAATTGGTACCAATTAAGGACTGGAGCTGAACTGATCAGATGAAGAGAGCCAAGCTGGAGGTTCTCTTGGCTCAGCCTTTCCTAGCCTCTCCCTTACTGGCGTAGTGGAAGATCTCACCTCTTCTTCCAGTTTGACGACCTTGCCTTGAGCGTTGTTCAGAGCCTGGTCCAGGATCTCAATGTGCCTTCGCTGATCCTCGCTAGCAGTACGGGCTGCTGCTAACTCCATCTCTAACTTCTCCTTCTCCTTCAAGTACTCTTTGTCTGCAATGGAAACAAGAACAAGGTTGATGCTATCATAGCCAAACCACTTGGGCCCCCCACGGTCTTATTTTTGTCTAAGTGTTTGTGAAGCAGCAGAGGGTTGGATAATCTACCACACTTCCTCCTAGTTCATAGTGGTGGTAAGCATGGGAAGGAGAAACACAGTCAGAAAGACTGCATTCAAATCTGGCCATAGACACTTGTTGTATGACACCCCGCAAGTCACCTGATCTCTCTGTGCCGCAATTTCCATGTGCAAAATAATGAATGAGTTAACACATTGCAGCACTTTGCAAACTATAAAGCATTATATAAATGCTATCTATTATTATAGTTATTATTGTGGTTTGGCCTTCATTCTTGAAGAAGACCATGACATCAGGAAGGTGATGCCATGACTTGCAAAGGAATTGGATTTAATTGAGGGAGGGCTTTGCAAAGTCACTAACCTCACTTTCTCCTCCAGAGCCATCGGGGTCCAATGGCAACCATACAGATTGGCATGACTAGAGATGGCCCTGGACACAGTGGGAAACCTTGGGCTTTTAAAGCTAAGGTCTTTCTCGGGTCTCAGTTTGACTGAGGCAATGCCCATTCCGTGATTAAGGCTAGGTAAGAAATGAGGTAAAGAATGACCTCTTTAGGGCAGCTAGGTGGCACAGTGAATAGAGCACCAGCCCTGGAGTCAGGAGGACCTGAGTTCAAATCTGGCCTCAAACACTTAACACACACACACACACACACACACACACACCTAGCCACATGGCCTTGGGCAAGTCACTTAACCCCAACTGCCCTGCAAAAAAAAAAAAAAAAAAAGAATGACTTCTTCTACCTAGTCCAAAATAAATAAATAAATAAATAAATAAATAAATAAATAAATAAGTCTGGGAAGGGAAGACCCTTAGGGTTTCTGGCCAAAAACAGAAAGAGTTGCTATTTACATTCATCCTGAGCCATCAGGGCCTAAATAATGACCAGGTGGAGTTTGAGCTGGGACAATAGGCCAATCAGTGAGAGCCAGAATGATTTGGGTTTAAGGCATGGCCCATAAGAAAGAAATCTAGTTATAAACCCCAGGGAATCCTGTGAGGTTTCATTCATCAAAATGTACATTCCTTTGGGCAGAGTACCCACATATAAGGTATATAATATAGTTGTTATTATTATTGCAAAGCCACCACTAACATATAATTAATCACAGATTGTGATTCTATAGGTTTCAGAGACGCACAGTTTGCAAGGAAGTATTGACCTTTTTCTAAAAAGAAAAAAAAATCTCATGCTTGTATAATCAATCTCTAAGCATTCATTAGTACCTAGTATGGTGCTAGGTGCTGGGGATTCAAAGACAAAAATGAAATAGGCCCTTCCTTCAAGGAGCACATACTCTAAAAGGGAGACATAAATATAAATAAGTACGCACCAAAGAAATAAATACAAAAATACAATATAATTTGAGGAGGAGTTACTAGCAGTTGTGGAGATTGGGAAAGGTCTTACATGAAAGATGATGCCCAAGTTGAGCTCTGAAAGGAACTATGAATTATAAAAGGAGGGGGTGAGAAGTGACATATCCTTGGCATGGGGAACAACCAAGCAATGCTGTGTAGTAACACAGGAATGACCATATGAAGACAGAAAGATTTGGGTTCAACGTCTACTTCTGATATACACTAGCCTTGTGACCATGGGTAAGGTATTTTCCATGCCACAGGCAACTTTCTAAAGCTATCCAATCTATGGCAATCTACTCATTAAGCTTCTTGTCCACAAGGGTATGATTCACTTTGAAAATGCCTTTGGGTAGGAGTTTCCATACCAGAAATTGACTATTTTCATTAAATCACAGATCTGGACTAAAATATATGTTTAAACATGTATATTACTACATATACATGTATTCCTATATGTGTATATCTATACATATGTATTATGTACATATATGAACATTTTTAACTTTTCAAAGCATTTTTACATCTACTATCTTACTCTCTCATAATAACCCTATGAGGAAAGTGGATCAGGCATTATTATTTCCATGTACATGAGAGTTTAAGTGCCTTGTTCAAGGTCAAATAACATCTTGATCAAATTCATACAGCATGATGTTTGTAAAGTGCTTTCCTCACAAGAATCCTGTCAGGGAGGTAGGGAAAGCATTATTATCCACATTTTGTAGGTGAGGAAGTTAAGGCTCCAAAATGCTAAGTGACTTGCCTCTTTCCACTGACAGCACCATCATCTTCCCAGTCACTTTTGACTCTTCTCCCACATGCAAGGAGCTACCAAGTCTTATGGATTATACCTTCGCAATATATTCTGACTCAATTCTTTTTTCTGGAATAATGATAGTCTAGCAATTCACCTGCCCTGCTCTGTGCATGCCCTGCACAGGGGACATATGGTGGCATGGAACAAGATGTGAATGTTTTCTCTGCTCATTTAACTCCTTTATATCAATATAAGTTGTATGTGTGTCTGAATTCCCTCTATATTTTTATATTCTCTGCTTTATACAGAAAACTATCTGGGGTTCTTGTTTACTTAACCAATGTTATCAAGTAGCCAGAGATAAACTCATTCTTCCCACTTTGTGCACATGGCAAGCCTGCAATAATCAGACTTAGTGTCGTGAAGACCCAGGTTCAAATCCTCATTTCTACCTACATGACCCCAGGTGAGTCATTTAACTTCTCTGAGACAAAGGCAACTCTCCAAGACTATGAACCATAGTTGGGAGGTCACCTGTCTCCAATGGAAGGACTTTCAGCCTAATAAAATTACAGACTTTGTGTATTGCTCTGTATTAGGAGTTGGAGATATAAAAGCTCATCCTCCTTCCTTAGCTTTGGAAGAGCTTATAATCTCTTTAAGGAAACAGAATATATTGATAAAAATAAATACATAAATAAAAAGGACATAAGAAACAGACAATACTTTCGGGGTGAAATTGCTAGGGAATAGCTCTTGGGTTCAATGTTCGCCTAAAGTTCACTAAAACCTTAGTCTAGGGTCTCACATCATGGAATGGAGATGATAACTGGGTTCTCAAAGAGTATGCCAATGCAGCATAAACTCTGGCAGTCTGGCAGATAAAATCCCAGGGATGGGCTATTCTCTGAGGTGCAACCTAGCTGAAGTCACAGAAACTAATCATTAGGTTGGCCAAAAGCTGATGGATGTTTTTTAGTCACATCGGGCCTGGAAGACTATCTACTAAGTTACAGTAGAATGGTGGTCCAAAGTGGCAGAAGGAGCACATACACTGAGGAAATTAAAGAAGGTAGTGTGGCAATGGAGGATAGGATATTAAATCTGGAGATTAGAAGAATTCCTGGGTTCAAATCCCACTGTTACTGTGTGACTATGAAAAAGTAATTTCCTCTCTGAGCCTCTGTTTTCTTATCTGAAAAGTCAGTATGATAATGCCTATAACAGTTGACTACTCCATGGGATATTGTGAGGTCTATATGGGATAATCCATGTAAAGCACTTTGCCAACCTTGTCACACTAATTAAATATCAGCTACTATTATCTATGATTATTATTGCAAATCCTACTGAAATAACAGACAGATAAGTAAAATTAAATAGCATCCATACTTACTAATGATAATGGTATACCTTAAAAACAAAATCGGAGATGCCCAGATCATCCCCTGCAATAGCGCACCTGTTACAAGCCTATCAAACTCTTGTGAGTTAAGTGTACTTGTTTCTTCCCTCTTTTCAATTTACCTGATACCTCTGGGTTTCCTCTTTTCAATTTATGTAATACCTCTGCATTCCCAGCCCAAAGTCTCTTGGGCCAATATAGATACACAATGTATATACAGGGCATCTTGGCAAACCCACAGGCTTTGGTACCAATTTCTGTGTCACTGAATCAGACCTCTACATCCTTCTTTTTTCCCCTATGGAAAGTCACTGAAGTCTAAGGAACAACTCCATGGGCCTGGACAGCATTTCCTCTGGCCAGGTGCCTGATGGCCTTGTCAAGTCTCTGGAGCACATCCAGACCTCACCAAGCAAGCATTCCTGTCAACGAGCCTTTGGCATTTCAGTCTGGCTAGCTTCATGCCCAGCTGAGCAGAAAGTTCTTTTTGAACTAAATGGAGGACACTGACTGGCCTGGAATGGTGGGGCATGGGAATGGGTGAGGCTTACACTTGAAATGTCAAAATTACAACTGAAACTCAAGAGGAAGGACTGTAATAAAGGTTCCCCTTTTCTTAGGTGAGTATTACTCTCATGTCCCACTGATAGTCAGTTCCAGATAAGGATTGTAAGGAGTTAATGATATTGATAATAATAGCAGCTCACATTGAAATACTGTCTTGGAGTTTTGCAAAATACTTTCTATGTATTATCTCAATTCATCCTCAAAATAACTCTGAAGTAATAAATGCTTTTTTTTAGTCTACTTTTTTTTTGGAGGGCAGTTGGGGTTAAGTGACTTGCCCAAGGTCACATGGCTAGTTTTTGCATTAAGTGTCTGAGGCTGGATTTGAACTCAGGTCCTCCTGACTCCAGGGCCGGTGCTCTATTCACTGCGCCACCTACCCACCCCAATAAATGCTTTTTTTATAGAAGAAAATTTCATAGAAGAAAATATTGAGATTCATTGAGGTGAAGTGATTTCCCAGGGTCCCAAGGGTCTGAGTTAGAATTTGAACTTAGGCATTATTTACCACAAATTCAATTTTATTTTTCAGAGACTTCTTAAATTTAATTCCCCTACTATATTGTTTTTTCAATGTTGTATTTAAACCCTGACACTGAGCATCAATACAAACAACTAATCTTGCTCATTAATTTAATCAATTGCAATATACAAAGTATCCTAACACTGTTTCAGACATTTCCTCTAAGTTCCCATTAGAATTTTCTGTCTACTTTTTCTCATTTACTTTTCTTCATGTGATCATACTTAGCATGGTCTTTGGGGATGCTGAGCCTAGAGAAGAGGATGAGGAGGGTGTCTTCACATTAAGCATTCACAATGCTAATGTGAAGGACAGAAATTGGACTTGGACTTGGCCCCAGAAAAGTTACAAAAAGAAGGGACTGGCAAGAGCCACCTCCTGGCATTGGAGCTGTCCAAAAATGGAATTGTCTGTCTTCAGGGAGTGAGTTCCCCTTCCCTGGAGGTTTTCAGGTTGTGACTGAATAATCACTTCTCTGGGATATAGCAAAGGTGCTATTTCTTCAACATGGCTGCTCTTGGAGGTCTCTTCAACCATTGAGATTCTAAGAGCTTTTAAATGAAGACAATAAGACCTCATATGGGAACCACAACTCTTCAAGGATAAGGGACCGAGTCTGTTCCATGTGCCTCTGAGAATGAAAAGGGTCAAAACTATTTTCATAATAATACCGGGAAGCTTTACATTTCTAATATGATAAATTACAATAAATATAACCCACATAAACATAAACTCACTGCAGAAAACCTTAATGATTTTTAAAAGTATAAGAGGGTCCAGAGACCAAAAAGTTCAAGAGATGCTACTGTTGTAGCAACACCATTCCCTATCTAATCCCTCAATTACTAGAACTTTCCTTCCCAAAATACTTCATCTTTATGTTATTTATTAATGACATATTTAAATTTTATCTAGTTTCACATGTACTTGACTCCTCCATTAGGTTGTAAGCTCCTTCTGAGTAGGACTGCTTCATACTTTGGGGGGGGGGGTTTGGTTATTTTTGTTTTTGCTTTTTGGAGAGGGAAGGCAGGGCAATAGGGGTTAAGTGACTTGCCCAAGGTCACATGGCTAGGAAGTGTTAGGTGTCTGAGGCCACATTTGAACTCAGGTCCTCCTGACTCCAGGGCCAGTGTTCTATTCACTGCACCACCTAGTCACCCCTCATACTTTGTTTCTCTTCATTCTTGTTTCCTCAGTGTCTAGAACAGTTCTTGGCACATAAAAAGGGTTTACTTAATTTGTTGATTGATTGATTGATTCATGCTTCTGATAGGGGTATGGACTAGGCAGCCTTCAACTCCTCCAAGACATCATGACTGTCTTACCACAATGATATTAGTTATGGTGTCTGCAAGGACGTGACTAGCTCTCTCACAGTTTCAGTTCTCCCCTCTCCCAATTTCAGAGCTAACAGCTGGGGAGTCAGAAGAGGCCAGGTTGTAACCCTGCTGTTCTCAAGTGAGCATTAATTACTGAGCCTTTCATCAGAGCTTTGGCCTTTGACAAGATGTGGTTTCTGATGAGTTGTTCCCAAAGCACTCTGGGTCAGACAAACCCAAATCTTCAGAGGTTGCTGCCAGTCTTATCAAAGGGTGACTAAATCCCTGGAATGCTTGGTGGGTAATAAGATAGGCTTTATTCCCCGTGCTCATTCTGATGCAACCTGAGAGCCAACCCATAGCAGACAGCTTCTCTAGGGCCCTAGATCTTTCTAAGGGAATGCTCAGTATTTTTTTTTTTAAACAGGGATGAAAATGGATCCAAACCGCTGTTACCTTGTGGCCCCCATCAATGCCCAAATCTCAAATGCCAGCATGACTATGCAGTCAGCAACTCTTCTTGTCACTCACAGCCAGTCTGGCAAAGCACTGCAGTGTACTCCACACGCCCAGGTCCCTGGCTGGAGATGCCTACCTACTTAGTATAGATCATAAGACCACAGATTTAGAGGTGGAAGGGTCCTTCTTTAGAGGTTATCCAGTTCAGCTCTCTCATTATGTATAAGAGTAAACTGAGACTGAGACTTGCTGAAATTTAAGTGACTTGTCCAGGGTTACAGTGTCAAAGACAGGATTTAAACTCAGGCCTTCAGATAAAAACGGAGAGTAAGAAGACTGGGCAGCAAAATTCAACAATTTTTTTACATGCTAATTTCCAAGTCAGTCAAACCAACTGATCAACTGTATTGGTATAATATCTCTGACTAATGGAATATTTAAGTGTTTTAAGTACAATCAGGCTATAAGGAACCCCCAAGATCCTTACCAAAGAAGAGTCCACACACCAAGAATGGGGCAAGAGAGCTGGGTCAGTGGGTCACTAATGGTAGGGATAATCCAGGACCCACTGCCAAAGCAAAGACTCTGGTGGTTAGCATCACTGAGTGAGGCTTAGAAAATGGAAGGACAGCATTGATAGCAAAAGGTATAACAGGAGAGGAAATAAAAGAACAATGAGATCCTGATTCTGCAATTCCTCTTTTCTTTCTATTCAGGTATTTAGTATCATTGATAAAGACCTAGAAGGATCTCAGGATCCCTTTATCTTATGGACAGGGAAAGTGAGGAAGAGAAGTCAAGTGATTTGTTCAAGTCACACGGACAGTAAGTCATTCTGAATCTGCCGTGTATTGTTTGTATGATCTGGGGAAGTTACTCCTTTTCCACAGGAATCTGTTTCTTCATATGTAAAAAGTAGGAATTAGAACAAATGACTTCTGATGGCTTCCAGGTCTAAATCTATGATGTTATGGGGTGGCTAGGTGGTGCAGTGAATAGAGCAACAGCCCTGGAATCAGAAGGACCTGAGTTCAAATCCGGCCTCAGACACTTAACGCTTATTAGCTATGTGACCTTGGGCAAGTCACTTGACCTCAATTTCCCTGTCTCCCCCCCTCCAAAAAGCAAAAAAATAAAAAATACATCTATGATGTTATGCTCTAACTATCCTTTCCTTTATGATTTTGCTCCTGTCACCATTATCCAAAAGGTAGGGTAGAGGAGTTGGGATCCACTGGAGACGCAGCATAGTACAGAACAAATACGGTAGTCAATGGGCTTAGATACCACCTCTAACATTTACTATATACATGACCTTAAGCAAGTCATTTAACCTCCCTCAAGGGATGTCCATCAATTGGGGAATGTATAAATAAGCTGTGGCATATGACTGTCATGGAATACTATTGCACTGTAAGAAACAAGGGGGATGAATTCAGAAAAACCTGGGAAGACTCATATGAACTAATTCAGTGTGAAGTGAGCAGAATCAGGAGAACAGTAATAGCAAAAGAAATACTGTGGTGATGATGATGAACTATGAAAGTGGATCTGCTCTGGTTAAGACAATAATCCAAGGCAGTTCCCAAGGACGCACAATGAAAAAGGCTATCCACATCCAGAGAGAGAACTGAGTAACTCTGAGAGCAGGTCGAAGCATGCCTTTTTCACTTTATTTCTCTTACTTTTTTTTTTTTTTTTTTGCAATTAGCCATTGCAGTTAATATCATATGCATGTCTTCTCAATAGGTGGGGGAGAGGCTGGAGGAAGGGAAAGAACTCAAAATTTCTGGAGCTCCATTTTTTAAAAAAATCAATATTAAAGTATAGTTTCAAATCTGAAAAAACTTCCTCAGTTTACTCATTTATAAAATTAGTGAGTTGGTCTCACTTGATTTATGATTATGTCATCCCATCTGGCAATATTTTAGCCCTGATGTGGTCTGTAATCCAAGAATGGTCAATTTCCCACAATATTCAGCGTTTCATTAGGAAACCCTGTTGCTGGAAAGCGGCCTGGCAGAAGCTAGATAAAGACCAGTATTCACACCATATACTGAGATAAGTTCCAAATGGATTACATGACTTAGACATAAGAGTGAAATTACAAACAAATAAGGAGCAATGAAGAAATTACCTCTTTGATCTATGGATAGGGGAAGAATTCATGGTCAAGCAAGGAAAAGATAGGATTGCAGGAGATAAAATGGATGCTTTTGATACCATAAAATTAAGACTTTTTGCAAATAAAAATTATTATAAGTAGAATTAGACAGGAAATAGGTAAATGGGCAAAATATCTATGTCTCAAGTTTCTCTGATGAAGGTCTAATTTCTAAAATATGTAAGGAAGAGATTCAAAGGGATAAGAACAAGTCATTCTACAATTGATAGTCAAAGATATGAACAGTTTTCAAAAGAAGAAATTAAAGTTATCAAGAGCCATATGAAAAATGCTCCAAATCATTTATAAGTAGCAACTCCATTCATAGACTTGACAAACTTGTCCAAAGAAAGAAAATGACAAATGTTGGAGGGGTTATGGGAAAATAGGAACACTGATGCACTTTTGGTGAACCTGGGAACTGGTCCAGCCATTCCAGAAATCATTTGGAAACATACTCCCAAAGTTACTAAACTCTGTATACCCTTTGAACCAGGGATATCCACTAATAGACCTAAACCCCAAAGACATAAAAGTGGAAAGGGATCTACATGTAAAAAAATATTTAGAAAAACATTTTCTGTAGTGGTAAAAATCTGGAAACTAAAGGAATGTGAAACAAATGGGAAAGGAATAACAGACTTTGGTATATGTATGGAATGGAATAGTATTATACCATTAGAAATGATGAAAGGAACAGTTTTAGAGAAACCTGGGGAGATTTCTATGAACTGATGCAGAATGAAGTAAGCAGAAGTAGAACAATGTATGTAATAATAACACTATAAAAACAAAGAACTTTGAAAGATTTAAGAACTCTCATCTATGCAATGATGAACCAGAGAGTGGTACAAGATGTAGAAATATAGAATGAGACATATATATGTGTGTGTGAATATTTTTTTAAATATGGCCAGTAAAGGAATTTGTTTTGTTTGACTATATCTGTTTGTTAATAGGATTTTGTTTTTCTTTGTTCTTCGGTGGGGAGGGGGGAGGCAAGAGGGAGAGAAAAAAAATTTGTTCACTGAAAAAATAAAGTTAAACTTAAAAAACATTACTCTTGTTTGTTGCTGAGTAACAGAATCCAAGGAACTAAAGATATGAGGCCATTAAGATTCACTGCCTAAAACAAGCCTACTCATAAAGAGTAGGTGTCCAAATTACCACTAAGAACAATTTTTTTCCAGATTCCTCCTGCTGCTTATACTTCATTCATTAAATTTTGGCTGGATTTCCCTGGTGTGTTATATCCTGAGCTGTTAAAAAGATTTTGGAAGAGGATGCATTCTGGGAGAAAACAACATTTTTATTGGGATTGGTAAGAGGTCAGCTATACAATCACATTCAGTAAATGGTTCCTGTTTTATTCTTGTGAAGAACTTTTTGGGGAGTGGGTGGGAGGGGAAAAGTGGGAAGAAGGTTAGTGACTAGGTGAGAGCAGGAAGATGGTATTAAATTCACCTCAACATTGAGAAAATTCGGCGTGGAATAGTAGTGCATCTCAGTAAGTCACTTGAGCTCAGGAGTTCTGAGCTGCAGTCGAGCTAAAGTCAATTGGGTGCTCACATTAAGTCAAGCACTGGTATGGAGAGCCCCTCAGGGAGGAGGGAGACCACAGATGAGGTCAAATCTTCAGCAGTGAGAACTGGCTGCACTTACAGACTGAGAGACACAGGGAGACCCAAAGAGCAAATTAGTCAATAAACCCGTGTCTTCTATGTGCTAAGCAGGGGCAGCTAAAAGGCCAGTGGATAGAGGGTTGAGGATATAAGTCAGGAAGACTTATCCTTCTGAATTCAAATCAGACCTCAGAGACTTACTAGTTGTGTGACCCTGGGCAAGTCACTTAACTCTGCTTCAGTTTCCTCATCTGTAAAACGACTTGGAGAAGGAAATGGCAAACCACCCCAGTATATTTGCCAAGAAAACTCCAAATGGATCAAGAAGAGTTGGACACAACTAAACAACAAAACAAGCTTTATGTGTGCTAAGGATGGTAGATACTAAGAAAGGTAAAAGATAGTTCTTGCTCTCAAAGATCTCACAGCCTCCAAAACAAAAACCCATAAAAACAAACCACCCTTTGGGGGGGGGGGGCGCTAGGTGGTGCAGTGAATAGAGCACCGGGCTCTGGAGTCAGGAGGATCTGAGTTCAAATCTGACCTCAGACACTTAACACTTACTAGCCACATGACCTTGGGCATGTCACTTAACCCCAACTGCCCTGCCTTCCCCCCTCCAAAAAAAGCAAAAAAAAAAAAAAAACAAAACCCAAAAAACAAAAAACAAAAAAAACAAACACTCCTTAAATATTTACAAAATTCTTAAGGGATTCTTCAGCATCAAAATACAACAGACACAGATTTATCAGGACAATGGAAAGAGGTCCACTGGTTCTTGAGACAGGAGACCTTGGTTCAAATATTACCTCTGATGCTTACTATCTGTGTGGCTTTCAACAAGTCAGGACTCATCAGGACTCAGTTTCCTTAACAGTAAAATGAGAAGGGATGAAGTTGATTGACTTCTGAGATCCCATTCTGAGCAGTTATATCATCCATTGACTTATTCAATGCAAAACTACCTTCATCTGGCAAAGGACCAAATGCAGCTAGGTAAGAGGGCACCAAAAGGAATCTTAAATGGACATCTCCAGTATTCCAAAATGGGAAAGCTAATACAAATACTCCCCAGGCCTATAAAAAAGGTTGCCATGGTTTCTGAAGGTATCTCCAAAGCTAAAGTTGTGAGTAGGTGGTTAAATGGGCCCATTAACAAACACAGAGATAATCCTGTGAGGCCTCAAAGGGCTGAGGTAATGAACTGTTTTTGAAATGAGTTCCTTAAGAAAGAAAATTAAGAAAAGAGGTTTAGATGAAAAAAAGTAATGGAGATCTTGAGAAATAGCTGTTTTTAACAGGTGCACAAGGAAGTACCTGGAAAAGGTGTGTCAAGTCCAGAGACAGATAGGTTACCAAATCTAGGGAGTTCTCCAGGGCTGTGCAAAAATTCCTTCCCTGAATTTTAGGCCTGATGCAGATATGTTGAAAATCTACCATGGAGACTGAGTAATTGTCAATTTATTAACTATTCTATTTTATTTTCATTATACATGAAGTAGAACTGAGAATCATAACAGGGAAGGGAACATATAGGTCCTAGTCTCAATATAAGGTTTGCAATGGAAAGAATGCTTAATTTGCAGTTAAGGGACCTCAGTTTGAATTCTGACATTGCCATCAACTACCTGAATTCACATCCTGTTTCTGCCACTTATTTCCTGTGGAAACTTAAATCATTTAGCCTCTGTGAGCCTCAGATTTTACTTCTAGTAAAATGAGTGTGTTGGACCAGATGTCCTTTAAGGACCCCTTTCAGCTCTCTTTGAATTGAGACTAACTCAATCCCTTTCATTTCATCTCACAGTCTTAACCGCTATGAAAAAAATAAGAAAGCTATTGGGACACAAAAAGTCCAGGAAATTAATTCCCTGAGTGACAGGAGATAATGATTGCTGATAAACTTTCTAGTTTTGGATGCCTTGTTGTTGTAAGAATTAAGACAGAAGATGGCCTAATTTACCATCATGAAATATCAATCTGGAAGTAAAAGACCCTTAAAGTTTCCTACGAGAACAGAAAGCAGTTGCTATTTATACTCATTCTAAGACATCAAAACCCAAACAACAAGCCATAGATTCACTAAGAATTAGGAAAAATGATCGAACAAGATACTTTCTGATATGTTAACTGGAGAGCAACTAAATCCGGCCACAGAGGCTCACTAAAACCACATTTTGATATGATTTGTATATTTGGTTTTCAGCTCCTTTTTGTATTGACTTGGTGTTTGTTTTTGAGGGGGGAGATGCATGCCGTGACTTCACTGGTGTAGGTATGGAACTCAGTATGTAGAAATTTGTCCCATAATGACACACAGTGTTCTGGGCTGGATCAGAATCCTACCAAGCTAAGGAGGGAACTTTGGGAACACAGTTACATCAGTATACTCTCTGTCCTAGACATGCATAGCTCCTTCCATCTTCGGCAGATCCTTTATCCTCTTTCCTTTCCTTTCTACTAAGCCATGCAGAATTAGTATCAGATGAGGGTATTATTTTTAGTGGTCTGAGAACCATTCTCTCATTCTACCCCTAGCCCCACTAAATTTCTCTATTTCTATCAACATTTAGCAGTATTCTCAATTCAATTATGAAACAATTTACAACTAACCCAAGATTATTTAGCAAATCCATTAATTTTCTCCAGTAAATTTTTAATTCTTTATATGAGAAAATTATATATATATGTGTATGTATAAATACACATTATATACTTTTGTAAATATACATATTCACACATGCATACATATAAATGTATGTGATACGCACAAACATATACACTCATATTTTTCCTTGCATTGAATGTTTAGGAGCCTTTATTTATATTGGGAGAGATATTCAAAGTAATCTACCTAATATTTGAAAAGTATGTGTTTGTCATGGTAAGGAACAATAAGCCCCTTATATTAAAAATGGCCTTAAGATAGAAGTAGAATTCAGAAACACTGAGTATTAATTTAAGGGACAGAAATTAAAATGATTAATCCTAAAAGTTTTGACTAAATTACTCTTCAATTACCATGTGTTATGCTAAATGATATGTGCAAACTGATGGGACACGGATGAGAAGCCCAGCAACTATACTGAGTGTTCCCCAAGCCTTTCCCAAGGGCAAGATTATAAGACTAGTAAATTTCGCCTCTAATGTCATTCCCCATTTACTACTTGGCTGCCTAAGGCACCAGGCCCCCACTATGGCATACCTACCTAGCCAGACCTGTGAAACAAAGGTCTATTTATGCTCCATCTCCTTCTTAAACAACTTCTTCTGACCTCCCTGCAACCAAACATGTATCCTCGGCCTCATTCCCTTAGGGCCCTATAACAGTTTTATAAGGTGATGGCTAACTAACCAGAAGAATAACACCTACTAACATAGTAATGGGTGATAAAAGATTACATTAGACCCTAATTGTATAAGTGAAAAGAAATCTGGATTTGAACTCAGGAAACCAGATAGCAAGTCATGGTTTTACCACTAATTAGCTGAGTGACCTTGACTGAGTAAACTTCTCCAGGCTTCAGTTATTCTCTGTAACTATAAAATGGAAAGGCTGTATTGAGTCCTTTTTCTGTAGCCCCTGTGTTTGTCAAATCTGTTTCATACATGTGAGATCCCCAATATTGAAAACCCACATTCTAGCACTGAACAAGTCCTGTGTAAACTATTAATAATCCATTTTCCCCTAAGTGGCTCATTGATTGAGAATATGCATCCAAAGACAGATAGACAGACAGACAGATACACACACACACACACACACACACACACACACACACGATAAAAGGGTTGTTTTTTTTTTTAATAAAAAATGTAAAGGAACCTTCACTCCTTTTTCATTTTATCTGTCTTTCCCAGGCTTCAGACTAGGGAGCTTTCAACCACCTCTGACAATAACCCTCTTTCTTTTCATTTCAAAAAGGAGGTACCAGGTGCAGTGAAAAGGACACTTGGAAGTCAAAGGGCTTGGGTTCAAATTTGGCCTCAATCTGGT
Organism: Gymnobelideus leadbeateri; assembly: GCA_011680675.1. NCBI lineage: Eukaryota > Metazoa > Chordata > Mammalia > Diprotodontia > Petauridae > Gymnobelideus > Gymnobelideus leadbeateri. The sequence continues at coordinate 624,706 of WOXC01005653.1, read as the reverse complement.
CAAATGACCTGTGTGACCTTGGGCAAGTAGTTCGACCTCTCTGAGTCCCAAGTGTTCATCTATAAGATGAAGGGATTAGATTAGATGATTTTTAGGGTCCTTTTTAAGTTCTAGATTTATGATGATGCCATTATCTACATCTACCTCCATCCTACTCCTGTGTTTTAATGATTTGCTGGGGACCAGATCATTGGACAGCAACCCTAAAAGTATAACTGAATAAAAGTTGCCATTAAAAAGTGAGGTTGTTGGAGCGGCTAGGTGGCACAGTGAATGGAGCACCAGCCCTGGAGTCAGAAGGACCTGAGTTAAAATCCAACCTTAGACACTTAACACACTCACTAGCCATGTGACCTTGGGCAAGTCCCTTAACCCCAATTGCCCTGCTTCCCCCTCCAAAAAAAGCAACAAAAAAAAATGCGAGGTCATATTAAATGCTTTTGTCATCCAAAGAGGTACCTTAAAGATAGACTTATAGGACAGTTTGCCCTTGATTCCTGAATTTTATACAAGTGCATGATTTCTTATTGTATTTGGTATTCCAGGTTGATCAACTCCCTCTCTAACACCCCAGTAAAAAGTTGTATTGGGTGACTGCCAAACCCAAAGAATAACTATTAATTTATTTTTATTAATTGAGAATTAGTTCACAAAATAAAAAAACCCATAAGATCACAGATCTAGAGCAAGAAGGAGCCATCAAATCTAATTCCCTTATTTTACAGATAATGAAACAAAGGCCCAGGGATGTTGAATGATTTGCCTAAGGTGGCATAATTAGAAGCCAAGTCTTCTGACTCCAAAACTAGAGCTCTTTCCACTGTACCACACTGTCTCCCAAGAACTAACATATAAGAAATATTTCCTTCCCTTTCCCTTTATCCATCCATATCCCTATTCCAATTACCCCCTCTCCCCACTGCTACCATCATTTTCTCTTCCCAGAGATTCCTCTCTCTCTATGGTTCATCTCTGGCAGTTTCCTCCCAGATGAACCTCATCTCTACCACCCAAAGCAGACCAAGTCCAGAAGCCAGAAGCTTAGCTGATTAATTCTGAATTCCCTGAGACTTCAGTTCCCTCATCTCTCCCTGGGCCATTTTCTACCCAACCACTGGGAAAGTGTAACCACCTCCTCTACTTTCTCTGAGAACTACAATCAAATCAAAACTACCAAAAACTCAGGAAAAGGTATGTTAATGGATTGCCCTATGAATCCACCATCCCTGTGACCTCTTGGACCAGAATACCCTTCTCCGGACCCACTCTCTATAAATGATATGTTGGCTCCCCATGTTAGAATGCAGCTTCCTTGAGGGCAGTGACTAGTTCTCTTATATTTGTATATCTAGTATTTAGCACAGTACTTGGCACATGGTGCTTAATAAATGCTTTTTCATTCTTTCATATAAGCATGCATAATAGTTACTTCCTGATTCTGACTTGTCAAAAAAGGTAAGGCTTTCTTGGTCCCAGTTAAGACCCTCTGAAGCTACTCTCAGCCCCCAAAGAGCTTGTGAAGCAACCCATTCTTCATGCAGGTTTTAGCTCTCCCCTCATTCCTATGAAAAGAAGTGAGGCTGTCTAGCTCTTAGGTTCAAAACATGAGCTGTGGTATTTCTTGCCTTTTCAATAGAAGGGGAAGGGGAGGAAGGAGGGAAAGAATTTGGAATTGAAAATAAAACTTAAAAGATGAGCCATAGACATGGGAAATCTATAACAAAGCTTCAGGATTCTCCATATAAGCACTTGTCTTGGCGGTTTGTATATTTTTAGTGGGGAAACTTTTAAACTCTGTTACAGTGATATGAAAAAGGGATTTAAAAACAAAACAAAACCACAACACAAAAACTATAGCCCACCCTGCACTTGTGGGGATAGGAACAGAAGGAAGACCAAAAGACAGCTTCTCACTCCATCATGCCTGTATCTTTAAGCACGGAAAGCCACTGTCTACTTCAAGTCACTGGAATTTTGCACTTGGATAAAAGATACATATGTGTATAAACAGAAGCCCTGCAGCCTGCCGGCTCTTCTGGTTGTCATGAAGGTTTCTGGTTTCTCCATGCTGCCTATCAAGGATGATCAAGTGGGCATAAGCGGTGACAGGCTTCACGCTACAAATTCAGCAGAGCTCTGCATTACACTTTGGCATTTGGTGGGACGCAGGCCCATTTCTTTCTAGTTGATGGAAAAAGAGAGTTAAAATAAACAAGGTAGGATGGGTTGGGAGGGAGAGTGAGATGAGAGTGTCCATGGAAGCATTACAGAAATAGTGTGGAATGGTGGAAAAAGCTCTGACCCTGATGTGAGGGGGTCTGGATTCAGATCCCACTTGGGACACTAATTAGGTGAGCAACCTTGAGCAGATCACCGAACTCTTCAATTTCTTTATTTGTAAAAAGGACATATGAAGAAAGACACTATTTGCATCCAGACAAAGAACTGGTAAATAGAAATATATAAAAAATAATTTTTATCTATATATATATATATGATATATATGTATATGTAGATAGATAGATAGATAGATAGACAGATAGATAGATAGATACACATACCTATTTGTGTCTAATGGTAGTCATCTTTGGAGTTGGGGGGATGTAGTGGCAGCCATACTGGCATACCCAGGATGGCTGCTAGCACACATTCTTAGACCTTCTTTACTAGGAAAGATAGCTGCTTAAGGGGTCAGCAAGCTTTTTTTTAATTACATTCACTAGTTCAGGGGAAAAGTCAGCACCCTGAACTTCAAAGAAAATACAAGCAGAGAAATAAAGACCAAAAGGCAGGGATCTGACTGTCTGAATCAACTATATACTTTACATACATCCCTGAATCGAGAAAGCCTTTACATTTGAGCAGTTGGGGAGCTCTGAACACTCAGAATCTTGACCAAGGAATCACAAAATTCTTCTCATAAGCAGGACCCCAAGCAAAATACCAACTCAGAGTATATATACACTTCTCAGAGGCAGAAGGCATCACAACCGTCTTGACCCACCACCTAATTAGAAATTAGCAAAAGGTGTGAAAGCCATCCTACAAGCAAGCCTTCCCTAAGCAAGCTTCCCTTAATGGGCTCCACCTGAAGTCTGTTAATGGATGGGGAAGATCTTAAATCCCTTTAATATTGCAGGGGAGGGAAGAAAAAGAGGGGGAAAAGAAATTTACATGATAACTTTACTATATATTTAAAAGGAAGAGAAAGTTGTTTATAATAGATTTGCCATTTCATGTGTGAAAAAAAAATGAGGGGGTTGGAATAGATGTCCTCTGAGGTCCCTTTCACCTCCAAATATATGATCCCACCAGTGCAATATATACATTATAAACAGAAACAGCATGTTATAGTGGATAGAGAATGGCTAGGTAGAGCAGTAGGTAAAGTGCTAGGGTTGGAGCCAGGAAGACCAGAGTTCAAATCTGGCCTCAGAAAGTTACTGGCTGTGGAGGCAGCTAGGTGGCGCAGTGAGTAGAGTGCCAGCCCTGGATTCAGAAGGACCTGAGTTCGGATCTGGCCTCAGACACTTAACACACACAAACAAAAACCTAGCCATGTGACCTTGGGCAAGTTACTTAACCCCAAATGCCCTCCAAAAAGAAAAAAAAAAGAAAGTTACTGGCTGTGTGACTCTTGGCAAAGCAGTCTGTTTGTCTCAAGTTACCTCAGTGGGAACAATAATAGCACCTATCTCACAGGGCTATAGTTGCTCTTCAGTCATTTTCAGTCACATCCAACTCTTCATGACCTCACTCAGGGTTTTCTTAGCAAAGATATTAGAGTGACTTGCCATTTTCTTCTCTAGTTCATTTTACAGATGAGGAAACTGAGGCAAACAGGGCTAAGTGACTTGTCCAGGGTCACACAAGCTAATAGGTATCTGAGTTAAGATTTGAACTCAGGAAGATGAGTCTCCCTGACTCCAGGCCTAGTGCTCCATCCACTGAGCTACCTTGTTTCCCCAGTATCAAATGAGATAATATTTGTAAAGGACTTTAGCACACTGTAAGCACTATGTAAATGCTAGCTATCTTTTATTACTATGATATATATATATAATCCTTGTAGTCAGGAATATACAGGTTCAAATTCCATCTCTATGGAAATTAGGTGAATTTAGGAAAGCCTTCCTACAAGCAAGCCTTCCCTAAGCAAGCTTCCCTTAATGGGCTCCACCTGAAGTCTGTTAATGGATGGGGAAGATCTTAAATTAGGAAGTTAGGTGATGTAGTACATACAGCACTGTACTTGGAGTCAAGAATATCTGAACTGAAATCCTGCCTCAGGTACTTGCAACCTGTAACCCCCAGGCAAGTCACTTAACCTACCTCTGACTCAGTTTCTTCATTTGTAAAGTGAAGAAATTGGATATAATGGACTCTTAAGGTGCATGCCAATGTTAAACCTTTGGGATCTATGAGTTGTAGGCCAACTGCATTAATAAAGGTCATTTCCTCATCTGGTAATCTACATATAGATGAAATCATAGACCCAGACAAAAAAAAAGAGAGAACAGTTACAGTGCCACTGCCTCTAAGAAGTTGGTGGGTGGAGTTGCTCTAATGCCTGTTAAATTAGCAAAGAGATGGAGGTATTGATGCGTTCTCTACACCAATGAAATCACAAACCCAAACTTTACCCAAAAAACTGTAAATGCCCTTTATACTCGTTACTACTCCTCTTAACTCTGTAAGGTGGGACCAGTGGGTTGGTTTCATTATTACTGAAAAGGAAATGGAGGTGCTAGTCATTAAGCAAATTAGTGCTAGGGGATTAGAATATTCAGCCCCCAGATTTCCTCACTGACCCATGATCTCTTGCTCTGAACCTGAGTCTATAAGGTCAAGGTGAAAGAACACCCTCAGGGGAAAATGGAATAATAACAGCTCATATTTATTTAGTGCTTTGAGGATGGACTTCCAATTCACAATTGGTGAAATAGCATTTCCTCTGGTTAAAGAAAAACTTTGTCCCTTCACCTCAGCATGGCAGACACTGAGTCCAAAAAACCATCTTTGCTCTCCTCCATCACATAGCCTAGACAGATGAGCCCTTATCAGGCTGAAATACAAATCTTGAGATCACCAAATCTCAGAGGCAGAAAGGACTTCAGTGGGTAAATAATACAATTCATACCTGAACAAGAATCTCCCATTCAGCATTCCTGAAGAGTGTGGAAAGTCTGACCCACCTTCATTTATAGTGCAACAATCCAACAATTACACTGTAGGGAAATGAAGGTGTTAGGGTGTAGAGAGAATATTACACCTTTACTAGAAGCTAACACTCTACCCAAATGTTTACTTGTTTTCCTGTCTCAAGGAGTTCATAGGCATAGTTACTTTTATTTTATTTTTTGCTTTTTGGAGGACAATTGGGGTTGTTACTTGCCCAAAGTCACACGGCTAGTAATTGTGTCAAGTGTCTGAGGACCGAATTTGAACTCAGGTCCTCCTGACTCCAGGGCTGGTGCTCTATTCACTGCACCACCTAGCTGCCCCAGGGATAGTTACTTTTTAAGATGAAAAGAATAAAAAACTGTTCGTTATCTGATGATTATTGTTGACAAATGAACCAAATCTTTTATGTACCTAGTTTTTTGCTTGTTATTTCTCCCTATTAGAATGCAAGCTTTTTGAGGGCAGGAGTTGCTTTTTGCCCTTTTTTGCACATTCTAAGACCTTTCCCAATAAAATGCATATTGATTAACTAACTGATTGACTGAATATGACCTGGGGCATTTCCTAATCTGACTGGGAATCAATGCATTGAAGAAAAGAGAAAGTTTGAGTGAGACAAATTTTTACTTTATTCTTCATGAAATGTCAGATATTAAAAAAAAAAAGAACCTGATTGGGAGATAAAGATAAATAACACCCCACATAGTGGAACAACATCTGCTCTTTCCTTTGCAATGAGGATATATGGAAGCCAACACAACTTGATGTAATGAAATCCAATGAGCCATCAGCACAATCTTCCTTGATCTCCCTACACTCTAGCTGAGTCAGTGGCATTAATACCGATGTCTTTGTCATTTCTGATATGCTTCCCATCTGGCCCTGCCAGGAATAAGAAACTCAGAAGAGCTTTTTATTATATTATTTTACAATTGTTCAGGCCCCTTGAGCACTTAAGGAATATCAGAAAGCCCTTTGCTCAGGGAGTGGTGGTAGGAAGAGGGTAAGGTATAATGACAATGAAACACATCAATATTTTTTCAAAATCCTGGATTTAAACCAGACCCTAAATAAATCTGGCTCAGATCATTTTTTCCTCTTAAGTTTTTAAACCCATGTGGATTTTAAGAGAAATCAAGTCCATATGTTTCTGACTCATTTACCCACAACTCATCAAAATGTTGTTTTGTAAGAATCACTGAACATCCAAGAAGCCCTTGGGGTCTTTTTTGTTTGTTTCTTCTCTTTCTTCCTCTCTTTTGCCTAAGCTCTTTTTTTCTTAGAAAGAGAAACATTACCCTTTGCCCACCAGAAACTAACTTGAAGAGGTCTCAGTTTGTTTGGAAGTTCCAAACCCAGAGTATCAAAGGAATTCCAAGGGTGGCAACTTTGGACTTCTTGTCACTGCTTAACTGACAAGAAGGAATGCAAACATGCCAGGACTAATGAGGTCTTTACTAAATCCTAGCAGTTCACTGGGAAGTCAATTTAAAACCCCAATAAGATGAAATTTCACCCTTCTCCATTTACAGTAGTTACTCTGCATATAATGTTTTAGCTTTCAAATACCTAGCCCCAAAGATCATAATGAGTTTGTTGGAGTACTTTGTCCTGTTATTTTTTTTTTCTCAGAGAAAATAATCAGCAAGGTTTAATCCCTTGGAAAACATGATTAAGGCTCTCTTTTCTCAGACATGTTTAAGATTTAGCAATTACAATATATTAAGAAATCACAAGAAACAATCATATAAAGAAAGATGGTGAAGTATGTTGGGACAGATGGTCAGTTTTGGAGTCAGGAAGACCTATGTTCAAGAAAATAGCTACATGCATAAATACATAGAGAGATATACATACATACATACAGACATGTGTATGTATGTATATATGTATATGTGTGTGTGTGCATACACACACATACTCTCTTTAGAGAGAAACCCAAGACTACAGCTTGCAGATTAACTGCTAAGTTACTTTACTAGAGATTTCCTAACCACAAGCTCCCTATACACCAATAAAGTCACAGTTCCTGACCAAAATAAAAGGACAATCAAAAAAATACATCTCTTTCAAACCTGGTAGATATAGTTCTGATGTGGGTTAATCAAGCAATCAGTAGAGCATTAATGTAAAAGGATAAAGAAACCATTTTTCCCAGGGGCTGGTCAAAGGCCTTATATATAAGCAGCAAGCTGATGTCCATTCTGCCATCTTTACCCTTTAAGCTAGATCACTGTTTTTAAAAAGGGAAAAAAAAATTCTCAGCTTTCTCAAAAAGGGTTATTGCAACACTATAGAAGGACAAAGGAAGGAGAAAATATAAGAAGGAAAAAATTTTACATTTGGAAAACTCTAAATAGTAAAAGTAGGGAACTTCTTAGAAATTGTGACTGTATCATACTAAATACAGTAGCTCCAAGGGGAGAACAGGACTGAACTGCATTTAACACTTTTTGAAATGAAAGGAAGCCTGATCTAGCTGGATGACCATGTCCTTTCAAGGGTCAAGCTGAAGACTTGATTCACTGACATTCAACCTTTTCAAAAGGGAAAAAATCCAGGGCCTCACTGCATTTGTAACTTCTGAACCCCAAACAGAAAGATTGAGAGGACTTTAACTTTTTATTATCTGTGAAACAAGAAGTTCTCATGATCTTCTACTTGACCAGCCCTAAAGAAAATGCTTGGGTAGCAGTTATACATTTAGACCTAGAAATAAGATGGGCATGATACTTTTTCACTTCCCAACCAGACTTCATTTCCTCACCACCTAAAGTAATTGCCCATATTCCTCCAATGGAGAAATAATAGTCCCAAAACTATTATTGTCCCAACAGTCCCAAGAAATAAAACCCTCATCTGCCCTGGACACATGACATTGATAATAAAGATAGCATCTAGAAAAGGATGGTGAAGGGAGCAGCTAGGTGGCACAGAGTACTGGCCCAGGAGTCAGGAGGACCTGAGTTCAAATCTGGCCTCAGATACTTAACACTTACTAGCCATATAATCTTGGGCAACCCCAATTGCCCTGCCTTCCCCCCCCTCCAAAAAGCCAAAAAGAAAAAGGATGGTGAAGGTGCCATAATAATGACTCATTGAAGGAAAGTTTGGTGTAAAGAAGTTAATACTTAGGGGAATCCACGATAAAGAATCCAAAGCACTTTAAAGACTGCCATGTAGAATAAGGGCTGGATTTGCTCTGCTTGGTCCCAGAGGGTAGAATTATAGGCAAATAACAGAAGTAGCATGTAATTTTCTTTATGTGATGAAGAGTTGTGGTTTCAGAGAGATATGCTTAATGTTAGAAAAATGTCCTAATAATTAACAGTTATAACACAGTGAAAGAGTAGAGGTAGAAGCAGAAGGTCTACAAGAAAATCCTGGATGACCACTGGTACGTGTTGTAGGGGGGGACCCTACATTGAGGAACAGGCTGGACAAGATGTGTCTCGAGGTCCCCTCTACCTCTCAGAGTCTGTGATTCTGTCATACATGACACCATAAGGGGAGACTTCTTCTAAGCCAAATGCCCAGATTCAAAAGACCCATCTGAAAAGTGTCACCTCTAATGTGACCAATGTGATTCACTCCCACAAAACATGACTTCTATAAATCAGAAAAGACATAACAAGCAGCAACAAGAGACTGTGTGGTATAAAAGAAAAAAAGATCAAATACGGAGGAAGATGAGCTGGGTCTGAGTCCCTGTTCTGATATTTACTAACTAACCGTGATGGCAGGTAAGGCATTCAACCTTTCAGAGACTGGATTTCCTCATCAGTGAAATGGAAACAGCACTTATACTATGACCTCAAACCCTTCCTGTGAGTACAGTGTTTCATTCAGAACCACATACATGTGTTACCGTTATTTTTGTTGGGACTTTGTTATTAATGGATTATGTAATTGTGCAGGTCACAAGTCCCTTTCTGGTGCTCTGTTCCCTCCTCTGTATTTTACAAATTCTGGATCTCCAAATACTAAACAGGACCTTATTAACTATGACCAAAGGAGCCGTTTGAAGGGCTCAGGAGCAATCTGTTCCTGCCTCTCCCAGATCTGACCTTCCATGCCTTCATTGAGTCACCATAGAATGAGGCAGGAGTGGGCACATGCAGTGAAGGTCAGCACACACAAGAAGCTGCTCATTGCCCTCTCCTCAGTATCTTTGTAACTGCTCAGGAGGCAGCTAAGTAGTACAATGGGCAGAGCACTGGGACTGGAATCAGGGAGTCCTGAGTTCAAATTTGACCTCACACATTTACTAGCTTGTGACCCTGAGCAGGTCACTTTAAAAACAAAACAAACCAAAAAACTCCCTCTGGTTGCCTCAGTTTACCCAACTGTAGAATGGGGGTAATAAGAGCACCTACCTGTCAGGGTTGTTGAGATGATCAAATATGATAACATTTATAAAGCACTTAGGATGGTCCTTGACACATAGTAGGTTCTACTGACATTCTAGCTATTATTTTTGGTCTGCTATACCTGCAAATGGGTCAGTAACAGGACAAGTGCAACAACAACAACAAATGACATATACATTGCCAAGTATTGTTCGTAAATACTTTACCTCATTTGAGCTTTACAATAACCCTATAAGATTATTAAAGGTATTGTTTTATTGTTGTTGAGTCATTTTTCAGTTGTGTCTGACTATTCATGACCCCATTTGGGGTTTTCTGCAGATTCTGGAGTGATTTGTCATTTGCTTCTGCAGTTCATTTTACAGATGAGGAAACTGAGGCAAACAGGATTACATGACTTGCCTGGGGTCTGTTATAGGAATGGGAATCTGAAGATCTTCCCTGGCCCCTTGATAGGCTTAAGTGACTCTGAGAACCTTCCCAGATTTGAAAATATACTCTGCCCTGTAATAGGATGAATGTGGTCACATGGAGCCTGTGGCGAGAGGTTTGTTTTTCAGGAATGCCCACACCTTGTTACTTTGTGATTGGGCAGTAGGTCAAGAGGGCTGTGACATTCTCTGAGCCAAGAGAATGCTATGTATATACCCTGATGTAAGGTTTTGTTTGGGGGCTCACTTTTAGAAAAATTATGTGATTTGGTCAGATGAGACTCTGGGCAGCTGTTGGGCCCCACGCCTACTCCCCTTCCCTGCCCTACCAGCTTTGAAAACCCAGATGCTGGTGCTTCCCTCTCTGGTAATTGACTATGGCTGTAATGGTCAGACAGCTGGAAGCCTGTCTGCTGGTCTGTTTCTCTGTCTGCTTGTAACTTCTGTTTGTATTCTCTAAAGTTCAGGGTACTGACTTTTTCCCCTGAACTAGGTAAAATGATATATGTTTGATTACAGCAAGATCATTAACCCATTTTGAGTTGCTTTCCTTTAAAAAAGCAGCTCTAGGGGTGGCTAGGTAGCACAATGAATAGAGCACCAGCCCTGGAGTCAGGAGGACCTGAGTTCAAATCTGGCCTCAGACACTTAACACAAAAACTAGCTGTGTGACCTCGGGCAAGTCAACCCCAATTGCCCTCCAAAAAGCAAAAAAAAAAAAAAAGGCAGCTCTAGGAACCTGTGCTAGCAGCCATTCTGGGTATGCTAGGGTGCTTGCTGCTATAGGGTCACACAGCTAGTTAGCATCTGAGGCTGGATTTGAACTCAGGAAGAGGAAGTCTACTTGACTCCAGCCTGGCACTCTATTCACTGTGCCACTTAGCTGCCCTAAATATATTGTTAATTCCTCCATTTTAAAGATGAGAAATTTAAGAGTAATTTGCCTTTGAACCCCAGTCAGCAAATATCCATCCCAGGTTTCCCCAAATTCCAAGCCCAGCATTCACCCCACCACACCACACATTCACTGCCCCTCTAACAACAGTGCTGCTCTGTGCCATAGTTTTAACTTTCTAAATTTCTATTGCATTTTCTCCCTCTACAGTCATAATAAAAAATATAATTACTTCCATTGTACATATGAGAAAACAGAAGCATAATGATTTAGGTCAGTTCTGTCCCTTCTTTCTTTTTCCATTTTAAGAATCCAAAGTGGGGGCGGCTAGGTGGCGCAGTGAGTAGAGCGTCGGCCCTGGAGTCAGAAGGACCTGAGTTTGGATCCGACCTCAGACACTTAACACACACAAACAAAAACCTAGCCGTGTGACCTTGGGCAAGTTACTTAACCCCAATTGCCCTCCAAAAAGCAAAAAAAAAAAGAATCCAAAGGAATGTGTGGGTTTGTGACTGCAGACATGTTCTTACCTGGTGATCCAGAGAGTAAAGAAAGGACTAGGTCAAAGGAGGAGTAGCTGGGAAATAAGGAACTATCTGGCCAAAAGATTGTTAAATAATCTTTGTTTTGTTTTAGATTTTAGGACCGAGACTTTTTTAAAAAGGCTATCTATATGAATCTCACCCATGACATCTCTCTAAATTGATCTCAAAATTCAGATGCCATGAATTTTGTTCTCTGATCTTCTTTTCATTTCAACAGTAACTACTGGATTTTAAATTCTTGGCAAAGCCAAGAGAATCCATCTATCAATCAGCCATCAATCAACAAGCATTAATTTAACATCGACTATACACCAGGTATTGTTCAGGGAGCTTAGCAGCTGAGGATACGAATACAAAGAATGAAGCAATCCCTACTCTCAAGAAACTTACATTATAAGGGGGAAATAACAAGGATGTATAAAAGCATATACAGAATGAATACAAAGAAAATATAAGGTAGTAAATACAAGGCAGTTTGGAGGGAATTAAGATCTGCATTCTACTATGCACCTGTAAGTGTCAATGAAAAACTATGCATCCTATATGGCTTCAGGCAGGGGTTCTCAGTCTTCCCATCTGTTGAATGAGAATAATAGTATCTCTTCATCTCTTAGTTCTAATACTGGGAATAGCAATGTAAGTGATGGGAAGCACTCTGGAAAACATAAAGGGTACAGCATGAAGGCTAAGTGAATAAATTAGCCCCACATCAGTTAACCTATTTGCTTCAAGCACAGTGACTGGATTCAATTTCTCACCTATCACATACACAACAGACGAAAAAACATTTGAAACAGCTGAAATAGATTTCTGGGACCTCTTACATTAAGGGTGTGATTCTGCCTTTGAGACAAAGCAGAGCCACATTTTTCTGCTACAAATCCTCTCTCAGCTAGAGGGGCCCCTTTCCCATCTCATTTGTGTCATGCCTTCAAGCCAGAAGGTTTAAGAGGTGTCAAGAAAGTTTCCATGCTCACAGAATACCAGGCACTGTTGCTCAGTCGTGGTGAGCTAGTTCTAGGAAGCTCTTGCCAGAGGCCCAGGAGATGAAACTAATTCTGATGGACTTTTTCCATTCTGACCCGAAATGATTTAAACTCAGCGTCTCCAGGCAAAAGGTCAAAGTGTGAGCCCTATAGAAACTCCTGATACTATTGCAATTCTTCTATCTATACACACTATCACTTATATGTAACATGTTGAAATTCTAAACATAGCCCTCACTTAAAGAAAGGGCTCAGATCATGTCATAAAAGAGGATTTAATTTAATGAGTTCTGTAAGGATATAGGCCAGGCTGATGCTCTGGAGCAGTGAACAATTGATGGTGCTAATGCCAAACTGTAGACAAACAAGTCTTTAAAAATTGTTATGGATTATATGAATGGTTGCAGAAAAAGACTTAGTGGCCTTATTTATACTAAAAAAAAAACTCTTTAAAGCACAGAGATAGAGGGGTATTTTAACATGATAAAAAAATATACCTCTAAAACCCAAAGCTAGCATTATTTGAAATGGAGAAACACTAGAAGCTTTCCCAATCAATATAAAAGTAAAGCAAGGAAGCTTCCTTTCTCTATTGTTATTTAACATAGTTTTAGAAAAGCTAGAGTTAGCAATAAGTCAAGGAAAATAAATTAAGGGCATAAAAATAGGCAAAGAAGAGACAAAACTATCCCTATTTGTTAATTCACGGTAACTTATTAAAGACCACCTCAGAGAACCAGCAAAGAAACTAAATGAGAGACTGACATAAAAGAAGGGAGCTCCCAACCAAAATAACTACAAAATGCTTAAAAAAAATCTTTCAGTCAATCTTCTGAGGCACATTTAAGATCTGTATAGATGAAATTATACAACATTCCTCAAAGAAATCATGAATGGCTTAATAACTGAAGGTATATTCAGTATCATAGTTAGTCCATGCCAATAAAATGAAAATTATACTACCTAAATTGGTTTACAAATTTAATGCTATACCATTCAAACTATCAGACTATCTTACAGAGCTATACAAAATAATATTACAATGCATTTGAAGAAACAAAAGATCTAAGATGTCATGGGAAAAATGAAAAAAAAAGTAGGAATAAAAGAACACTTCCAGACCTTAAATAATAATATAAGCAGTAATCACCAGAACTGTTTGGTACTGGCTAAATATAAATAAATGAATAAATATATAAATAAATAAGATCTTTACTAGCCATATCATATCTAAGACTACATTAGAAAGCAGTAATCATCTAAATGATTTAGGTCTTATTAAAAAAAATAAAGATGGTTATCAGTGGAACCGTTTAGATACACAACTTAGAGAAGGTAAATGAACATAGAAGCATAGTATTCCATAAATCAAAAGACTCCAGATAATGGAGTAAGAACTCACTATTCCACAAAAATTTCTGGGAAAACTAGAGAGCAGACTGGAAGCAATCAGGATCAGACCAATACTTCACACCACGTACCATGATAATCACCAAATGAATACATGACTTAGATATAAAAGTTTGCCTTATAAACAAATTGGAGAAGCAAGGAAGTAATTACTTCTCACATCTATAGATAAGGGAAGAGTTCATAACCGAACAAGGAATTGAAAGGATCACAGAAGAGAAAATGGACAATTTGATTACATAAGTTAATATTTTTGCATAAACAAAACCAATGCAATTAAAATGAGAAGGAAATCAGTTAAGTGGGAAAAATATCTTTGCAGCAAGTTTCTGGAATAAAGATTGAATCTCCAGAATATATTTTTTAAAAACTTATTCAGATTTAGAAGAATATGAGCCATTCCCCAACTGATAAATACGTAGTTTTCAAAAAAAGAAATCCAAGCTATTAATAGCCATAGGAAAAAATGTTCCAAGTCACATATAAACAGAGAAATGCAAAGTAAAACAACTCTAAGATTCCATCTCACACTCATCAAATTAGTATTCCACCTCTTACTTTGCGCCTTGCAACTCCAAATCTTGCTCTTTATCTTTGCCATGACCTCTAATTAGCCCTCGGTTCTTTTCCAGGCTACACTTTCTTCTCCTCCATTCTTGACCCATTGTTGAACCAATTAATTCTATACTGTCCTCTTCTCTTAAGTCCCTTGCCTCCTTATTATATCATCAATCTTCCCTGCCAAGCCTCAACCTTAGATCACTACCACCATCCATTGTCTTTGCTCCTACATACATACTGCTGAATGAAGTTGAACAAAATCAAAAAACCATGTTGAATAGGGGCATTATAAATTTATATTACATAAATTCATCTAGACCTTCACTGTTGCCAGGCAATTCTTTTTTGACTTTTTCATCCATCCTCAAATCTCCCATGACTAAAATACTTGCCTCATATTTCACTGAAAAAAAATGAGGCCATTCACCAAAAGCTTCCTCTTCTTCCCTCCTCCTCATCTCACGTCAGCCAGATGCCTTCTGTCCCTATCTCCTCCTTCACTCCCATCTCACATAAAGAGGCCATCCTTCTCTTTACCAAAGTATGTGTAAGAAAACTTTAAGGGTGGAACATGTTTGATGACATCGAACTCAGCTGTTGTGCTTGGTTAGTTTTTTTTTAATTGTTTTTTCCCCCATCTTTCTTTCTTATCCATTGTTAGAGAAGATTGATCTCTGGGGAAGGTAGAAAGGAAACTACAAATGGAAAAAAAAGGTGTTATAAAAACAAAATAAAGGTACTGATATTTTGGGGTTTATTGGTTTTTTGTTTTTTTTTTAGGGCAATTGGGGTTAAGTAACTTGCCCAAGGTCACACGACTAGTTAATTTTTGTGTATTAAGTGTCTGAGGCTAGATCTGAAGTCAGGTCCTCCTGACTCCAGGGCTGGCGCTCTACTCACTGCACCACCTAGCCACCCCCAATGTATTGATATTTTTAACCTGGAGAGAAATTAATCTGGAAAAGGGTATTGGGGTATAAGCACAAATAGCCAAAACTAATGGGAAACAAATAAGAGTTTTGACCCAAATGTAAACATAACCAAAGAAGTTTTTGGCAAAGATGTTAAATATAGTAATAGTTACTGGAAGACTTAGTTAATTATGCCCTAATCTCTGAACTTTGGAGTTCTATCCAAGAATAAATAACATCATGGGATAGTTGGTCTTTCATTCTAGGAAGTATAGTTAAGCTGGAGTACAGTTAGAGAAAGGTAAGCAGGGTAATGAAGCGAGTCAAAAGTAGGCCACATAAGATGGTTTTGAGGGATCTGCTTATTTAGCCTGGAGAAAAAGGAAGAAAAAAAGAGGAAGCATTTTCCAGGATTTGTAGAGCTGTTATGTGGAAAGAGAATTCAACTTATTCTGCTTATTCCCAGAGGACAGAAGGAGGTACAATGAGTGAAACTCACAAAGAGACAGACCTTAGGCTTGATTTAAGGAAAAATATCCTAGGAATTTGAGTTGTCAAAAGTAGAATTGGCTGGCTCAAGAGGTAGTGAGTTCCCCATCATGGGAGGTCTTTAAGCAGAAATGCAATACCCACTTATTAGGAATCCTATGGAAGCTACTCCTGCCCAGATGTGGGTTTGGACTAAATGACCTCTAATGTCCTTTCCCACTCTGATTCCAAGCATAATCCCACTTTGCATGAGTCTAAGCCTTGATCAAAAGCTACTCACAATCCATGTGTACTTGTGTTGATGAAATATCTTCCCAACCACTCCAGGCAGAATAAAGGTATTTTTCACCATTTATTTGGGGAGCACAACTTTGTTATAACTCAAATGCTTTTAAGGGTAGAGGGCCTGGAACTGCTACTCACTTATGAGAAATAAGTGAGTGCCAGAGAGTGAGATATAGCAACAATGGGTCCCAGCTCCCTTTCCACTCCAGACCAACCAAAAAAAAAAAAAAAAGTAAACATCAAAAGTTGTTCTACATGTCTGATGTCAAAAATGTGTGGCAAAATTTCTTCCCCACTCCCCAACTTTGGAGTCTTACTTAGAGAAAGAGAAAGATCATAAATCACAGAGCAAAGGCTAGAACTAAAACTAAATTTATGGTAGTAATATTCTGCTCCACTTTTGGTAGGTTTATACGGTACCTGGTCTGTGGTCCTAGCAGGTTACATGCTGAATTAATGGATAAATTCAAATACCAGCAAAGCATCTCTCCAATTTATTATGATTCTCTTACACTGCCCAAGTTTATTTTTAAAAATTTCAGAATAAATAAATTTGAATACTTACTCTGGGAAGCATAATGACCTTCTGTTGCTTTATCTTCATGCCCATCATATTCCCTGCTGGCTAGTTGCCTGTTGGCAGTCTCCAGGCGGTCTACACATAAACAGGAAATGCTTTAAAAACAAATACATATGAATATAAAATCATCAGTCTACCAAGAAAACGAGATGTGTGCCAAAAAGAGGGCATGAATAATGGTCAGGCAGGAGGTAAAAAAAAAATGGAGAGAGCCAGAAGGTCAAGAAACTGGTAAAAAATGCTATCTTTCTGACTCTTTGGGGAGGGATGATACTTCTGTTTCCAAGTCATAAAAAGAAGAGTCTCTAGGGGTAGGCTCAAGTTGGTGTCTTCTAGCAAATTAATGTAATTCTAGTCCCTGTGGGCATGAACTGAAGTTCCAGGGAAGTTTCTGAGAAAGGCACGTTTGGATGTTTCGTTCCTCTCCTGCATGCCAAGACAGGAAGCCTACTGAAAACAGGGCCCTTCCAAGGAGACTTGGCCTTCTCATTCTGAAACCTAATGCCATGGAAAGAAGAAAGGCCCTCTGATATAAATTTCAAACAGGACTGGTCCCAAAAAGTTCCAAATCCCTAGAAGGGATATATAACATATCATAATAACTTGAAAAGGGGACATAGGCACAGGGTAGAGACTTGTGATTTTAAGAGCCATCTGACACATCTTTAAATTTATTCAACAGCATAGCTTGGGGCCAAATGCCCTATTCATTTTGAATGGTTCAGTTGAACAAATATGGACAGAGGGACTATGACTCATGCATAGATGGCTCTTGAGAAAGGAAAACCTGGAACATGATAACTGAGGATTGTTACTACCACGTAGTATGTGTGATAGGCACTAAAAAAAACAGACTTGTTGCTGATAGAAAAACAAGGTGGAATTTGGAGAGTGACCTGCTTCCACTCTTCCTAAAATATTCAGAACTCTAGAGTAGGTAATCCCCTATCTCTGAGCTGTCAGTCAGTCAAAAAGCATTTATTAAGCACCTACTATAAACCAGGTACCATACTCTGCACTGAGGATACAAAGAGAAGCAACAACAACAAAAAGATAGTCAGCACCCTCAAAGAGCTCACAATCGAATGGGTGAGACAATAAGCAAACAGTTTTGTATAAATAAGCTAATATAATACAAAAAGGGAATAATCAGCAGAGGGGAGGGACCAGAATTGAGAGAGGTTGGGAAAGGCTTCTTGTAGAGGCTAGGACTTTAGCTGGAACTTGAAGGAAGTCAGGGAAGCCAAGAGACAGAGATAAGAATAAAATTCTATCCATGGCAGACAGTCAGTTAAAATGCAAATCATACATATACTCTTTATGGTTCTTTGTTTTGGGGAATGAGAAGATAAAGAGAATTTATTTATTAAATTTGGGTTTGGAATCCTCTAGGAAAGATATATATAATTTTCTGTCCTTAACCACATCTTATCAAGTAGCACTGTTTTTTTTAACAAAAGGAAACACACATAAATACATAAAGACCAGCAATTCTAATGTGTAAAGCAACATATTCTACAAGGTAGACAGAAATGATTCTGTCCTTAAGCAATCAAAAAATGCAGTTTAGTTTCCCTAGCTTATCTAGCAAAGGAGGAACCCTGCTCCATGACAAAGAAAACTCTGGATAAGTAAGGAATATAACAAAATACCCAGAACTTGGAGTGGAGTGGAAAATGCACATAGAAATGAACATGCCTCGTAGGTCTCTGTTGAAATCATGAAGTCTCCTAATCTCTCCTTCCAGTTTGTTCCTCATGGCTTTGTCCAGAGACTCTCTCTTGGTGGTGGACTTGACTAGACTCTCATAGGCTTCTGAAATCCTCTGAATTTCTATTTCAAACTGAAAGATAAGAAAGAATCAATATTAGAAAAGGTTCTGTTATCGGCATCTTTGATATTCAAAGGAACACTTGAAGATGGTCTTATAGACTAAAACATGTCCCCCATGTACCAGGTAAGCATGTGATTTCTACTTTGAAATCAATCTCCCTTCCTTCTTCTCTCTTAAAAAACACTCAGAACTTCTATCAAGATGATGGAACAAATATTCAAGGTCATGTGGTCTAACTTTAAGTCTCCAGAAATGATTCTATCTAAAATTCCTCATATTTCCTTCTCTTATATAGAATCATAGAATCCAAAGAAGGAAAATAAAAGGCTGCCTAGTCTGACCTCATCCAAATCATGAATCCTCTCTGTGATGTTCCTGACGAGCATCCATCCAGGTTCTCTTTAATACACTCAGGTGATGAGGCACTGACCACTCCATTTCCTTCATATGCAAGAAGGCTAATTTCTTATTAAGAAGTTTTTCCTGCTGTTGTTACGCTACCATCTACTTCTATGTAACATCTCTCCATTGGTCTTAGTTCTTTTCTCATCTAAGCAGAAATTGAGTCCCTTTTCCAAGTCACAATCCTTCAAATATTTGAAAACAATTTAACAGATCACCCACCCTAAGTCTTTTCTGGTCCAAAAAAACAGTCTCAGTTCCCTAAATTGAGCCCCCATGGTATGGTTCCAAGTCCCTTTGATTTTAATATGTGGAACCCAGCACTGGAAAAAGTATTTTAAATGTTATCTGAGATAGGAAAAGGACAGTAATACTATAGCCTCCATCACCCTGGATATAATGCTTCCATTAACACAGCTGTCCTATTGCTCTATTGACTCATATTGAGTATGCAGTCCACTAAAACCCAATAGGTCTTTTTCAAATGAACTATTGTCTAACCATGCCTTCCCAATTCTTTATTTGTGCAGCTAACCTTATTAAACCATAATTTAGGACTTTATAAGTAATCCTTTTGTACTTCAATATGATATATGATCCAATCTATTGTGTTAGTCTATCAAAATCATTTCAGACCCCAAGTCAAAAAAATATTCAATGTGTTAGACCTCTCTCTCCCATCTTTAGGCCATTTAAATGACTTAAATATAGTGAATATGTCCCCATTACTTCATTCAAGTTATTGATAAAAATGTTGAATAGCTAGGGACAATTAATAACAGATCTCTAGGTATCAGTTAGTAATCTCCATCCAAGCTCCCATCAATTCCTTCACTCACTATTTTCTAGACTTTTTGATTCAGTTGGCAGTCCATTCAAATGTCTTATCACTGAGTCCATCTCTCTCCATTTTATATATAATTATGTCCTGCAAGATTTTGTCAAAAATCTTGGTGAAACTCAAGTTCATTACATATTCACAGAATTCCCCTGAAACACTGATCTAGTGATCTCACCAAAATAGGTAATGTCATTGGTCTAACATGATTTTGATTGGTGAATTTATGCTGGTTTTTAAGAATCACCATTTACCTTCTTAGGAATTTTTTAACATATGTGGGTTTCTTATACATACGACATAAGACTTCTCACATATATGATATAAGCACCTTGCTATTTTTCCAAAAGTCTTCCTAAAGAGCAATCTGCTATTCTTAGCACATCTGATCTAAGAGAACCCAAACACCACTGTGAACTTCACCAGTGATCTACAAAAATTTTTTATTGCATAACCATATAGATAAAATACTTTTGAACCTATTTCCTTAATATAGGGATAGGAATAGAAATAGGATGTGAGATTTCATCAATAAAGGGAATCAAGCTAAGGAAACCTCCCAATATGATTGGCACCTTCTCTGCAACATACAGTCTTAAGAGTTTACTAGAGCATTTGAGAGGTTAAGTAATTTTTACAGGCTCACCCAGGCAGTTAACAATAGTTTGACGCAAAATTCTGATGTCTATTTTGGATCCAAATCTATTTTCACAATGTCCCTGACTCTTTCTGACAAAGAACTTGCAGAGAAATCATTTGATATGGTTCAAAATTGGATATAGTTCCCTTTTGCTCCTTCCCTCACTTTATTCATTAAATTATCCAAGTATGATAAGAAACTTCCTTGTTATTAGGAATAAGCATTTATTTAGCAGGTGAGATAACCCTTAATGGTCCTTTTAGCTCCATATTTATGATACTCTAAAGCCCTTTAAAATAACATTTGTGTAATGAGGACAAGAATGGTAGGTCATATTTTACATGAATTTATAGGCAAACAAGTTTTTGTAATTGTATTGTCATATACATATATATATAGTCATTATGACAAACATGTATTTGTTATAATGGAGTTTTATTACATTTTATGGCAGATGTCAATAAATCCTGCTTATCACAGACTAGATTACCCTCTGAGGCTCTTTCCAGCTCTATTTTCTATGATCCTAGAACATATATGGAAATGGGTAATAACATGATGCACAAACTAATGGTCTCTTGATTCTAGATAAAGTAGGTGATCACACAAGGGATTCTAGAGTAATTTAATCAATCTTATGAGGCAGATTCGATGAAGAAAAGGATTCGTGATTTTGTTACCTTGGGGAATTTTTGGTTCAGGAACTTTAAGCAAAGGTGGACTTACTCTGGGATCACATAAGTAAAAAGAGGGAAAGGTAGCATTTGTACCCATGTCTTCCTAACTCCAAGCCTGTCACTCTACTCATTATGCCACATAGCTAGAGACATATTTTTGGTTTGGCTGCTTCAAAGAATTGTCATGTTACATCATCATCATCATCATTACCATAACTAACACTTATATAGCACCTACTATGGACTAGGCACTATGCTAAGCACTGTATACATATTCTTTTATTTGATCCTCATAACAACCCTCTGACGCAGGTGCTTCTGACCGAATATCCAAATTTCTGGTCTTTCAATAGTTCCATTTGGACCATCTGAGGTCATCTGGTCCCCTCTCTGCCTCAAAAGGTCATAGCAGACTATATTGATCAAAGTATTTTGGGCTTTTCCGTACCAAGATCTCCTTTAGACAAGATCATACAAATACAGACTTCTGGGCTCCAAAGGGTCCTTGGTGCTATTCTATTCCATTTTAGATGTGAAGAAATTGAGACATAAAGAGGTGAAGTCTCTTGCTCCAAATAACAAATAAATCCAGTAGCACCCCCATCATGGTGGCAATGATGATGATGTAATTGCAGTGAAACTTTTCCAAAGAGAACCCCCAAAATCAGAATCCCAAAGGATTAGCCAGGGTCCTTCTCAACATAAGCACCGTGTTATCTTTCCTAACAGTCTTCCTACAGTGCAGACAGCTATTCTGAGCATATTTCATTTCAGACAGCCTTCTCTATTTTCTATATTGTGGACTGCTTGTTATGTAGCAGGAGAGGGTACAGCATGTCCTGAAACCATTTTCTAGTTTAACCACAAATTGTTATGCTTCCTTTCAATTTTGTTTTCAAAAGAGGTAGCTCCAAGACACATCATCATTTATATGCTAATTTCTTTTTTTTTAAAGGTGACCTTTCCTTTGAGCTATATACAGGCATGCCTCACTCTGACCACAGGGTCCTAATTCTAGTTCACTCATTCAACCAACATTTGGTTTACTAAGAAAGAGCATTGAATTTGGAGTCAGAAGGCTCAGGGTTTGAATCCAGGGTCTGGAATTACCTACCTGTATGACAATGGACAAGTAATTTCAATGTTCTACACCTATGTTTTATTATCTGCAAAAGGTGGGAGTTGGATTAAAGCAAAAACTCTGCAAATTCAAGGCATGATACTAGGTGTGGTCCATGGGGCATGCAAAGAAGAATAAGACACGGCCCCTGTCACCCTCAAGGAGAGATCAGAAATAAGTGAAACAAAGGGTAGAATGTTGTAAACTCCAGTAAAGATACAAACAGAACATGACATAGGTATATGGATTTAGGAACATGCCAATAAAACTACAGAAGAACTACTTTATGAAAAAATAGGAAATAATCATGAAATTCATTTGTAGAAACAGAGGTCTAGAATATCAAGAGAAGTAATGAAAGGGGAAAAAATCAGGAATGGAGGGAGTGTAACAACATTACTAGACCTCAAACTATATTATAAAGCCAGAAAATACAGATCTATGGAGCTAAAGAGATATACAAGGCATAGAAGAAATCAAATTATTCAATAAACCACAGACTATAAACAACTAAGGGAAGAATATCCCAGCACTAGCTGGGAACATGGAGAGAGTACTTTGGCAGAAAGTAGATTGAGACCAGAGATTTCTCATCTAAAATTCACAAACCTATTTTAAAAATATTTTGATAACTGTTTTTCAGTTCACTGGTTTTCTCTGTAATCCTTTCTATTTTAATTTATGTATTTAAAAACTTTATTTTGAGAAGGGATCAATTGACTTCACCAAACCACCAAAGAGGCCCATAATGCAAAAGAAGGTTAAAAACCCCTGGTTTAGGGGCAGCTAGGTGGCGCAGTGAACAGAGCACCAGCTCTGAAGTCAGGAGGATCTGAGTTCAAATACGGCCTCAGACACTTAACACACTTACTAGCAGTGTGACTTTGGGCAAGTCACTTAATCACAATTGCTCTCCCCCCCCAAAAAAAGGCAACCCCCCCAAAAAAAAACCCTGCTTTAGACCCTTATATCATATGCTACACTAAGCTCCAAATGTCTATGTAGCCTCAATATAAAAATTCACAACATTAAAAAACAAGCAAACAAAATGAGAACAGAATTGAAAGGATTACCTTTCATAACTATGGCTATGGTGAGACTTCAAAACAAATTTTAAAAAAGGATAGTGGTCATCCTAAAAGTCAAATGCAATTATATAAATTTAAAAGGCTTTTGCACAAACAAAACTAAGAGGTAAGAACAAGAAGAGAAACTGGTAACTGGTGGGGGTGGAGGGGAGAAAGGAATCTTCACATCAAATATCTCTGATAGACGTCTGATAAGTGAAATCCCCAGGGAATCAATCAACACAAATATGTAAGAACAAGAGCCATCCTATGATAGTCAACAGATATGAACGAATGTTCTGAAAAGAAGAAAATTGTCAAAAACCATACCAAAGAATGTTCCAAATAACTAACAATAAGAGGAAGGCATTTGACCTTACAC
Organism: Gymnobelideus leadbeateri; assembly: GCA_011680675.1. NCBI lineage: Eukaryota > Metazoa > Chordata > Mammalia > Diprotodontia > Petauridae > Gymnobelideus > Gymnobelideus leadbeateri. The sequence goes on along the minus strand of WOXC01005653.1, from coordinate 601,099 downwards.
ACATTAAATTGGTAAAGATAATAAATTGTGGCAACAATCAGTGTTGTAGGAGTTATGGAAAGAGAGAACCGTTAATATACTGTTAGAGCTCTGGCCTGTTAATATACTGTTAGAGCTCTGACCAATAATTCCAGGATGAAATTTGAAACTCTGCAATAAAAATCACTTTACTGTTCATACCCTTTAATGTTAATCACCCTGCTACTGGGAACATACTTCAAGAGGTCAATGACAAAAAATAAAGATCCTACTATAATATTCATGGAAGAACTTTATGGGAGCAAAAAACATAACAAAACAAAAAATTGGGTACAAAATAGATACCTATCAACTAAGGAAGGGCCACCAAACAAATTATGCCTTTCAAATATAAAGGAATCATTGCACCATGAGAGACCACAACTATGAAGAACTCAAGGAAATATGAAAAGATGAATGAATGAAAAATGGAGAGAGTAAAATCATGAGAACAATATATGCAATTATTACAATCGTAAAACAATGCAAAAATGCCACAAATCAGATTAATTACAATAAGTGATCCTGGCCCTGGTGAAAAGAGCTAGAAAAATACCTCTCTCTTCTCCATGGAGAGATGGTAAATTATAGGTGTGTAATGGTACATGTGCTGTCAGACTTCAGTCACTTTGTTGGCTGGGAATTGATTAAATCGCTCTTTGTTCCAAGAAAGATTTATATGGAAGGGAGGGGCATAATGGAAAATTATTCTAATTCTAAAAACCCTTGAGTAAAATAAAAAAATTAAAGAATGATTTTTAAATGCTATTGGAACTCAAAAGCAGAGATTGCTAATGATTAGGGTGTTCAGTGCAGGATAAATGGAGGAAGGTGAATATGAGCTCTATCTTGAATGACAAAGAATTCTGACAAGTAAAGGGAGACAGAAAGGATATTTCTAGTGATGGCAAAGACAAGAAAACACAACGGAATATTAAAGCATGTTTGGGAAATATGAGCAGTCCAGTTTGGCTAGAGAATATAGTATATGACAGAGTAATGGGAGATATGGCTGGAAGGTTAGATGAGGCCAAATCACAAGAAGTTTGGAGTGTCAGGCTAAAAATTAGATTTTATTCAA